>OZ004709.1:100010212-100436656 GCA_963924515.1 Vespertilio murinus
TATGGTTTAAAAATAGATGTCAGCTCGTGGATAATCTGTGATGGTGATATTGATCCTGAATGGATAGAATCTCTGAATTCGGTTCTGGATGACAATCGACTGCTCACTATGCCCAGCGGGGAAAGGATTCAGTTTGGCCCAAATGTTAACTTTGTATTTGAAACTCATGATTTAAGTTGTGCCTCGCCAGCCACAATATCTAGAATGGGAATGATCTTTCTTAGGTAAACCATAAGAGCAACTGCATATATTATATTAGAATGTTCTTTAATTATTACTTTGGTTTCATAGCTAAGTGAATTATGTATTTTATAAATAATGTATAATTTTATTTTTTAATAACTTTTTGTTTGCTAAGTTTTAATTCTTTCAGTTACTGAATAATTACTGCAATTGAATTATTTCAGCAATGTTGTCCTATCACAATTTCTAAATATTTTTGTTTGCTTAAGTGAAACAGAAACTATTTAATTTGTTTTCTTGTTTTTTTTCTATTACTTTTATTTAAACTTTAAAAAAAATACTCACTGCAGGATATGTTCACAGATTCTAGGAGACAGGAGAAAAAAGGAGAGTGGGAGAGAGAGAAGTAACAATGTTAGCGAGACGCCTTCTGTATGTATGTGCCCACTGGGATTTGAACCCACAACCTTTTGGTATATGGGACAATGCTCTAATCAACTGAGCCACCTGGTTAGGGTAGACTAGTCTTATAAAGCTTAGTGTTAGTATTTTAATAATAGAATCTCAGATTTATAGAATTTTAAGATTAATCTAAGTTCAAATGATCTTATGGTCTAACCTTTAATTTTACAATTTGGAAATTTCTTTTCTTAATACTTATTTTTCTTCTTTAGCATCTGGAAGAGGCTTAAAGAGCAAAAATGAATATTAAACTAATTTTAGATCTATACTTGTCAAAACATGGACATTTGAGCCAGTTTTAGCTCCTGAAATGAGTAATTAGAATGTCCTCTTTTACTTTTTGAATTTGTTTAGAATTTGATGTTTATCACTCTATATAAAGTGCTCTACTGTTTTAGGGCCATTTAAAGTGACACTGTTATTTCTTTGGTTTAAATTTATTGTTTCCAAAATTATTTTATTACTTCTTTGAAACATTTATATTAAACTTGTAATAAACACTAACATTTTGAGATTTTATTAAAAATATAACATTGGATTTATAACTTTAGTAGCAATAGTTCTCACAATTTATCTTGCTTATTTCATGTATTCTTTTTTTTTCTTTAAAAAAATATATTTTATTGATATTTCACAGAGAGGAAGGGAGAGAGATAGAGAGCTAGAAACGTTGACCAGAGGGAAACATCGACCAGTCGCCTCTTGCACACCCCCTACTGGGGATGTGCCCGCAGCCAATTGACATGCCCTTGACTGGAATTGAACCCGGGACCCTTCAGTCCACAGACCCACGCTCTACCACTGAGCCAAACGGTTTTGGCTATTTCATGTATTCTTAAAATTTTATGAATAAATATAGGATAAAATGAAAAATTATAATTAAATTTAAAAATATCTATTGGATGTATATTTTCCATAGTTAATCATTTTAGGAGAGGCAAAGCAGGGAAGGATTAAAATGTGCACTTAAAGAGAGCTTCTTTTTATGGAACATATGTTCAAGTAGAGGAAATAAATAAGACCATTATAATATAAGATAGCATATAAGCAAAATAAATGGTGAGTAGAATGCCATGAATATTGCTGTAGAAGTTTGAAAACTGTTGGTGAACCAGATATTGCTTTTAAGAGGCTTAATAAGTATATGTGATTTCATGTAAAGTATGAGTACATATTGCTTGATTAGCTCGTACCTAAGTTTCATTTATTTCTTCAGTAGATATTTATTGAACACTTGCTATAGAATAAACCAAGAGGACCTTTTAATAGTGAAAGAGACCAGAACTGAAACTAATACAAAATAATTTAAACTACATTTGAAAAATAAAATGAAAAAATAGTTAAAAAGGAATGCTATTAATTATCCTGGGCCAATGAGTATAAACTAGGATTGTCCTGGTTAAACCTGGAAGGCAGTTGCCTGAGACATTAGGGAGATGTCATTAATGACAATGCTTTTATTTTGAAGGACCTTGGAGTCTTGTTTATAGGTTTTGAGATGATCTAATATAACTGAAATATTTACCTTTGATCTTTCCATTTTTCTTTTCCTTATTAGACTGGATAGAAATTAAAGGGCTCAGTATTTAATATTGTTGCTATGAAACAGTGTTACAAGATGGGAAAAATAATGCACTTGTGGGCCCCTGTCAACTCTAAACTTATTAATCTCTGAGTTGTTTTTAGTATAATTATTTTATAATTATATAATACATTATTTTGAATAATATGTCAATATGTTACTTAATATCAGTCATGGGTGTTAGCCATATAATTAGGTGCCTTGCTACAAGAATTATACTGTAGAAAGAGTTTTTAATAATGCCATGGAAATTTAGGTAGTTGATATTTTTTCAGATAGAGTAAAAGAGCAAGTACTTTTGAAGATCTGTTTTAAGATGCTGAGATAGGGAGATAGGGGTCCATGAACTTTTAAAAAAAATTTATTATTACTTTTTTTTTGTTTTTTTACAGAGAGGAAGAGAGAGAGGGATAGAGAGTTAGAAACATTGATGAGAGAGAGTCATTGATCAGCTGCTTCTTCCACACCCCCTACTGGGGATGTGCCTGCAACTGGGGATGTCACATGCCCCTGACCAGAATCGAACCTGGGACCCTTCAGTCCGAAGGCCGATGCTCCATTCATTGAGCCAAACCGGTTTTGGCGGTTTCCATGAACTTTAATGTGCGTTTGAATCACTCAGGGATTTTGTTAAAGTGAATATTTTGCTTAGAGGGTCTGGGATGGGATTTGGGATTCTGTATTTCCAACAAGCAGACCACATTTTGAGTAGGATAGGTTTAGTCTACTTTTTTGCTATGTTGCAGATAATATAATTCTTTAATTTATATTTATAGTAATACAGATGAAATTTATTTGCTTTATTTATGAAAATGATATCTTCATGAATGGGAATATGGAGAAGTAACTAATATATACACATGAAATCAACATGTAGCAGATACATGTATGGAGTGTTTAGTTTATTGGACCAGAAATTTATTTTGAAAGTAAATTGACAATTTCTTCTTAAATAATTTATTACGTGTTTGTTCATCTATTTTAGTGATGAAGAGACCGATATTGATTCGCTGATAAAATCTTGGTTGAGGAATCAGCCTCCTAAACATAGGAATAACCTTGAAACCTGGATTGGAGATTACTTTGAAAAAGCTTTACAGTGGGTTCTAAAACAAGTAAGTTAACTATACTATTTCACAATTAATAATTTAGGTGAGACATATAATGATTAAGAGTATTGTATACATATAGTTGCTTTTTAGTAGAGCTCTGTCAGAATATGGGGTTGGGGTAACAGGTAGGTGTCTTCATTGCTGTCCTATATCTCTTGGCATAATGCTTTATTATGTTAGTCTTAAAACACTTTAATTCTCCCATCCACAATATCTTTCACTGCTTACCTAAAAATCTTGAATACAGTGTAATGGAATATCTCTCTAATTTTATTTTGTTTTATTTTTAAAAAATATATTTTTATTGATTGCAGAGAGGAAAGGAGAAAGAGAGATAAAAACCTCAATGATAGAGAATCATTGATGGGCTGCCTCCGGCATGTCTCCTACTGGGTATTGAGCCTGCAACTTGGGCATGTGCTCTGACCAGGCATTGTATCATGACCTCCTGGTTCATAGGTCATTGCTCAACCATTGAGCCTCATGGACCAAGTTATCTTTCTAATTTTCATAGCAAAATCATCTTGTCACATTTTACTATGTCATTAAATACTTATATATGTATCATGCTAAAGACAATGTTAAGTTACTACTAAAGTAGAAAAAGGATGGTGACTTATAATATTATTAAAATATTTGTTTATTAAAATTTTTCATTAAATATCTAAAATATGTCAAGTATACCTCTAGTTGAGACTTTGAGAGTTGAATGTTAATAGGATAATCCTTTCCTTAAGAACAGTTTTTTTAATGGAGCAAAATGAATGTAAAAAGATAATCACAGTATAATGGGTTGAAGAGAGTCCTGCTGTCTTCTAGGAAGTTTTATAAAGGAGATCACACTGAATTTTGAATTTGAAGCATGAATAGAAGTTTAGTGTGCAAAAAGACAATGGAGGGCTTTCAGAGATTCTTTGTCATAATTTCTTGTTTTTTTTATGTAATTGTTTTTATGAAAAATGTGAAAAAAAATTAGAGGAAATAAGTAGCAGTGAGTTTTTTGAAAGTATCTGCTAATCTGAACTTAATTTAGAGGTCAATACTTTGGGATTAAATAGGACATACAGAGAAATGGAGATGTCACTTTAGTTGCTCAACTAAATTTTTCTTTTTTGATTTTGGGAAGATGAAAGATGGAGGAATAGGGATTTGTGGGAAGTGATGCAAATGAAATAGATTTCCCTGAATGCCTCAGGGAAAGAACCTTTCCCACCAGCCCTCAGTCTGCCTGAGCTATCTCTTCCTTTGCTCTTCTGTAGCAAAGCACAATTTCTTTCAATTATATTATAATTGCTTATATCCTATATCCTAAGTGTCCGACCATTCATTCGAATGTTCATTCGACCATTCCACCAGTCGCTATGATGTGCACCACCACCAGGGGCAGATGGTCTGACTTGTAGGTTAGCTTGCTGCTGGAGTCTGGCCGATTGGGACTGGGCGAGACAGGCTGGCTGTGCCCTGGAGCCCTCCTGTGGTCTCTCCTTAGCCAGTTGGCCCCTATATAATAAAAGTGTCTAATTTTCTAAATTAATACAAGAAAGCAAAACTCTGGTTACAAATAAAATCAGTATTTGTCTAGAACATCCATTATGGTATATCTCTCAGAATCTGAACATGGTAAACAAAGTATAGAATAAGAAAGAACCCTCAACACATAAAAAAAAAAGAATAAGCAGAACAATATACTGTTCTGCTACTCTATAGCTTTTACCACAACTTGTTAACTATTTCCTTCTACTAGATGTGAGTTCTATCATAAAATACTCTGTTTAGATCACTCTTTAAAAAATACCTCACACTGCATACAATTTCTGTGCATAGTTGGTTCTTAATAAATACTTTTAGATTAATGAGAACCTTTTCTTCTCCTAACTCCCCGGAGTTACACAGGAGCCCTAGATGACCACAGATGAAAATCATCTACAGTCCAAAATTTTCATTTTAAAATTTTACTAGGGAGAAAGTTCCCAAATGTGTTTTCATTTAAGCCTGTTTTTTTACTAGCTTTCTTGTCCAGTGCCATCAATCTAGCCCTTGCCTATAGCTTCTTTTTTAATAGTAAGAGGAAATGAGAAACTATTCTTTTTAAACCAATGCTCATTAATTTACCTTTCCTTTATATTTTGTTTAGGAAGTAAATACACCATATATTTATTTGAGGATTCTAATAATTATAGTTAGAAATATATAGTTGTGTTTTTTATGATTACTTTTTATTTTCAAAGTTTGTATTTTTTACATAAATTGATTGAAATCTAAACTTTCTATAAGTTGAAAACAAGGATACATTTAAAGATGATCCTTAGAAAAGATATGCAAATACCGATCTGTGTTCTGAGTTAACTGATTAATTGCCTTTTGTCTGTACCATGATTTTAAATAACAGAATGACTATGTGGTAGAAACAAGTCTGGTTGGGACTGTGATGAATGGTTTGTCACATCTACATGGATGCAAAGATCATGATCAATTTATTATAAATCTCATAAGGGGACTTGGTGGAAATCTGAACATGAAATCACGTCTGGAATTCACCAGAGAGGTAATACAGTTTAAAGCCTATATTCAGTACACATTAAAAATATTTTTTTCTTTGACTCTTAATTGCCAAAATTACCTGTAACTATAATGTGCAGAACTTTTGATTTTGAAATGATGCATTCACTAGAATTATAATGCATTTAAATACATGTACATACTTACACATGTATACCTATATTTCTGTTTTGAACTAGTTTGTATTTTATATTATTAAAATTTTATATAATTATATTCTAGTAGAATCTTTTTTGTTAGACATTTGAACCTATTTAACTATGTGAATAAATATAATTACTTATTTTTAATCTTAGAATAATAAAGTTTTAAAATCATTTGTTTAACCAGAATAGTGTTAGTGTTAGGATTGCTAAGATGTATTAATCATTATAAATATTTGTTTAAATAATTGTAAATGTATAGTTTGCCTAAGCTGTTTATAAAATTGAATTCTACATATTAAGGGATTCTTTCTATTGGCCTTTGTTGAAATAATTCAACATATGTTCCTTTGAGTTGAATCCAACATTATGTTTCTTAATTTGTGTCATTTTGTTTCTTCTTTGATATCATATTTATTACTTTCTTTATTGTTTCCCTTTCCATGGTCATTCTGTTGCCAACTATTTCTCATTGTTACTACTCAATGCCATAAAATATATTGCTTTTAGGCAGATATTCTCTTGCCAAAGCTCAGAATAAAGATGTTGAAAAATAACATCAGGAGCTAACTCTAATTATGTCTAGCAAAAGAACAGTTTTTAAAGTGAGAAAGAAGAATAACAGGTAGAGAGCAATGAACCATAGTGGTAACACTGGGATTGAACATGGTGGACATGAAGGGCATAGGATTCCTACATTGTGTAATTTATAATTTAGTGTTCATAAGAACTCAATTAAAAATTGAATACATTTATACCTTGGTGTATATGTAAACTAGTGACATTTATTTGCTTAAATGATCATTTAGGGAATAGTAAATGAGATAAAATGTTACTTTAATGATAAGAGATCTTAAGTAGGTTTATAATATGTGAAATTTTTTGAATGAAAATGTTTCTCTTTAGGACACTTACTTTCAAGAATTAAAATTTCACATACTCTGTTACAACTTTTCCTCTTAAGGTTTTTACTTGGGCACGAGAATCTCCTCCAGATGCTCACAAACCAATGGACACCTACTATGACCCGAGTCAAGGACGATTAGTATCATATGTGCCGAAGAAGCCGGAAAATTTGACTGCTGATGATTTCAGCAATATCCAAACACTTCCAGTCATTCAGACTCCTGACATGCAACGAGGCCTAGATTACTTCAAACCTTGGTTAAGTTCTGACACTAAACAGCCATTTATCCTTGTAGGACCAGAAGGATGTGGCAAAGGGTAAGAGCAAAAATGTTGATGGAGGTGTATATTGTAAATTTATGCTCTCTCCACTTTTAAAATGATTTAATAGCTTTTATTAGTATTGTTTTGTTGTTGTTGTTAAACTAGCACTTCTATTTTCATGAAGGACTCTTTCATTGCCACTGCTAGTAAAAATAATATGACTATGGAGAAGAGTATGTTTTTCTTTTCTGCCAGGTTATGCATTTTCTAATGGAAAGAGAATAATCTAGAAGATACTTATAAAAGAATCTGTTCATAAATTAACAACAAAAAATGAATACCTTAGATGTACTCATAAATTAGCATTTGCTTTATTTTATAAAAATGAATTTTGACATTAGATATTTATTTGAAAATAGCTTTTAGCCAAAACCGGTTTGGCTCAGTGGATAGAGCGTCGGTCTGCGAACTCAAAGGTCCTGGGTTCGATTCCGGTCAAGGGCATGTACTTTGGTTGCGGGCACATCGCCAGTAGGGGGTGTGCAGGAGGCAACTGGTCGATGTTTCTCTCTCGTTGATGTTTCTAGCTCTCTATCCCTCTCTCTCTTCCTCTGTAAAAAAAATCAATAAAATATATATTTAAAAAAAGAAAATAGCTTTTAATTCAGTGGAATTCAGTCTGTTTTTAGTGTCTATGAGTGTGTCTATCTCCTTTTCTGGAGATAAAGGAGACAAGGATTATTAGTTTAACATTTCTAGTAGTAATTAAAAAATTCTATAAAGTCATAGTAATTTTTCCTAACTTGAAAATCTTAATATCTTAAAATATTCTCTTCATCTGTGGGGAAACGGATCTTTAATATGTACTTTATGAAATGAAGTTATTTATGAAAACTTGGTAGTTGTTGAGAGTCCCAGGATTGCCTTAAAATATGACTATATTTTTTCCAGTCTAAAAATTAGAAAATTACCATATCCATTTTACCATTTCTCTTTAAATACATATTTTAGAGAATGAAATATTTATAAAAGAGAAATTTTATGTGGAATATAAAAAGTATTTTATTGGTTGTATTTTTAAAGCCAAATGTCATACATCTTTCATAGGATGCTGCTGAGGTATGCCTTTTCCCAACTCCGGTCCACTCAAATTGCTACAGTTCACTGTAGTGCACAAACTACGTCTCGACATCTCCTGCAGAAACTGAGTCAGACTTGCATGGTAATCAGTACTAATACTGGCCGAGTATACAGACCCAAAGACTGTGAAAGACTTGTTTTGTACTTAAAAGATATCAACCTACCCAAACTTGATAAATGGGGCACCAGTACTTTGGTAGCTTTTCTGCAACAGGTGAGCTTACCACTTGAAGTGTTTTGATATAATTGGAAACCAATTTAGTTTCATTTTTGTTTTTTTCTTTATTTTTATTGTTGACACTATTACAGATATCCCCATTTTCTCCACCTTTGCCCAGGTCCACCCAGCCCTGCCCTTCCTCACTCTAGAAAAATATCTGCTTTCTTCCTTAGAGTCAGTTTTATCTAGCATGTGTCATAGAAATTAAACTCTTGAGGCATCTCAGTCTTGTTCCAGCTCTACTTTCTTTGATCTTCCCCCATTTAGAAGTTATATTACATCAAGTTGATATATGACAAGGAGCATAAAAGCTACCTTATTCTATACCTGTTACATATCCCTCATTCCTAAAAGGAGGAAAGCAGAAGCTGAGGATGGTGCTGGAGTTGGGAAAGTTTTCAGTTTTTTTAGGTTTGCATCCTGAGGCGGTTAGACTTCCTCAGGCATGCCCCTTCTAGCTGCTTTAGTTCATTAGTTTCCCTCTTTGCCTGTGTAGGTATTGGAGACCATAGATTCTCAGTCAGTGTGGAAGATTTTATTTATCTGATTTATATCACATTAGAATCCCTAAATTCTAAATTAGAACTCATTATGCTCATATATCTTCAAGTTTACCTTTACTGTGTTACTGCAAAAAGAATAAAATACTTATAGAACAAAAATTTTTTCCTTATATTTTTTTCTAATTTCTTTAATTGCTGGTGGAGTTATACTGTCATCTGGATTTTAATATTTATTGGAGAGAAAGCATTTAAAATGATAGTAACTCAGTTAACAGTCATTGAACACAGTCTGTTTTCTTCTTTTTTAAAATTTCATTTTATTGTTTAAAGTATTACATATATTACATATGTCTCCTTTTTTCTCCATTGACCTCACCCCGACCAACCCTCTTCCACCTTCCTCTCCCCCCACTCCTCCCTGCATATGCCCTCACCCCCATAGTATTTGTGTCCATTGGTTATGCTTCTATGCATGCATAAAGTCCATTGGTTGATCTCTTACCTCCACCCTTCTCCCCTCCCCTGCCTTCTCAGTGAAGTTTGACATTCTGAACAAAGTCTTGAACATATTATCTTTCAATGATATAAGAATTTAAAGTATATTTCAATTTTTAATTCTCGAGTTAGGTAGAGGATGATTACATTTGGAAATAATTTAATTTTATGCAAAAATATATCATGATTAGAAAATCTTAAGCATTAAACTTTTATTTTTAAAATTTGCTTTCAAATAGGTATTGACATATCAAGGATTTTATGATGAAAATTTGGAATGGGTTGGTTTAGAAAATATTCAAATTGTGGCGTCTATGTCAGCTGGAGGAAGACTGGGAAGACATAAGCTTACTACCAGATTTACTTCTATTGTTCGTCTTTGTTCTATAGAGTATGTATCTTAGTGTTTTAATTTTTTTTTAACTTGGGGAGACATATTTGCATTTTATTAAAGATATCATTATTGATATTTCTTCAAAATGTAGCATATACAAATAGTCGAAACTTAAGCTCCTGCCCTTCTCAAGCTATAGGCAATAATTTAGGATTAAGGCTTTTCTAATCAACACTTCTTATATATTAGAAATAAAATAGAACTGTTTTGTCTTTGTTCTAAAATAGCAATATAAGGAATCAAAATGATAGATTTTAGATTTAAATGTTTATGGTTTTATAAAACAAAAACACTATTAAATTTTATAAAGATAACTAGATTATTTGTTTAAAATACTAGAGGCCCAATACACAGCTTTGTGCATGGGTGGGGGCCCTCTGCCTGGCTGGCGATTGGGGTTGATTGGGGCCATCTTGCTGGGAGGAGGGACTATGGGAGGTTGGCTGGTCAGCGGGAGCCACCACAGGAGGTTGGCTGTGGCAGTGCACTGACCATCAAGGGACAGCTCCTGCATTGAGTTTCTGCCCTCTGGCGGTCAGTGTGCATTATAGCTATCTGTCTACTGATCAGTCGGTTGCTTAGGCTTTTATATATATATTAGAAGTTTGGTGGACAAAATTCGTGCATGGGGGGAGGGGGTCCCTCAGCCCAGCCTGCACCCTCTCCAATCCAGGATCCTTCTCCCAATCTGTGATGGCTGGTTTCTAACAGCTCGCCGGCCTGCCTGCCTGATTGCCCCTAACCTTTTCTGCTTGCCAGCCTAATGTCCCTAACTGCTCCCCACTGTTGGCCTGATCGCCCCCTAACTGCTCTCCTCTGCCTGCCCGATTGTCCCTGTCTGCCTCTGCCTTGGCCCCTGCCACTATGGCTTTTTCCAGAAGGACATCTGGAAGTTGTCTGGAAGATGTCCAGTCTAATTCAGCATATTACCCTTTTATTAGTATATGTTTAGTATAGGTATACCAGAGGCCCTGTGCATGGAATATGTGCACTGGTAGGGTCTCTAGTGGCTGCCAGCTGCGCCTGGAGACTTTCTCTCTCTCCCCTTGGCCACTTGCTGCTGCCGCTGACTGGGGCCTCCCTCCCTTCCCCCTGCCGGCCCCTCCCCCGGCCGAACTCTTGGACAAACTCTCATTTGAAGGGATAATTTGCATACTATGATTTTATTACATAGGATATTTTTTATTCATTTCAGTGAGGAAGAGACAGGAAAGATAGATAGAAACATCAATGATGAGAATTCATTGATTGACTGCCTCCTGCATGCCCCCAACTGGGAACTGAGCTTGCAGATCCTTAGCTGGGATCCAGCTTCAGGGCCTTTCATTTGGCAGGCTGATGCTCTCTCTACTGAGCCAAACTGGCTAGGGGCATAAACAGCTTATTTAAATCTGAAGAAAGTAAAGTTAGGTTATATTTGTGACTGATAGCATTTCTCTAATACATTCACCCATCTCCATGGCCCATAACTGTTACAGAAATTTGCAATTTTATGCTTATGGCACTATATTCTTTAATATATTTTGCCTTATAAAATCTAAGTTTTATGTTTTCATGTTAATTGTAACCATATGTTAACATTCTTCTTTCAGAAATGTTACAGCCACTGATTAAGCTGTATTGAGATACATTTTAGTTTGGGAGAGTTGGATTTTATTTGTTGTATTAGTTATACTTTTAGTTCTGAGGTGGATTACTGCTCTATGTACAGGTTCCACATAACTCAAAGTGCCTTATCTTAGGGAGAACTTTCCTTTCAGCCTTTTTAAAAGATTAGTGATTTTTCAATCAATTATATTTGTTGAGTAATTTCGTTGTAGTCCTCCATTAGGACCCTCAGTATTTTACAACAAATAATTAGGGATCTAATTTGGTTGAAGTGAGAATAGGGACTTTGAGCTTGTCCTTAGCCCCTGAGTAAATTTTGGAGGCAACTAGGCCTCAAAACATCACAGTTTGAAAACCATTGCTATAAGTTAACATTAAAATAATAATTTAGATTATTTATTTCAACTTCTTTAAAAATATTTATTTTAACTTTCTTTTTCAGTTACCCAGAAAGAGAACAATTACAGACAATTTATGGTGCATATTTGGAACCAGTTTTACATAAAAATTTGAAGAATCATTCTATTTGGGGTTCTTCATCAAAAATTTATCTCTTAGCAGGATCTATGGTGCAAGTGTATGAACAGGTATATGTTTTTCATCTCTATTTGTATCACTTCAAAGGACTATCTTTAATCTTGCTCTATGTTGATGTTCAGACTTTCTCTTTCTGTTGTTTATTAGACCTTTTAACTAGAGAGTAAGCTCTGTGAGGGCAGATGCTCTTTGTACTTTATTCACTATTGTATTCCCTGGCAGTTTCAAGTAGACACCCATTAAACACTGACTGAATGAATTAGTGGATGGAAGATTATTCTATTAGCTCAAATTTAGAATATTTCGAATGGAGTTCATCTTTTTTCCAAAACCACATCTTTTTCTTGAGTTCTATTAGTTTCTATCTCCTAAGCTTCAAACTCAATAGTAGTGTTTGATGTTGTTTTGTTTTTTGTTTTCCTTGTTACCTGTGAGGAAATGTCTACAATATCCTTCTCTGATGGAGTGGGATAATATTGGAAATCAGGCATTAAGAATGGCAGGAGACATTTACTGAGTACAGTCTCTCTCTAGTGCTAATCCTAGGGATGTAAACATGACTGAGACTCTCTTCTTTTGAGGCTCACAGTCTAATGAGGAGTCTAGTCATATAAATACACTATTAATACAGTGTCACAAGTGTAAGAACTGTATTTAGAAGGTACAGAGAAAGTATAGAGAAGGAATGATGACTTTGTTGTGTATGGTAGTTATTAGGGGAGGTGAAATGTGATTTGAATTTTGAAAAATGAATAGAAATTTGCAGATTAGCTGGAGATGAAAGGTCTTCCTAGGTAAAGCAAACAGTATGTAAAAGTTATGGAAGTGTTTGTGGAAGTTGCTTTTTATAGGGTTGGAGTAGAAGTAGGGAAAGATGAGTTTGAATGCAATAAATTCCTTATATTTTAAAAATTTAACTCAAATGTTCAGTGATCAAGGCCAGAATAAGAGCAATGGCTCTGTCCACAGGGAGGAAGGGACAGGCTCTTTACTGGTTATCTATTTCCAGAGTGACACTTTGATGTGTTAAAAGTTCAGTGGCTTCTTGAATATAAGTTAGCTAGCTCTGTGGTTCCAGCCATTATAAAATGGGTCTTACCTAAATCTGTGAGTTCCTTGGAATTACAACCACCATTTCATAAAGCTTAGGTTTGAATTTCTTTGTTTAGAAGCACTTTTTAGCATTTTATTTTATTATTATTTTATTTTTGCATTGGATAACTTTTGGCAGTTTGTTGAAGCCTATGAACAACACTTGTTTAAAAAAATATTTTATTGATTTTTTTACAGAGAAGAAGAGAGAGGGACAGAGTTAGAAACATCGATGAGAGAGAATCATCGATCAGCTGCCTCTTGCACACCCCCTACTGGGGATGTGCCTGCAACCAATGCCCTTGACTGGAATCGAACCTGGGACCTTCCAGTCTGCAGGCTGACACTCTATCCACTGAGCCAAACCGGTTTTGGCTGAACAACACTTCTTATGTAATATTTTAACTTCATAAAATATAATATAAATGATAACTAAGGAAGTCATTTACATTGAAATACAGTCCCATCCACTGGTAGAAACTGGCATTTTTGCGAGTCTACAGTAAATGAAAAGTAGACAGATGATTTACTATATTTTCTTTTACAGGTGCGGGCGAAATTTACAGTTGACGATTATAGTCATTATATTTTTACTCCTTGCATTCTTACCCAGTGGGTTCTTGGCTTATTCAGATATGACTTAGAAGGAGGTAAGTTTTGCTTTCATGATTTCAAATCATTTATCTTTCTTAGAATGCCATAGTGTGTATTGTGTGTCTGTGTGCATCTTTACACTAGTTTGTGATAGTTATGTTAAATAATATTATAACTATCTATAGTATTTATAAAAACTATAAGTGAAATAATATTAACATGTAATTTAAATGTACATTAAAAATAAAATAATAATATTTTATTATGTTTTCTCATATAAACTATTTATGATTACCACAATTAAAACATGGTTTTGGGAGAAATGAAATTATTATTCTTTGTAACCAAGTCATGTTTAATATGCTTTTTTGGATTGATATTTTTATTGAACAACTAGAGATAATAGTGCCTAACTTTAAATAATAGAAAAGTTTACCAACTCGTTAACCCAATGAATTTAAACTTTTTTCTTTTTCTTTTCTATTTGTCTGATGCCAAAATTATGGTATGTAGATTTTCACTATCCTATATAATAAATGAGAAAAGTGTAAATTGACCATACCTCTGCTATGCTCACCAGCCAATCAGCAGTGAGTATGCAAATTAACCAGACAAAGATGGTGGGTTAATTTGCATACACAGGCGCTGGGCTGCCTCTTGCACACCCCTTTATTCACTATTGTATTCCCTGGCATACAATACAAAGGGAGCAGAGTGGGAGAGCCGGCAGAAAGTGGAGTGGCTTGGGGAACTTGGCTTCCCAAGCGGCCAGATGGAGAGCAGAGAGGGAGAGCTGACAGCTGGTGGTGGGGCTGAGACAGAGCAGGAAGGGAGCATGGGGAGCACCAGGAATTCTGGGAATAGTAGTTCTGGTGGCAGCCCCAGAACTGGAAGTGGAAGCCCAGTGCATGGGGAGCACGGGGAATCATATTTCTGGTGGCAGACTGATCTCCTAGACACTAGAACAAAGTAAGCCTGGAGCAAGTTACTGTTTTGATGGGGGATGGAGGGAAAGCAAAGGTGAGAGACATAAGTAAAATCAGAGTGTCTAGGAAAAATTAAAGGGGAAGTATCCTAAAACTTCCAGGAAATCTCCACCAATGAAGCAAAGAAAAAACACACAAAAGCCTCTATTATTCTGTGAGCAACAAACCAAACTGTTGGGATCTCAGACCATTCGCTCATATGATTATAAAGACAGACAGAAAATCCAGATTGGAAAGGGCTCCCATGAGGGCTCCCAGATTGGAGAGGGTGTGGGTCTGGCTGAAGGACACCCCTCAGCGCCCCCCTCCCCCCTCACATGAATCTTCTTGCATGGGGGCCCCTAATTTCTAATAATATGTTGAAACTGATAATTTTTAAGTCATTTTAATTTTATTACAATTAAAATTTTGCCTTTTTTAGGATCATCAAACCATCCACTAGATTATGTATTAGAAATTGTAGCATATGAAGCACGGCGCTTATTTCGTGACAAAATTGTTGGTGCAAAGGAACTTCATTTATTTGACAACATCTTAACATCAGTGTTTCAAGGAGATTGGGGGTCAGATGTATTATTAGACAATATGGCAGGTAATATAGTTACTGAGTTTATGTAAATATATAAATGTTATGAGAACTTCAGTTTACTATTAGCATGATTGTGTATGTCTAAACAAATAAAAATTTCCAATAATTTTTAATCATAAGGGGTTGCTCTGTCATATTTTGCTAGATGTCAATAATTATATTCCACATAAACTATGATAACTGTAATTGTTTTTTTTGGGGGGGGAAGAAAGGGTTCTGGCCATAGCATTTTTCATTTGCAATTCAAAATTGTATTTCCTGAAGGAGTTTTAATAAAGAAGTTTTTAATAGTTATATATGTATGAAACTTAAAAATTATTATGAAAATCCATATTTGATTACAATGAACTTGAGCTTGAAAGTAATGGCCATTCTCATTCCTGTCACTGTTCATATGTCAGCACAGAATTACTTATTTTTGTTACTAGCTTCACCCATTGTTATGGTAAACAAAGCATAACATCATTTAGTCAAAGCAGCTTTGTGCATTTGCAATTATTACTGCTTAGTCACAAATTTGCATTTCGAAAATTGCTTTAGGAGTAATGCATGTGATGAAAATCATCATGGTTAAAAGACTTTTGATAAAAAAGGACCATATTATGGAAATTTAAAAAATATATATATTTTAGCCGAAACCGGTTTGGCTCAGTGGTAGTGCGTCAGTCTGCGGACTGAAAGGTCCCAGATTTGATTCTGGTCTAGGGCATGTACCTTGGCTGTGGGCACATCCCCGGTAGGGGGTGTGCAAGAGGCAGCTGGTCTATGTTTCTCTCTCATTGACATTTCTAGCTCTCTATCTCTCTCCTTTCCTCTCTGTAAAATATCAATAAAAAAAATTTGGGATCAAAATAAAAAATAATTTGGGATAAATGCTTGATAAGAGGTATCTCTCTCCTTTCCTCTCTGTAAAATATCAATAAAAAATAAAAAAATAAAAAATATATTTTATTGATATTTTACAGAGAGGAAGGGAGAGAGATAGAGAGCTAGAAATGTTGATGAGAGAGAAACATCGACCAGCTGCCTCTTGCACACCCCCTACCGGGGATGTGCCTGCAGCCAAGGTACATGCCCTTGACCGGAATCGAACCCGGAACCTTTCAGACCGACGCTCTACCACTGAGCCAAACCGGTTTCGGCTGGAAATTTCCTAATATAACTGCTTTTAAGCTACAAAATGAGTTTCTGTTTTATTAGATTATAAAGTGAGGCTTCAAAAATATTTCCTATAATACATTCTATACAGCGCCTGGGGCAAAGATAAGGCTTACAGTTTGTATGGAAAATAATATAATAATAAATAATAATAAATAATAACACAAGAATAAACTGTGTTTTGTGTACTCACAACTGTAAATCTACTTTGCCCCACTGTCTACATTTCTGGATTCAATATTGGTTCCAGGGTCATGTTACATAAGCCAAAATTATGGAGATGAAAAAGATGTTGAGATTGATAGGAGTAATTTTCTAGGTGCTTCTTGAGTTTTGGAATCAGAAAATAAGTTCAAGAGAACCTGAGGTAATCGGAAATGCTGAGAGAAGCCTGGTAATAGTGCGGAGTTGGCTTGCTTTTTAGTGAGGGTTAATGGCCCTTGTGGCCTGTACTTTCATGGCTTAGTGTGTAAAGGCTTTGGTTCTTAAACGGTGCATTTTTTCTTAATCTGAACATTTTTATAAAGAAAGTGGCATATCTTTTGGGAATTAGATGATATCAGTATCTTATTAGGTATCTGAATTTGGTATATTTTGGAGTCTCCTATGTAGGACTCAAATAATATGTTTTTTTCCTCAGTATTTTACTTTTCTTTTTTAAAAACGCATTTTTTATTGGTTTCAGAGGGGAAGGGAGAGGGATATAGAGATAGAAACATCAATGCTGAAAGAGAATCATTGATCAGCTGCCTCCTGCACGCCCTCTATTGGGGATGAAGCCTGCAACTCGGACATGTGCCCTTGACTGGAATCAAACCCAGGACCCTTCACTCCATAGGCCAACGCTGTATCCACTGATGCCAAACCAGCTGGGGCTTAGTAGTTTACTTTTCAAAGAAGGGTTGCTATATGTTAGATCTAGGAAAATAATGTTTTCATATAGACAAATATTAATCTATACTAATAAAAGGGTAATATACTAATTAGACTGGGTCGACTAGACATCTTTGGGTCGTCGGTCCCCTTCCGGACAAAGCTTTGGTGATGAGGGCTGAAGCAGAGGTGGTTAGGGGTGATTGGGCCAGCAGGAGAGCAGTTAGGGGCCATCATGCCAGTAGGGGAGGGCAATTAGGGGTAATCAGGCCAGCAGGGGAGGGTAGTTGGGGGTGATCAGGGCAGCACACAGAGGGGTTAGGAGCAATTAGGGAGGCAGGCAGAGGGTTAGGGGTGATCAGGGAGGCAGGCAGAGGCGGTTAGGGTTTATCAGGCAGGTAGGTAGAATGGTTAGGAGTGATCACGCAGGCAGGCAGGCAGGTGAGTGGTCCCAGATTGTGAAAGGGATATCTGACTGCTGGACATCCCTGAGGGGTCCTGGATTGCAGAGGGTGCAGGCCAGGCTGAGCAACCAAACCTCCCTTGCATGAATTTTGTGCACCGGGCCTCTAGTTTACTAATAAAACTTTAATATTGGGACTTAGAAATAAACCAGACATATTTTTGTGCCCTAAAAACTTGAAATCTGATTACAGCTACAAATATGAAAGTCGTTGCTTGCAATTATAACTATTGCTAATGTGTTCAGGTGCCACAAAGATTTGTGCAAGTAAATTGTTAAACTGATAATTACAATTCAGCATGCATTGTATTACAATCAGTACAACTTTTCTGAATAATTTGGGATAAATGCTTGATAAGAGGTATCCTATAGAATAAAGAGGTAATATGCAAATTTACCATCACTTCAACATACAAGATGGCTGTCCCCATATGGCCAATGATGGCCACCTTCATGTAGACACAAGATGGCTGCCACAAGATGGCCAGCAGGGGAGTGCAGTTAGGAGGGATCAGGCCTGCAGGGGAGGGCAATTGGGAGTGACCAGGCCTACAGGGGAAGGCAAATGGGAGGGACCAGGCCTGTAGGGGAGGGCAGTTGGGAGGGACCAGGCCTTCAAGGGAGGGAAGTTGGGAGGGACCAGGCAGGTAAGGGAGGGCAGTTAGGGGTGATCAGGTTGGCAGGGGAGGGCAATTGGCCGGGAGATCAGGCTGATAGGGGAGGGCAGTTGGGGCCACCAGGTCGGTAGGGGAGGGCTGTTGGGGGCAAACTGGCCAGCAGGGGAGGGCATTTAGGGGCAAGATTGGGTCTGCAGGAGAGGGTCGTTGGGGTGATCAGGCCAGCAGGGGAGGGTTGTTGAGGGAACCAGGCCAGCAAGGAAGGCAGTTGAGGGCAATCATGCTGGCAGGGGAGAGCAGTTGGGGGCAAACAGGCCGGCAGAGGAGCAGTTAGGGTGATCAGGCAGGCAGAGGTAGTTAAGGGCAATCAGGCAGGCAGGCAGAGGTGGTTAAGAGGTGATTAGGCAGGCAGGTTGAGATATTGGGGGTGATCAGCAGGCAGGCAGAGGGATTAGGGGCAATCAGGCAGGCAGTTGAGTGATTAGGAGTCAGCAGTCCCAGATTGTGAGAGGGATGGCCGGTTTCTGGTAGTCGACATCCCCCAAGGGCTCCCCGATTGAAGAGGGTGCAGGCTGGGCTGAGGGAACCTCCTTGTGCACAAATTTCATGCACCCAGCCTCTAGTATAATAATATTTTTTTGAGGAAGCTACCATAAAACTTTTACAACTAATTTTTAATTTGAAATAATTATAGATTCACATACAGTTGTGAGAATTAATACTGAGAGAGCACATATGTCTTTTACTTGGGTCTCCCTAGTGGTGACATTTGATAAACTTACAGTACAACATCACAAGCAGGATATTGATATTGATGCACTTAAGATATAGAACATCACCATAAGGATCTGTCATGTTACCCATTTGTAGTTCACCCCATGGAAACTACCAGTTTGTTCTGTCTTTAATATTGTCATGTCAGTAATCTTATTTGCACTCAGGATAATTCTCTGGAGATATACATAAGCAGGTTGTTGCATATTTCAGTACTCTGTTCCTTTTTGTTGCTGAATAGGTTTTCAGATGAACTTAAAGTTCTTTTAAAAAAAAAAAAAAAATATATATATATATATATATATATATATATATATATATTATTGATTTTTTTAACAGAGAGGAAGAGAGAGGGATAGAGAGTTAGAAACATCGATGAGAGAGAATCATTGATCAGCTGCCTCTTGCACACCTCCTACTGGGGATGTGCCCGCAACCCAGATACATGCCCTTGACCGGAATCAAACACGGGACCTTTCAGTCCGCAGGCTGACGCTCTATCCACTGAGCCAAACCAGTTTCGGTGAACTTAAAGTTCTTTAACCATTTTGTTGAAGGACATTTGGGTTTAGTATTTTTGCTGTTAGGGAGCAAGCTGTGATAAACACATGTACAGGTTTTTGTGTAAACATACAGTTTTGTTTCTCTGGGATAAATGCTCACAAGTACAGTTGTAGGGTTGTATGATACGTGTATGCTCATATTTTTAAAACTGCCATGCTGTTTTCTAGTGTGGCTGTATCATTTTACATTCCCATCAGTGGTATATCAGTGATAGAATTGCTTTGCATCCTTGCCAGCATTTGTTATTGTCACTTTTAAATTTTAACCATTCTAATAAGTGTGTGTTCATGTCATTGTGGTTTTAATAGGCATTTTGCTGACGGCTAATTTAGTTAAACATCTTTTCATGGGCTCATTTGCCATCTGTATATCCTCTTCAGTGAAATGTTTCTTTATGCATTTTACCTATTTTCTAATTAGATTGTTTATTTTTTTTTATTGTTGAGTTTTGAGAGTTAATTATATATTCTAGATACCAGTCTTTTGTCAGACTGTGGTTTGCAGATATTTTTTTCAGCTATACTGACTCTCTAGCTTGTCCTTTCATCTTCTTAATAGGGTCCTTCAGAGGTAAAAGGTTTTCATTTTGTGAACCCCAATGAATTAAATTTTTTAAAGAATCTTTTGGTATCTGGTAATAACTCTGTCTAGTTCTAGTTTTTAAAGATTTTCCCCCTCAAACTGGTATAGTTTTATCTTTTAAGTCAATGGTCTACTTTGAGTTAATTTTTGTTATAAAGAATGATATTTATCCCTAGCTGGTTTGATCAGTGGATGAGGAATGGCATTTGGACCAAAGGGTCCCTGGTTTGATTCTGGTCAAGTGTATCTCAGTTGCATGCTCCTCCCCATTCCGGGCCCTGGTCAAGGCTCGCGCAGGAGGCTACCAATTGATGTGTTTCTCTCACATCAATATTTCTCTCTGTCTTTCTTTCTCTCTTCCATTCTCTCTAAAAATCAATGGAAAAAATATCCTCTGGTGAGGACTAAGAAAAAAAAAAAAAAAAGGAATGAGACTTAGGTCAAGGTTTGCTTTTTTGCTTATCGATATCCATTTGTTCCAGCACCATTTGTTGAAAAGGCTACCTTTCTGCCTTGAATTCCTTTCATACCTTTGTAAAAAATGAGTTGTGTTGATCTGTTTCTGGGTTCTCTGTTCTGTTCCATTGATGTGTATGTGTGTCCTTCCACATGTGTTAATACCATACTGTCTTGATTACTGTAGCAACATAAGTCTTAAATTGGCTCTGGCTAGTTTGGCTCAGTGGAGAGAGCATCAGTTGGGATGATGCTCCACCCAGCTGAGCCATCTGGCAAGGGAAAAAATTGACTATATTAAGTGAAGAAGAGGCGAAGGACATTCCAGACAGGAAACAGAATATGTAAAGAACCCACAGCTTGAGAAAGCTGGAGTATATAATGGGGCAGAGAGGGAGACAGAAGATTCAAGCAGTCAGTGCAACCGGATTGCAGAAGGCCTTGATTAGCAGGACTGTGTTTGTTTTGGCAGTGGGAATCTCTGTGATACTGGAGTGTGGACCAATCAGATTTTGTTTTGTGTATGTTATTTTTGTAGCAGTGAGGATATAGTTAAGGGGGCAGAGACCTAAGGCAGGGATACAAGGTAAAATGCTACTACCAGAGTCTAGGGAAAAAATGAGGAGAAGTACAAATAGGAGTTTAATTTTAGATGTGTGTTTGAATGTTTGCAAGCTTTTTGAGTATCTTTTGGGGATTTACATAAGCTTTATAGCTCTATAAAAGTAGGGATCATGTTTGTCTTACTATTTATCGCTAACAAAATACAGTGTTTATATACAGGTCTGTGGTAAATATTTAGTAATGATTGCATGAATTATATGTCTGTTAAGCAATTAGAAATATGGGACTAAACTAAAGCTGGGGAGAGATAGTGGATGGGTTTTAGGTATGTAAATAATTGATAATTTAAGCAACAGAATAGGATTAAATTATTTAAGAGGAATGTTTAGAATTAAAGAATAACAGTCTAAATTAGATCCCAGGGAAGATAAACATATAAGGGATAAACAGAAAACTGAAAAGAAGTGATTTTGGCCCTCCCTGTTTTTTCTCAGTGGTTAGAGAGTTGGCTGGCAGACTGGAGGGTCGAGGGTTTGATTTTGTCAAGGACACATACCTTGGTTGTGGGTTCACTCCCACCCTCAGACAGGGCACATGGGGGAGGCAGCCAGTGGATGCATCTCTTTTACATGGATGTCTCTATCTGTTTCTCCCCTTTCCCACTCTCCCTTTCAGTCTCTCTAAAAATGGAAAAATATCCTTGGCTGAGGATTAAAAAAAAAGTAGTAATTTTGACTTGATAAGTAAATATATAAAATGGTTCAATAAAAAGCTGCACAGAAAAAATGACTGCCAAATAAGATTTGGATTTGGCTATTAGGACGGTATTATTGTCCCCAAATAACAGTTTTGGTTTAGTGGTTTCTGAAGATAGAAAATAATGTAAAAAAAAAAAGAAGACATAATGTAAGAAGTGTGATGGTAAAGGAGAAGGAACATGGCATAGCTTAGGTCTAGGAAAGATTAAGCTGTGGTTGAGTTGGGCATGTGACAAGGAAGATACTTGATGAACAGTTCCCAGAGGAATTGGCAGAGGGAAACGTTTGATAGAATGGTAAACAGATAGCACTGTTCCTTGTATGATAACAGGAACAGTGCTATAGATAAATTTCCAGGAAGTCTGTCGGATTTTTTGTTTTCTAATTAAAAGTTGGCTAATTTTAAAAATTTATTTTACAAGTTAGAGCTATTGGCAGTATTAATTTGTGTTCTTTTTCAAAAGAGAGTTTTGAGATTATTTTATTAAGAATTTTATGTTGTTTTTGTTCTATAAATTTTACATGGAGATTCTGGAGAAAGAGAAGGAAAATGGGACAGAGTAGAAGGAGAATAATAGGGAAAGTTGGGAGGCAGTCATTCTGGGGCGTAAGAGAAGAGGGATGCAAAGATAATATAGGGATCCCATCAGTTAGTTTTCAGGTAGAGTGATCTAGCAGTATAAGTCTTTGTATCTTACTGATCATATTGGTCTTCCAAGGCACACTTTAAAATAATGTATCTTTGCCTTTTGGCATATGATCTTATTTGAACTAATTAACTTAAAAAGAATTTAATGAGCAATGTACTTTACTGATGCTTCTGTTACAAACAACATGCCTAAAACATTATCTTTTATTTCTACAGATAGTTTCTATGTTACATGGGGAGCCCGGCATGATGCAGGAACAAGGGCACTCCCAGGACAGCCATTGCCTCCACACGGAAAACCACTTGGAATACTAAACTCTGCAGAGCTCAGGGATGTTATTAAAAAGGTATAATATCAATCATCAATTTGACTTTGGTTATAGTAGTCAATTTTAAAAATATTTATTGAAAGATTTTGGAGTACAAGATTATAAAATATACAAAGCTGGTTATTTTGGAAAATAGTTCATTGTAGCAGATCTTACTACATGAACATATGCTTACACAGATAACATATAAAATTGCTAAGACATATGATGTTGGAAATATCAATAAGGATTTATATTAATTGGTATATCACCCTAGAGCAATGGTGTCAGATTTCAATGAGCACAAGAACTAGAAAATATTCTGATTTCCGGGTCTCATCCCAAGGAGGTCTGATTCAGTAGGAGGGGCACAAAGAATATGAATTTCTAGCAGGCTTGCAGATGATGTTGATGCTGCTAGTTCACTGAACCTTTGAATGGCACTGTCTTAGGCAGTTTTTTTTTTTTTTTTTTAGTTTAATTATAATAAAGAAGAAATAGCATTACATATGATTGCTTTAAAAATTAATATTAATATTGGAAGTTAGTCCAGATTGTATCAAGAAAAGTTTTTCATGCTCTGGTGAATTCATTGCTTTGCCTGGAATGGATATTGCAAAGTTGAGAATGTTTAAAGTTAAGTATGGGAGGTCTAGTTGTCCTCTCGCTCTTTTTTCACTGTATCACATTGCCTCTGGCAGTACATCCTTCCTGTGTGTGGGCTTTTGACTCATCTCTAAGCAATGAATAAGAACAAGAGTTCACATAATATTTTTTAGGCACAAAGTTTCTAGAGTTTTAGGATTGTTATATCTGGTCTTGCACACTGATTTGATTTGATTTGTAAGAACTGGTAAATTTAAGGTCTTTTGAAGTTTTTATAATTAACCTGATAGCTCACACTGCTTTTTACTAATTATAGCAATTGTGTGGATCCTTGAACTTGCTTGATATATGTTTTTCCTTAGAAAGTGCCATAAAGCTGGATTATTGAAAAAATAAAATGTAGAGTGTGAGAATACATGTAGTCACTTAACTCTTTTTCTGGAGTGCCTTAAAAGTTAATACCTTAATCTAGATATTAATATTTTTATTATGCAATTTGGACTTATAGTAATTATAAATTTTTCTTTGTGATTTTTTAAAAGGGGCTTATTCATTATGGACGCGATAACCAGAATTTAGATATTTTACTTTTTCAAGAAGTCCTGGAGTATATGTCTCGGATAGATAGAGTGCTGAGCTTTCCCGGAGGTTCACTTCTGTTAGCAGGACGCAGTGGTGTAGGCCGTCGGACCATCACATCTTTAGTCAGTCATATGCATGGAGCAGTGCTGTTTTCCCCAAAGATTTCCAGAGGATATGAACTCAAACAGTTCAAAAATGATCTCAAATATGTGAGTTATAATCTTTTGCTTTATTTGATTTTAAATTATAATTAGTTATTATTCTAAAATCCTTTAAAGATTTTTAAGGCTTTGATAAACAACATAGTTTTTAATTTTGATGATTATTTTCCCATGATTATTAGAAAATCATATTATGGACAGATAGGAAAAAGATTTCCTATTAGGATTTCAAATCCTCAGGTACCCCAGAGTGGAACGTTAGATGGACATGAAAGAATGAAAAGGAGGAATTTATAGGGGGACATCTGTGGGTATAGTTAAAAATGACCTTCTATCTTTTGTCAGCTTTCACCACTCTTGTTCAACATAGTACTGGAAGTTGTATCCACAGCAATCAGACAATAAGAAAAATAAAAGGCATCCAAATCAGAAAGGAGAAAGTAAAACTGTCATTATTTATAGTTGACATGGTATTGTACTTAAACCTAAAGACTCCAACAGGAAACTGCTAGACTTAGATAATGAACTCAGCAAGGTAGCAGAATACAAAATCAACATCGACAAATTGATGACATTTTTATACACCAATAATTGAATCTCCAAAAGGGAAACTAAAAAAGCAATCCCATTTACCATTGCAACAATCCCTCAGCCCAGCCTGCACCTTTTAGCAGTCTGGGAGCCCTCTGGGGATGTCTGGCTGACTAATGTTTAACATCCTTAGTGCTACGGTGTAGGTGGGAGAGGCTCCTGCCATCACCACTGCACTTGCCAGCTGTGAGACCAGCTTCTGGCCGAGTGGTGCTCCCCCTGTGGGAATTCACTGACCACCAGGGGGCAGCTCCTGCATTGATTGTCTTCCCCCTGGTGGTCAGTGCACATCATAGCAACCAGTTGTTCTGCTGTTTGGTTGATTTGCATATTACTCTTTTATTATATAGGATTATTAAGTAGGATATTCCTAGCCCACAGACATAGGCAATAGGGTGGTGAAGATCTGGGGGTGGATTGCAACTGGGAGGAGCAGGGTAGAAGGGAGGAAAATGGGAGACATCTGTAATACTACCAACAATAATTTATATCTATAGATATACCTGTATATCTATAGATACAAAAGCCTAAGTGACTGTTATGTTCAGAATGATTGAAATGACCAGTTGACCAGTCGCTATGACATGCACTGAACCAGGGCCAGATGCTCAACACAAGAGCTGCCCCTTGGTGGTCAGTGTGCTCCCACACTAACCTCCCATGGCCAGCCAACCTTCCCCTGATCCCTCCCCCTGGCCAGCAAACCTCCCCCCATTTTTCCACCCTTCCGGCAGGCACTGTCTGGCAGCCAGCAGGCCCTCCTGCCCTGTCCAACAGTGGGCAGGGCCTGTCCAGAAGCTGGCAGGCCCTGGCTGGCCTGGCCTTGATTGGGACTGGGTGAGATGGCCCCAATAGGTCCTGATTGCCGCCTAGGCCTAGGGATCCCAAACGTGCCCTGTGCCTGTAGTATATATGTAAAAGGCTAAGCAACTGGCTGACTGGCCTGTAGGTATGATGTGCATTGACCACAATGAAGCTCAATGCAAGAGCTGCTGAGCTACAACAACTTTGTAGAGTGCCCTCTTGCACTCTGGGAATCCTCAGGGGATGTTAGACTTCTGGTTTTGGCTTGATCCTCGCAGGTCAGGTTGAGGGACCCCCACCTGCTGGAGGGACCCCACTCACTCTGCGGATGACCTTTGAGCTGTGGTGCTACCCAGGTGTGGCTAGCTGGGGAGGGGCTGCAGGAGGTTGGCTCCAGGGAATGCCCCACCCCTCCGGCCCAGTCCTGCCCTGCCAGCCACCTTCTAATTAACTTCCTTTCAATGTGCATGAATCTGTGCACTGGGGCGCTAGTATTACATAAAAGTAAAAAAAAAAAAAAAATTCCCCAAATAGTATTTGTTCATGGGCTGGATTTACTTTCCCAACTGTATAGCTAACATTTGATTGCTGAAATACAAATAAAGAAAGAAATATGTGACTAAGTTTAAATACAGAATTAAAGTTTTTAAGTATTCCAAAATATTTAATCGTCCCAAAATATTTTCTTTTGAGCAGGTGCTGAATCTCGCAGGCATCGAAGCACAACAGGTAGTTTTACTTCTTGAGGATCACCAATTTGTGCATCCTGCATTTTTGGAGATGATCAATAGCCTTTTGTCTTCAGGTAAGTGGATGGTTTCTATTCATAGAAAATAAAGTTATACTGTAAAATTATGCCAGTAAAATTATCTTGTGCAAAATTATGTTTCATAGAATTTTTGGCATAGCTTTTATTAAGATGACATGGGGTTAAACATGCTTAGAGCAGGAGAATTCAGAAATTTCTATAAAACCAAAAGATTGAAGAATTATATAAATGTGATTATTAACATTGAATATTAATGAATAAGCTGAAAAATTGGTCCTCTTTACTCACTTTTTGTTGGATTGTGATCTATTATAATCTCCTGGGAAAGTTAACCAGTACTGACTTATTTAAAAAATATACCATATCTTTTATATAACATTTTTTTTATCTGTAGAAATTTAACCTGCAAAAATAAAATAGTATGCAAGGAAATATGTAATGTAATTTACAGTGAAACATTTGTAGAACCTCACTGTCCATCTTTAGTGGATGTGGTGTGGCCTTAATGTGGACATGTGAATACAGATAATATGAGATCTAATTCTTCTCAAATAATGGTATACTCCTCTGGTCTCTGGAACCACCTGACCTTTTTGATAGTTTCTTAGGAAGGATACATGCAATTTCTCACATATTTTATTTTTCAGAATCTCTTTATAATGAATAATTATATTCACAGCATTAGTATGTGGTAGCTTAGTTTTAAACTTGGACCAAGAGTGCAAAACAATCCTTGCTAAATGGTCGTTTCAACTGCATAGGTTTTTCCATTATAGGGACCGAAGGACAAAGTTAAATGATGTTCATGTTTTACTCAGTTATTAATAAATACTTGTTTTACATTATGCGAGGTAGGCTTTGAAAAATGTAGTCTTTTCTTTAGATTTGATTGAAAGAAAACAGATTTGATTGAAAGAAAACACCTCTAATATATAATATGAAGTATCTATACTTTAGCGTCCAAATGAGAAGGATAGACCAGGAAGCTAGTTAGACAAGTGATAGTTCAATTTCTGTTAAAGGAATCGAGGGGGTAAGGGCACAGTGAAAGTGGTAGGTTTGAATGTTTGTGGTCTTTTTGTAGAATAACTTGTTTATTTTTAAGGTGCTTATTCTTATTCTTACATGTTGCTTGAGTCGTCACTAGATGGAGACCTTGTTCATTTTGTCTGAGGTGAAATAGTAGACCAGCGTTACAACTTTTTTCTTATTCTTTGTGAAAGCAAACATCCAGATAAACATTAATTCACTAATTATTTTGTCAACATTTTTTGGCAAAAAATGTATTTGGAAACTACTCCAAGAGAAAGTAATCATTAGGCTTTTGTCTCTCTTTTTATTTCAAATTCTTATTCCCCATTGTGTATAATATATAAGTAGAGCTAGCTTTCTTTGCTAACCTTAAAGAATCAAAAGTATTTTTATATAGCTGCAATTTAGAGAAAGACATGAAGTAGGAACATGTATGTACCGTATTTGCCGGCCTATAAGACGACTTTTTGGCCCTGAAAAATATGCCTCCAAGTGGGGGGTAGTCTTATACGGCGAGTATATAACAAACTCTGTATTTTTAGTGGAAATGTTAGGGGGTCTTCTTATACGCCCAGTCGTCTTATACGCCGGCAAATACGTATTTTTTCAGGGCCAAAAAATCGTCTTATACGCCGGAAAATACGGTATGTGTTTGAATATGTACAAGGTTGCAGAATGGTGAGTGGTCTGACACCTCTGAGCTGAGCCTAAAGAAAAGTAGAAATCAAACTGTGATGGGCCCTATATGAATGCAGTGCTTTGAGTGTATAGCAGAAGAATTTTCACTTACTCTTATAGTTTCTTGTGAACTATAAGTATATTAGTTTAACAAATATTTATTAAACACCCATTATGTACCAGACCCATTGCTAAATACTGGATTAATGGGAGACATGGTTCAGGCCCTCTATAAAATGCTTGTAGTCTTAATCAATCAACTTCATTTGCCATTCATCATTCTGTTGGCTAGTAGCAGTTTGTGAATTAGTTTTTCTGATGCCTGGTACAAGTTTATTTATCCATTCATTCACTTATCTATTTATTTACCTAACAAATATTTGTGTTCCTGATACTTTGCTAAGAGTGCCCTACTGTTTATATTGAATGTGATCAAATATTTGTTCTCTGGGAATTCAGAATCTAATTGGCAGGGAAGGGAAGTAATTCATTTATTAATAAAGGATATGATAAGTGCTAAACAGGGATATGTTTGGATATTATGTGAAAGAGAAAAGAGTCCTTTACTTAGCATAGGGCTGGTAAGGAAAGGTTCATGGGAATAGCAGTTGACAAAGGAATATCTAGAAAGATAAACACTAATTTTGGGGGAAGATAGGGAGTAGAGGAAGACTTATAGTCCAGAAAGAGGGAATATTTCATTATATTTATGGGACGCAAAGAAGTTCATTGAGGCTAGAACACACGGTCCTGTGGAGGAGTGTTGAAGAAGAACCTAGAAAGCCAGCTACATGGATTGATCATGAACCGTCTGGAATGGTTTGCTTAGGAATTTGAATTTTATCAAATGAAGGCAGTAGATGTAGATTTGTGAGTAATATTGAAGTGATAAGGTTTGTATATTTTTGTAAACAAAGATCGAATAGGGGCAGATTATTTAATACAAAAATAGAAAAAGCATTGTATATGGAAAATGTATTATTGATTTAGTGTAAAACAACTAAAATTCAAGAGAAATGTAATTGTCTGCTGTAGGTGAAGTTCCCGGGCTCTACACCCTTGAAGAGTTAGAGCCCTTGCTGTTGCCTCTTAAAGATCAGGCTTCCCAGGATGGATTTTTTGGACCAACCTTCAATTACTTCACATATAGTAAGTGACGTCTAATTTATTATTCAATGCAGACTCTGGTTCCTGTGAAATAGATATTGTTTAATCTACTTTATTTTTATAGATTACATAGGTATCTTAAATTTTGGGTCCAGTTAGTAATTTATACTTTTTTTTTTTGTGGAGCTTTTAGAAAATAACAATTAATATAGCTTAAAGGCTAACCTATAATAAAAAATATGTTAGCAAAATTTTAGCAAAAAGAAAGAATGAAAGTTTGCTAATGTACGTTGCTGCCTTTATTTTCATGTGGTAATATTACTGCTAGTACTTCCTATTTTAGAGAATTAATGAACTATTTAGTTTGTGCCAGATTCTATATTTTTTAAACTTAATAACCTGTTGTTATTACAAGAAATAGTTTTATATGTACTATAGATATCTAATAATACCACTCAGACATTACTATTATATTTGCCTTCTTTATTTTTCTAAAAAATTCTTTAATATTGATGAAATAGGGAAAGTTGTTTAAGAGTGACCCTTCTTTCCCTCTCCTTCAACTTTATAAGGCAGTTGTACCACCCCTTTAAGAAGCAGATCATCCCAATGCAGCACATAGAAAATTTAGCAAAGTTTCAGCACATAGAAAATTTAAACTGTTTCAGCACATAGAAAATTTAGGAAAGTTTCCAAATTTCTTTTTGAAGGGAAAATAACATATTAATACAGGGAAAGTATATATTTAAAAATAAAATCAGATATCAATTTTGCTTGTGAATATTGAAACAAAAATCTTTGAAAGAAAAGTTATAAAATAGAATCTAGTATCACATGTGATAAATAACATACAAAACAACAATATAGTATCTTTTTCATGAATATCCTTCTGGATATTTTTTACTAGTATGCATGCATGCACGCGCGCGCGCACACTCACACACACACACACACACACACACACACGTATTTCTTAACCAAAATAAAAATCACGCTCTAATTCTGTTTCATAGCTTGTGCTTTTAAAATAAATAGCTCCTACTATTCCATTTCGGAAATGTTGATTTTATAAAACCATACCATATGCTGGTTTCCCCAATTATTATTGCTGTCATATTCTGTAATTATAACTTTCTTATGTATTTTTTAGGAATTCAACAAAACTTGCATATTGTCTTGATAATGGATTCTGCAAATTTAAACTTCACAATAAACTGTGAGAGTAATCCAGCACTGCATAAGAAATGCCAGGTGTTGTGGATGGAAGGTTGGTCAGATAGCAGCATGAAGAAAGTAAGTTAAACATTTAAATATGGATATAAAAATATAAACCTATTTTTTTAAGTTACTGATTTTCACAACTTTCCTTTGGTTTCCTTAATTGTGGCACTGAACATTTCTTGTATGTCTGAAGATAACACTATTTTCTTCATATGATAGTTCATTAGAGCCTAGAATTTTAGGTTGAAGATTATAGACCACACAGATGTGGTCTTCAGAAAAATTTACTAACTCATCATAGGCTAGCTTATAATAAAAACATCATAGTAATGATATTAGTAATTTTTAAATAAAATATGTAATTTTTTTGAAAACATCTATCATTGCTATGCTATTTGCTAAATATGAGATGTCAGTCATCCAAGATGCAAGGTTGATAAGGCTGGATACATGAATCTGGAGTTCAGGGCAAAGGTCAGGCATACAGATAAAAATTGGGGAATTATCAGATATAGGCAGTATCTAAAGCTTTGAGATTGAATGATGTAACCAAAGGACTGAAAGTTCACAAAAGAGGAAATAGGTCCAAGGACTGAACCCTGGGGTACTTTAACATTAAGAGTTGAAATGAAGAGGAGGAACCCTCAAGGGAACCGAGAAGGAGCTGCTAGAGAATACGGGGAAAACCAGGAGAGTGTGAAGACAATGGAAGCCTGGAAGCCAAGGGAAGATAACATTTTAAAGGAGTAAGGAAGGATTAACTATTACTCAGAAAAGCAGATGAGGCCTGAAAATTGGGTTTAACAACATGGAGGTCATTGATGATTTTGATAAAGCAGTTTCAATTAGTAGTAGAAAAAGCCATATTGGAATACTTTTCAGAAGGAATGAGAAGAGAGGATTAGAGACAATGAATATGCTTATTTCTTTTGAGAAATTTTGTTGTATAAGAGAGAAATGGATTAGTAACTAGAGGAAGTGTTTTTTTTTCTGTTTTAAGATGGGACAAATTATATAGCCTGTTTTTATGCAAAAATTACATTACAGAAAGACAGGGAAAATTGCTAGAGCAATATCATTGGTAGTGGACAGCATGTGAGTCTCTAGAGCACAGATGAAAAGGTTAAGGATTGGTCTTTGCTTGGAGAGTGAAAATGTCATCCATAATAAGAGGAAAGAAAGCAGAGCACAAGGGCAAAGGTCCAAGGGGAGGTGTGGTGTGGGGAAGTTTTGGACACACTTCTGGTTGTCTTTTTTTTCTCAGTGGAATAGGAAGAATGATTATTAGTTGAGAGAAAAGTTGAAGGAACAGATTCTGGAGTCTTGAAGTTATGTTAGAGGACATAAAATAGCAGTTCAGAAGAGTAAAAAAGTGAAAGGTTTAGGATAATATGTAGATAGCACTAAGGGTTCACTTGAGGTTAGTGCACATGGAGATCAAGTGAGGCCAATCAGCATTGTTGTGTATTTTTCTCCAGTCACATGAGCATTCATAAATGCACACCTCTAATAAGGGGTGACTGTCATTTAACCAGGATTGGGGCTTTGCTCCTGTGTATGACAAAGCAAGGAAAGGCCAAGGGATTTGAGAAATTATAATAGGAAGATAGTGAATGACAGTGTAAAGATGGTTAAATTAATGAATTATAGGAGTTTGTGGGGTCTAAGGATTATTGACATGCGAAGGGAATAAGCTGGGAATAGAGTAGTGGTGAAAGAGTGAGATGTTAGAAAGTGAAATTATGGAATGATTTTGGTTATTGCTAATGTCAAGCAAGGTTTTGATATGACCATTTGGGGTGCAGGTGAGGGGCTGACAACAATGTGGATAAGAAAACAGAGAGCAGTTCTAGGAATTAAGAAATGAGGGTGCTAATAGGAGATAGTAGGATTAATAACCCATTTAATTTTTAGAAAGTGCTATTGTTATCTCCAGGAGAGAAAGTGCAGGCAAAGGGGAATATAAGAGGACCGGGGCAGAAAAACTTAGCTAATGTAGGATACTGCTTATGAACAGACCATTTTTACTCCTTGGCTTTATCCTATCTAATAAAGAGGGAATATGGTAATTGACCCTCACACCATCACAAAGATGTTGGCACCCACAGCCAATAAGGAGGGAATATGCTATTTGACTGCCCTGCCCTCAGATATGGCAGCGCCCACAGTTACAAGATGGCGGCACTCAGTCCCCTCAGTCCCCCAGTCATCCATGGTCTGCCCGAGGTGCAGGCAAGCCTCGGATGGTGGCTGCCCAGCCACCCAGGGCTGGCTCAAGGGATGACCAAATGACTGAACAAGCAGGCTGCGTGGGGCAACCAGGTCAGCGGGGGGGCGGGGGGGGGTTAGTGATGGACAACTAGGCTGTTGGGGGGGCTATTGGGGTGACCAGGCAGGCAGGGGGGACAGTAAGAGGCAACCAGGCTGGTGGGGAGGACAGTTGGGAGTGACCAGGCCAGTGGTGGTGGTGGTGGTGGGGCAGTTAGGGGCGACCAGGCAGGCAGGCAGATGAGTGATTAGGAGCCAACAGTCCAGGATTATGAGAGGGATGTCCAACTGTTGATCTAGACTGGCAGCCGGACATCCCTGGAGAGGTTCCAGATTAGAGAAGGTGCAGGCTAGGCTGAGGAGATCCACCCCCCCCATGCACGAATTTTGTGCACCAGGCATCTAGTTGAGATATAATTGACAAATAAAAACTATATATTTAAGGTATACAACATGATGCTTTGATATATGTGTGTGTTGTGAAATGTTTGCCACAAACTAATTAACATAAGCCATAGACTTATATAAAAAAAGTGAGTTTCAAAGAAAAATTTCCATTTGTTTAAAAGTGTCAATTTAAAATATTCTCACAGAGGTTTAAGCGTTTTGTCAGAATCAGTGAAGCTGTTTGAGAAAATCATTCTCTGGCTTGAGAGTCATGGTCCTTTTAAGCCCTCCATTAGTTCAGGAATCTTTTGGCTTACATTTTATTCAACCCGAGAAATTAAGAAAATGATTTTTGACCTAGTTACCTGTATTCTTGTGCTTTCTTTTGGTATTAATATTAACAATTAGGTGAAAGAAGTTGAAGCTTTTTGGCTTAATTTTAAAATTTCATAGTTCTGTTTTTTCCAGGAAACTAAGAGTTTATATATACTATTTTAAAATAGAAATTTTATAAGATTGCCAAATTTTATGTAATAATAATGATCTGTTTATGAGGTTTTATTTTATTATTTGTGATAGTGGCAAAAACCTAATTATAGCTAGGCAATAGATAATTTTTAGCATTATCAATTATTAAATTGTTTTCATATACTTTTAGTTATTTCTTATTCAAGAAAGTAAAAGAACCCTTAGGATCACTTTATGCCATGAAGGCATTTTGTTATTTTTATGCTAAATATTTTAATTATTATGCTGTTTTAAAAGGCATTTGTGATTATTTTCTAATTTATTCTAAATTGTGATTTTCTTCATTTCAGTCTAATTATCTTTTAAGTGAGATATTGGATCTGCTCTTAAGTGTCATTTTTCAATCAATTAATGGTTGATATGTATGAAATCTTGTTTAGGAAATAATGTCTTCTAAGATGTATATATTTTGATTTTTCTTCATTTAGTCTGGGAAAAATTGTAGAAGAAAAGTGCAATTGATACTGTTTGTGTGTGCATGTGTGTATGTGTATATGTGCTTGTGTGTGCATCTCTGTTAAAGGTTTTTAACCTTGGATTATTGCATTTACTAAACTTTTTTCACACTGAATTGAGTTTTACAGAAATGCTCTTCATTTTTTAGATACCTGAAATGTTATTCAATGAAATAGGTAGTGAAGAAAAATGTGGTGAAAAAAAAAGAAAAGAAGAAAAGAAAAAATGTTCAGGTACTTTTAATGAAATTTATTTTAAGTCATTTATATTTGTTAAATGGCCATCTAATGTTACAGATCCATTAAAGATTCACGATGATTATGAATTTGAATGATACTAAGCTAACAAGGTTATATCTCTGTTGATCAAAACTAAACTTTAAAGCTCTGGTTGTTTTTAAATAAATATTTATGTAATTTCATATAGGACCTAACAGAATATCTATTGTTTGAGTTTATGATATTAATAATTATATATTTGACTCCAGTGATCTGAACACCTTCTTATTGTTTAGTGTCTTTGGCTAGAAGCCTAAACTTTTTTTTTCATAATGTTTATTGTTGTTATGTCCCTTTTTTCCCCTGTTGCCCCTTCCAAACCTCTCCTCTGCAAACCTTCACTAACCTTTTGTCTGTGTCTATGGGTTATGCATATATGCATATGAGTTCATTGGTTGATCTCTCCCACTCCTCCACTCACCCCTGCATTCCCTCTGAGGTTTTACAGTCTGTTCCATGTTTCTATGTCTCTGAGTCTATTTTTGTCCATCAGTTTATGTTGTTCATTAGATTCCACATATGAGTGAGATCATGAGATATTTATCTTTCTCTGACTGGCTTATTTTGATTAGTATAATGCTCTCCAGTTCCATCCATGCTGTTGCAAATGGTAAGAGTTCTTTCTTTTTTTATAGCTGTGTAGTATTCCATTGTATAGATGTATTACAGCTTTTTAATTCATTCATCTGCTGATGGGCATTTAGATTGTTTCCAAATCTCAGCTATTGTAAATTGCTCTACTATGAACATAGGGGTGCATATATTCTTTCTGATGGGTGTTTCTGAATTCTTGGGATATATTCCTAGAAGTGGAATCATTGGGTTAAATGGGAGTTCCACTTTTAATTTTTTTGAGGAAAATCCAAACTGTTTTCCACAGAGGCTTCACCAGTCTGCATTCCCACCAGCAGTGTATGAGGTTTCCCTTTTCTCCAAATCTTTGCCAACACTTGTCCTTTTGTTGATTCGTTGATGATAGTCATTCTAACTACTCTGAGGTGGTATCTCATAGTTGTTTTGGTTAGTATCTTTGGGATGATTAGTGACTTTGAGCATTTTTTTCAAAAGCCTTTTGGCATTCCATATTAGCATTTTAGCATTTATGTCCCTTTTAGAGAAGTGTCTATTAAAGTTCTTTGCCCATTTTTAATTGGATTATCTTTCTTTTGTTGTACGAGTTACCTGTAAATTTTGGAGGTTAATCCCTTATTGGTGTCACATTGGCAAATAGGTTCTCCCATGCAGTGGGCTCTCTTGTTATTTTGTTGGTGGTTTCTTTTGCTGTGCAGAAGCTTTTTATTTTGATGTTGTCCCATTTTCTTATTTTCTCATTAGATTCCATTGTCCTAGGAGGTGTATCCATAAAGGTATTGCTACAAGAGATGTCTGAGATTTTGCTGCCAATGGTTTCTTCTAGGATTTTTAGTGTTTCATGGCTTACGTTTAAGTCTTTTCTCCATTTTGAGTTTATTTTTGTGCATGGTGTAATTTGGTGGTCTAATTTCACTTTTTTCCATGTATCTGTCCAATTTTCCTAACACCATTTATCAGAAACTGTCTTAACGCCATTGTATGCTCTTGTCTCCTTTGTCAAATATTCATTGTGCAAAATGGCTTGGGTTGATTTCTGGGTTCTCTGTTCTGTTCCATTGGTCTATATGTCTGTTCTGTGCCAGTACCATACAGTTTTGAATACAGTGGCTTTGTATTATGTAACTTGGTATTGTGATCCTTCCAACTTTGTTCTTCTTTCTCAAGATTGCTATGGCTTGCTGAAACTGGTTTGGCTCAGTGGATAGAGCGTCAGCCTGTGGACTGAAAGGTCCTGGGTTTGATTCCAGTCAAGGGCATGTGCTTTGGTTTCGGGCACATCCCCAGTAGGGGGTGTGCAAGAGGCAGATGACTCTCTCTCATCAATGTTTCTAACTCTCTATCCCTCTCTCTTCCTCTCTGTAAGATTGCTATGGCAATTTGGGGCTTTTTTTTTTGGATCCACATAAATTTTGGAAAGTTTATTTTAAGTCTGTGAAATAAACTGTTGGTATTTTGATAGGGATTATATTGAATCTATAGCTTGCTTTAGGTAGTATGGACATTTTAATGATGTTGATTCTGCCAATCCATAAACACGGTATATCCTTCCACTTGCATATGTCTTCCTCTATATCTTTTCCAATGTCCTGTAGTTTTCTGAGTATAGATCTTTTACCTCATTCATTAAGTTTATTCCTTGGTATCTAAATTTTTTTTGTTGCAATGGTAAATGGGGTTGTTTGCTTTCCCTTTTGGGGAGTTCATTATTGGTGTATAAAAATGACATAGATTTCTGTAGTATCCTGCTACATTGCTGAATTCATTAATTGAATCTAGTAGTTTTTGATAGAGTATTTAGGGTTTTCTATATACAGTATCATGTCATCTGTGAATAGTGAGTTTTACTTCTTCCTTTCCAATTTGGATGGTGTTAAGTTCTTCTTCTTCTGTGATTGCTACAGCTAGCAATGCTAGTACTATGTTGTACAGGAGGGTGAAAGTGGGCATCCCTGTTCCTGTTCTTATAGAAAATGGTTTTAGCTTTTTTCCATTGAATCTGCTATTGGCTGAAGGTTTGTCATATAAGGCTTTTATTATGTTGATGTATTAGCCCTCTATTCCCACTTTGTTGAGAGTTTGTTAAAAAAGGGTGTTGGATTTTGTCCAATGCTTTTTCTGCATTTATTAATAGGATCATGGTTTTTTCTTTTTGTATTTCAGTTTGCTTATGTGATGTATCATATTTATTGATTTATGGATATTGTACCAGTCTTGTATCCCTGGAATAAATCCCACTCGGACATGGTGTATGATCTTGCTAATGTATTGCTGGTATTTTGTTGAGCATTTTAAGCATTTATGTTCATCAGGAATATTTGCCTGTAATTCTCTTTCTTTGCAGTATCTTTACCTAGTTTTGGGATTAGGGTAATGCTAGCCTCATAGAAAGAGCTTGAAAATATTCTTTTTTTCTGAATTTTTTAGAATAGTTTGAGGAGAATAGGTGTTAGTTCTTTGTATGTTTGGTAAAATTCTCTGTGAAGCCATGTGGAGCAGGGCTTTTGTTTGCTCGAAGTTTTTATTACTGCTTCAATTTCATCCATAGTTATCAGTCTATAATCGGTTTTCTGATTCTTGCTGATTGAGTTTTGGAAGATTGTATGATTGTATTTTTTTTAGAAATGTGTCCATTTGGTCAAAGTTGTCCAGTTTATTGGAGTAGAGTTGTTCATAGAATTTTTTTATGATCCTTTATATCTCTGTGTGGTCAGTTGTTACTTCACCTATTTCATTTATGATTTTGTTTATTTGGTCCTCTCCCTTTTCTGGTGAATTTTGCTAGAGGTTCATGAATCTTGTTAATCCTTTCAAAGATCCAGCTCTTGGTTTTATTGATCTTTTGTATTTTTTTTTCAATTTTTGTCTGGAAGATCTACCAATGAAGTCAGCAGGATATTAAAGTCCCCTACTATGACTGTATTGTTGACAGTCTCCTCACTTAAAGTCATGTGGAAGTTTTTGTATATATTTAGGTTCTCCTATATTAAATGCATATATGTTTACCAGGATTATATCCTCTTGTTGGATCAATCCCTTTGATATTATGTAGTGACCTTTGTTGTCTCTTGTGATGGCATCCATTTTGAAGTTTATTTGTCAGATATTGCTACTCCAGCTTTCTTTTCCATTTGCATGGAAATTTTTTTTCCATCTGTTTACTCTCATCCTCTGTGTGTCTTTTGTTCTGAGGTGGGTCTCTTGTAAACAGCATGCTTTGTTTACATTCAACTACTTTTTGTGTCCATTCAGTGCCTTTTGATTGGAGCATTTAATCCATTTACATTTAGAGATATTATTGATATGTACTTATTTATTGCCATTTTAATCCTGTATGGCTGGGTTTCTCTCTCTGTTTCTTCTTCTCATTATAGCAGTCCCTTTAGCATTTCTTGTAATGCTGGCTTGATGGTAGTGTACTCCTTTAGCCTCTTTTTTCTTGGTCTGGGAAGCTCCTTATTTGACTCTCAATTTTGAATGATGGACTTGCTGGATATAGTAATCTTGGTTTTAGATCCTTGCTTTCTATTACCTTGAGTACTTCATGCCATTCCCTTCTGGCATTTAGAGTTTCTTATGAGGAATTAGCCTTCTGAGAACTCCTTTATAAGTAACAGTTTGCTTTTCTCTTGCTGCCCTTAAGATTATCTTTTTGTCTTTAATTTTTGGCATTTTACTTATGATGTGTCTGGGCATGGGTCTGTTTGGGGTTATCTGTGCCTCCTGAACTTATGTGACCTTTTTCTTTACCAGGTTAGGGAAGTTTTCTGCCACTATTTCTTCAAACATTTTCTATCCCTTTCTCCCTTTCTTCCCCTTCTAGCACACCTTCTATTCTAATATTGTTAAGTTTCACATTGTTCCCCAGCTCCCTAAGCTGTACTCCTGTTTTTTTAAATTGCTTTTTCTTATTGGTTCTCTGTTTGAGTGATTTTTTTCAATCCTGTCTTCTAATTCACTGATTCAGTCCTCATCTTCCCCTAATCTGCTGTGTATTCCTTCCAATATGTTCTTTATTTGTCTTATGTCAATCTTTATTTCTGACTGTTCTTTTTCATAGTTACTATATCTTTTTTCATGCTATTGAGCACCTTTACCATCATTACTCTGAACTTTGTTTCAAATAAATTTCTTATCTCTGCTTCATTTATCTCTTTTGGAGAATTCTTTTGTTCTTTCATTTGGGGGTTGTTTCTTTTTTCTCATTTTGGCTGTCTGTTTTAGGTTTGTGACTATGTATTAGGTAGATCCTCTATACCTCTCAATCTCTAGTGCAGAACAGTGTCATGCTATTTCTGGCTAATTAGATCAGGCAAAGACTCAAAGCCTCCGGAGACAGCTTCTGCTTAAAGACTGACAGGATTCTGATTTGAATTGCCCCCAGGCAATTGTCCTTAGGTGTGGGAGAGTTTTTTCAACAGGGTGGAGCAGTTGCTTCTGGTTGGAGGCTAATTGTTATTTTCAGTCTCATAAGTGGCTTCAGGGCAAGGTGTTTTCCAATAGGGTAGGTCAACTCTCTACCCATATAATTCCCCTGTCCTTTCCTTCCCCACCCCCAGGCAGAGCAAATGTCTGTGTGGGAAAGATGTTCTCTGTTGCATGAAGTGATGACTCAGTACAGGAAACTAGTGATCTCTGCCTTCTGAGCTCTAATCCTTGAGTTTCCAATTGTGGTGTCTGCTCACACAGCTCCAGTCCACCCTTCCCTCTCTCTGCCTAAGCACAAGGTGGGTGGCTTCACAGGAAATTTTGTGCGTTTTAAGAGAGTGCCTGAATTTTCAGCAGTCGCTTCCTGGCAGGCGACTGCTTTTGACAGCCAGATGTTATGTGGATATCCTTCTCAATTTTAGTGCTCTCTGCTGGGGGGCCCACCTTGGTAATTGGATCCCAGAGTTCTCAGTGACATCCTCCACAGCTGCAATATCTCTCCAGAACTTCAACTGCTGTCTGTGGGTGCCTGGCCAGCCCTTTCACCCTTCTGCTCTTCTACCAGTCTCTATGCAGTCTCTGCTTTTAGTTCTTGGGTATCAGGGTTCTCTCCTGCGAGTTGTCAGTTGTATTTTAGTTGTAATTCCAGTTTATTCCTGGGAACATGTCCATGCAGAATCCACTTACTCTACCGCCTATTTTGTCTAATTCTTAATGGATCATCCATATATTAAGTAATTTTTGTTTTCTATCTCTTTTTAGTTGAACCTGATTTTTTAAAATCATTTTTATTAATCCATGAATCTTGTAAAGCATATGGTGCTACACCAAGCCGATATATGACCTTCTTACATGTATATTCTGCCATTAGTAGCAGCAAGAAAAAGGAATTATTAAAAAGGCAAAGTCATTTACAGGTATAATATTGGTAATCTTGAATTATCTATACAGAACAACAATCCTTATTTTCTGTGGTATATATTTATTAAATGCCATGTTTGTATTGCCCACTAAACTGTAGTAATGTTCTTATATTTTTTGTTTCAGTAATTATTTCTCTTCTTAACTGTATGGTATTTGTGTGGTATTATAGCTTATGGTACTATCGTTAAAAGTCCCTATCAAATGAAAGCATTAAAAAAAAATCTGATATACCTATTATTGATTAAAACATAATATCCAAGATTATGCTTTATAATTAATATTCAAATTATATTTTATAAAAAAACATTCTAGCCATGTCACTTAGTGCTTTCTGAATATTTACCTTCTGATAGTCCTCTAATTTTAGAGCTTAAACAAAAGGTGGCATTAAATGCCAGCTTCAGAAGCTATCAGAGAGCATTTCCTTTTCAAAGTTTTAGCTTCTCTTTATAGTGTTATAAACTAGAATTTATCTTACTTTATAGTATCTTTATCCATTTTTCTAATGATTCATTTTTACTTATTTTAAGCCACTAACTGTATATGCTGTGGGAGGGTTATTTTCTGACTTAGTTCTCCAGGCTTCTGTGGATAAATCACTTAAGCTTGCTGAGTTGCAGCTTAATTAGGTCAGTAGTTGTTGTTGTTGTGTGTGTGTATTAGATAAAGGATATATTTAAAGAACCAGTACAATGCTTGTCCTCTATATTGGGGGCTCAACAAATATTGGTTATATTCCTTTTTTGCCATTGTTATCTCCCTAAATTTTTCACAAACACCAAAGTCATAGAAAAGAGGGAATATTTTTCATGTCTGTTCCTTGGATTGTTCATGAGCAGTGGGGTACCATAATTACCAGGCCAGAGTCAAATGATCACCCAAAGAATTGGCAAGGATTTTGAAGAATAACCCACCAGAACCACATGTGAGGCGCCTCAGTCCAGTACCTATATTTTTTATAAGACATTTATAAAAAATATACTAGGTACTGGACAGACCAATCCAAATGTCCAGAATACAAAGAATGACCCATGAATTCTTTTACCACCATCTATGAGACTGAAAAATGGGAAAGATTTCTGAATTGTTTCTTGCTTTCTATTTTCTCTCTCATCTACTACAGTAGATAAAACGCCCCCTGCTTAAGTTATCAAATATGTGTTGATCTGTTTAGCTTTATTGTGATGCTTTAAAAATCTGTTTTTTAAGCCTCTTTGAAGTCTTTTACTACATCTTAATGGTTATACAATTGAACCAATTAGTATAATTTGCAATTAAAAAAACCCTAAGCTTACTTGTTAATGTTTTATATGCACACATTTGCATTTTTTTGCTTAATATTATAGGCTGTGTGTGTATACAATTTCTTATAAAAATATTGCCAATCAATATTTTATTATATAGGCTGGTGTCTCTAAACTAAACGAAGCTAAAGCTCTTGTGGATGAACTGAACAGAAAAGCTGGAGAGCAAAGTGTGTTACTTAAAACTAAGCAAGATGAAGCAGATGCTGCCCTTCAGGAGATCACAGTATCAATGCAGGTGATGTTCAGAGAGCAGAGGGATGCAAGCAATTGGGAGCCCATTCACACCTGATTGTTCATCAGTATGAGAAATGACATTTTTACTTCAGTGATTTAAAAACACTGCTTGTCTATACTGAGTCTGACTGATAGTATTGTGTGCTTGAGCTTTTATGGAAGAACGTGGTATTTTCACATTGTTTTAAATCTTAACTATTTTCTCCTCAATTCATCATATAATAATTTATCTGAAACTCATAAATGTAAAAATATAAACATTTTAAATTTATATAGATTTGTCTATAAGTGATTTTATGTTTACCCTCTGCTACTTAAATTGATATTGTATTTTATTCATTTATTTTTTAATATTTTATTGATTTTTTTACAAAGAGGAAAAGAGAGGGATAGAGGATTAGAAACATCGATGAGATGACAGAGAATTATATATCAGTTGCCTCTTGCACACACCCTACTGGGGATGTGCCTGCAACCAAGGTACATGCCCATGACCGGAATCAAACCTGGGACCTTTCAGTCCGCAGGCCAACACTCTATCCACTGAGCCAAACCGGTTTCGGCCTGTATTTTATTTTTACAAAATTGTTTCTCTCCTCTCTCTCTCTCTCTCTCTCTCTCTCTCTCTCTCTCTCTCTCTCTCTGTCTCTCTCTCTCTTATCAATGAACATATCCTCAGGTGAGTATTTTTTTAAAAAGTTATCTTTATTGGGCTTCACGAGTTTTCTTTATATTCTCAATATTTACAAAATAATTCTTTATTATATTTATATTTTCATGATCTTTTAATATTTTAATTGTATTTCCTTTTGTCATTGCCTTTCTTTTGTTAAACCCTTAGAAATATTTCTTTCCCCCCCTTTTTTTTTCTCATTCCTTTACAACCATCCACACAAATATTTATTTTTTGTTTAGGTATTCTTTTATGTCTTTATATCCTCTCATGATGCTCTCATACTTTTTTTGTTTCCTCCTTTCTTTTCAGTCCTCACCTGAGGGCATATTGATATTTATTGAGAGAAAGAGAGAGAGAGAGAGAGAGAGAGAGAAAGAGAGAGAGAGAGAGAGAGAGAGAGAGAGAGAAACACACCAATTGGTTGCTTTCCTTATATACCCCTACCTGGGATTGAATCTGCAACCTAGGTGTGTGCTCTGAGCGGAAATTGAGCTGCAACATTTTGGTGTACAGGATGACACTTCAACCAATGGAGCCACTGGCCAGGGCATACTCAACGCTACTTTAATTCTTGATCCTTTGACGTGAACTGAATTGTTTTTCTCCCTTGAAATCTTTTAGATATTTGTTTTCCTTGCTCTGAAAGTTATGACCTCTGCCTTGGTTTAGATTTATTTTTATTTAATGTGTCAGATACCATGTTAGTTCTCTCCACCTGAAAACTTGTGGGTAATTTCCTTAAATTATTTTCTTGCTAATTCCTTTTCCTTCATTTCTTTGTTCTTGCCTTTTAGAATATTTATTATTTCGTCTTGGAGCTTCCTGTTCTAGCTCTCTAATTTTCTTGTTTTCTAACCTGCTTTCTTCTGTAAGCTTTGCTTTAATTTATTCAAAATGTCCTAAACTTTATTTTCTAATTCTCCTATTGAATTTTTCATTTCTGCTATCATATTATTTCTCAGGAAGTTCTTTTTTGAACCTCTAAATGTTTCCTTTTGGGAGTGTTCTCTTTTTGTTTCAGTGTAGCAATGTCTCTAGTTAGCTCTCAGAGGATATTTTATGAAATTTCATTTTTCTCAAATATACTATATTTTATTTTGTCTTCCACTCTTCAGTCTGGTCATCTTCATTGGAAATCTGAATATGGGAAGGGGACTTACATATTGTAAACTCTACAAGAGGGTTTTCTGGACTGATTTGAATTACATAATGAAAAGGATAGTTCACCTGATAGGTCAAAATAGATTCATTGACATTTGGGAAATTTTTAACATTTCCAGATAATTGATGGTTATGCACACATACAATGTTTCCAAGATAATTTTATTGAGTCCCTGACCTGGTAAGTGATATATCAGAAAATCAAATGTAATTTTCATATTGTTAAACTTTTTTCTGAATACGGTTTAGAACTAAATTAATATAAATATTTATTTAAAGCAGCTGGCAATTTTGATTATGAAAAATACCTGTCACATACCTCCTACATTTAAAGAGTGATTTGAAATATGAAAAAAAGTGAAGGCTGCCGAAACCGGTTTGGCTCAGTGGTAGAGCGTTGGTCTGCGGACTGAAAGGTCCCAGGTTCGATTCCGGTCAAGGGCATGTACCTTGGTTGCAGGCACATCCCCAGTAGGGGGTGTGCAAGAGGCAGCTGGTCGATGTTTCTCTCTCATCGACGTTTCTAGCTATCTCTCGCCCTTCCTCTCTGTAAAATATCAATAAAATATATATTAAAATAAATAAATAAAAAAAAGAAAAAAGAAAAAAAGTGAAGGCTAAATAAGGATAGTACTAATTGTGTATTTATAAAAGGAAAACATTCAATACTATGGTTTCTGTGTTCTCTCAGACTGGTGAACATGAGTAATATACATTGACTGCTGTAATACTCTCTTCTCTGGGATGTTCTAAGGAGATTTTTCTAAGATTGTTGCTAGTTGTATTAGCTGACAGAAGAGTACGTGTGTATGTCATATTATAAGTTAATTTTGCTTAATTGAAAATAGCAGAAATTTCTGTTTATTATTTTATTTTATTTTTTAAAAAAGGAGAGGCAGCTTAGATACCAAACTGTACAACTTCTAAAGTTGTTGGGATGAGGCTTGTACAAATTAAATAGAATAGGAACTCAGAACAAGGGTAACTTCTATTTGGAAGAGAAATTTAATAAAAGAAGGTACACATCAGCTGGGCCTTTATAGAAGATTTTGATTGTGGAGATAAAGAAAATAACTTTTTCTGTTTAAAAATGGTAACAGATACAAAGGGAGAGAGGTGCTTGTGGGAGGTAGAAAATTCGATTGAACTGATGATGTGTAAGGTACCTGAGAAAAGAGTGGGATATAGGAAAAGTTGGTTGGTTCATTGATTCTCAATTTTGATTATAGACTGGGACCACCATAGAAGTCTTTAAAAATATCTGTGTGCCAAAACCGGTTTGGTTTGGGTCAGTGGATAGAGTGTCGGCCTGCGGACTGAAAGGTCCTAGGTTCGATTCCGGTCAAGGGCATGTACCTTGGTTGCGGGCACATCCCCAGTCGGGGGTGTGAAGGAGGCAACTGATCAATATTTCTCTTTCATTGATATTTCTAACTCTCTATCCCTCTCTCTTCCTCTCTGCAAAAATTCAATAAAATATATTTAAAAAAATATCTGTGGTCTAGCTGCATCCAGAATAAATAAATCAACATACTTGACAATGGGATACTAGGCATTCATTTTTGAGCTCCCTGAATGATTATAATATATTTGAGAACCACTGTTGTCAGAACTTTTGACAGGTTTCTTGATTAATTTTCTCTTTGGTTTTTATATTAATATAAATAAACCATATACAAACATTCATAGTATTCAAGCATTTTTATGTATGTAGGACACTTGATTTTGCTTTTAGGAACAAGCAAATAATTCATGTCTTATATATAAACTAGAGGCCTGGTGCTCGGATTCATGTACCGGCGGCATCCCTAGGCCTGGCCTGTGGGGATCGGGCCAAAACAGGCCCAGTGAATGGATTCATGCCCTGCAGGGTCCCGCAGCCTGGACCTGCAGGGATCAGGCCAAAACCAGCCATCTGACATCCTCCTAGTGGTCTTTGGTTGAGAGAGGGCACAGGCCGGGCCTAGTGGGCCTCTTGTATGCATATAAGAGCTGGATTTAATCTCTTCCCACATACTCTCCTTTTCCCTTTCCTCTGAGATTCATCAGTCTGTTTCATGTTTCCATGACTGTGCACTGAGCGTCTGTCCCTGGTGGTAATCCACGTCATGGCTACTGCTGAACAGTTGCACGGTTGGACACTTAGCATATTAGCCTTTGTAAATAATTTAGTGTCCTTGGAACTTTTACATTTTGTTCATATATTTGCCATAAAATTATTGTCATGATTTCAATTAATTTTTCTATTAAATAAAGGATAGAAACTTTTCATATGCTATAGTCTATAAGAATTATTAGTCTCTACTATTAGAATTATAAAAGACTTCATTTTTAATTCCTAATTTATGAAATTAGCATAATAGTACTAAGCTCTCTGGGTTGTTTATTGCAAGTGTTAAATATGTATTGTAATCATTTTCTAATTTATGTATTCCTGACTTGTTTAGTTTATATATAATAAGCATTTAGTGCTTTGCTGTCCAAAAAAATGAAAACATATAAAGAATAGGAACTTCCTGATAGTAAACAGAGTACATTGTATCATTGGTTTTCCAGGTTCTTTAGAAATTCTGATGTCAAATTAGAAAATTATTTAATAGATAATATCATTTTGAAAATCCTTATATTTTAGGTATCATGCTTTTAAATATCGAGCACATTAAAACTTGTGGAAATTCCATTTAAATATTTTTGTAGGATGCTAGTGAGCAAAAGACAGAACTTGAGAGACTGAAGCACAGAATAGCAGACGAAGTTGTTAAAATTGAAGAAAGAAAAAACAAAATTGATGATGAATTAAAAGAAGTACAGGTAAGTTAAACAAAGGAAACATTGTAAGAGCAATTTACATTTTTTAGTATCATATATATATATATATATATATATATGAGTTTAAATATTATTTGCTGAAGTTATTTTCTAATAGTATTATCAAATGTGGCTATAACTAAAATATTATTTGTAAAAGAGAAGCAGGAAGGGAATTCTCCCAGGAGAAGTAAGCAAATTAACTGATGGTAATAAAAAAAACAATCTGTTTTTTGTGAATCATGTTGTTTTGACTATGGAGGAAAAAAATGTGTGTTGTAGGTAAATTAAGACAAACACTAAGGCTCTTTTTGTTTTTGTTTTTGATTTTATTTATTTATTTATTTTAAATTTATTAAGGTATTATATGTGTACATAGCTTACCATTGCCCCCCCCTCCCCATACATGCCCTCCCTCCCCAGAGTTTTGTGTCCATTGGTTGTACTTATATGTATGTATACCAGTCCTTCGGTTGATCTCTTATCTCCCCCAGATCTCCCTCCTCCCCTCCCCCGCTGTTATTTGACAGTCTGCTTGTTGTTTTACTGTCTCTATATTTATCTTTCTATTCATTAGTTTATAATGTTCTTTAATATCCATAAATGAGTGAAGTCATGTGGTGTTTCTCTTTCATTGACTGGCTTATTTCACTCAGCATGACGCTCTCTAATTCTATCCAGGTTACTGCAAATGATGAGAATTCCTTCCTTTTTATGGCCGCATAGTATTCCATGGTGTAGATGTACCATAGTTTTCTGATCCATTCATCTGCTGACAGGCACTTAGGCTGTTCCCAAATCCTAGCTATTGTAAATTGTGCTGCTATGAACATAGGGGTGCATATATCCTTTCTGATTGGTGTTTCTGGTTTCTTAGGGTATATTCCTAGTAGTGGGATTACTGGGTCAAATAGGAGTTCCATTTTCAGTTTTTTGAGGAAGCTCCATACTGTTCTCCACAGTGGTTGCACCAACCTGCAATCCCACCAGCAGTGCACGAGGGTTCCTTTTTCTCCGCAACCTCGCCAACATTTGTCATTGTTTTTTTTTTTATTTTTTTTTTTTATTAAGGTATTATCTGTGTACATAGCTTACCATTGCCCCCCCTCCCTCCCATTTATGCCCTCCCTCCCCAGAGTTCTGTGTTCGTTGGTTGTACTTATGTTCATGGATAACAGTCCCTCGGTTGTCTCCTATCTCCCCCCAGGTCTCCTTCCCCTCCCCGCTGTCATTTGACAATCTGCTTGTTTTATGGTGACCATCTCAGAACCCCACGAATAGAATCCGCTCCTCATTTGGCAGTCTGCTTGTTTTATGGTGACTATCTCAGGACCATATGAATAGAGTCCGCTCCTCCTCTGGTTTTCACCGCCCCTCCCCCTGGGTCCCACTGCTTCCCCTGGGACACACGGCTCGCCGGGGGCACACTGCACCCTGGGACACTCGGCTCACCCGGGACACCCGTCCCCTTTGGGGGATACGGCTCACCCGGGGCACTTGGCCCCCTGGGACACTTGGCTCACCCGGGGCACACGGCCCCCTGGGACACTCGGCTCACCAGGGGCACTCGGCCCCCTGGGACACTCGGCTCACCCGGGGCACTCGGCCCCCTGGGACACTCGGCTCACCCGGGGCACTCGGCCCCCTGGGACACACGGCTCACCCGGGACACCCATCCCCTTCGGGGGGTACGGCTCACCCGGGGCACACGGCCCCTCTAGGGTGTTGGGGTCGCATATTGGAGGCGCCGCGCTAGACCCTTGCTTGCATGGCGGGCAGGCTGGGACAGCTGCAGTTGGGCTGAGATGGTTGCAGGCGGGGGGACCACCTTCAAAGGTGTCTCGTTCGGTGTGGGAGCAGAGCAGCTGCAGACATGGAGGCTAAGTTCTGAGGTCGCCCACTCCCTGAGCCCAAGGCATGGTGAGCTCTGTTCTCGGTAGATTTCCTTTATTCGCGGCGGCAGTGGTGGGTGGCGGTTCCAGGTGCAGCAGTGATGGTTGCTCTTGTGGTTCAATTACCACTGTAGTTTTAAAGTTCACATGGCTATGGTGGCGAGAGCTTCGGATCGGCCATGCGGCATCGGAGGAAGGGCTCGCCTGGGCGGCTAATGGAAGGCACCGTGCCATTTCCTCACCAGCGCGCTCCATCTCCCTCCCTGCATGGTGGGTGTGCTGGGAAGATTGTGGGCAGGCTGTGATGGCTGCATGGGGAGAGTCCGCCCTCAATGGTGTCCTCTTTGTTGCGGATGTGGAGCTGCTGTGGATACAGAGGCTAATTTCTGAAGCCACACTCCCTGTGAGCCCGGGGCGTAGTGATCTCTGATTTTGGTGGATTCCCATTCTTGGGGGCGGTGGTGGGAGCGGCAGCGATGGTAGCTCCTGTGGCTCAATTTCCCCTGTAGTTTTAAAATCCGCATGGCGGTAGTGTCTGATGCTTTGGCCTGGCCATGCGGCCGCGGAGAGAGGACTCTCTGGGTCTGCCAACGGAAGGTGCAGTGCCAGCACAGCGCGCGCGAAGGCCTGGCAGAGCAGGCCGTGGGCGGTGGCAGCGGTGGAGGCCGCGGGATCCGCGGGTGTGGTGCAAAGGCAGGGCTGAGCTGGTCACGAGCGGTGGTGGAGAGTCCCGCTGGCGCGAGCTAAGGCAGGACCGAGCTGGTCGTGGGTGGTGGTGGAGAGTCCCCGCGATGTCTTAGTCTTTCAGACTTAGTGGAACGCCTCCCCTGAGCCAGGACAAGCAGCACCACCACAAATATTGGCCAGCTCAGTGCTGCCCCTCTACAGGTGACAGTAGGGGCATCCTCACCTCGGTAGGCCTTTGCTCTTGGAGGTCTTAACCAGTGGAAGGCAGCATGGTACAGAACTGCCCCACCTTCTCAGTCCTCCGCTGTCATTTGTTGTTTTGTTGATGTTGGCCATTCTGACAGGTGTGAGATGGTATCGCATTGTTGTTTTCATTTGCATCTCTCAAGGCTCTTTTTCTTGAGACTTGACTAAATTAACTAACTAATCTAGAATATAAAGAGCTTTGAAACTGGCAAAACTGTCTCAAAACAAATTAGATCTCCCAGTTTAGAGTGATGCTTCTTTTTTAACTTGAACATTTTGTACTTTATGCTTTAAAGCATTTTGATATTTGAAGAGAAAGCATGTTTAGCTAGCAATATTTTTACATATATGTTTTGAAATTGAAAATGCCCTTTATGTCTTTTAGCCACTAGTGTATGAAGCGAAACTAGCAGTTGGAAACATTAAGCCAGAATCTCTGTCAGAAATTCGCTCACTGCGTATGCCACCTGATGTAATCAGAGACATTCTTGAAGGAGTTTTAAGGTTGATGGGCATCTTTGATACATCCTGGGTGAGCATGAAGAGGTACGTTTTTGAATTTGTGAAAAATGTTCTTGCATCAATGCATTACACATTTCTTTCTTTTTTCTTTTTTTTTATTTTTTTATTTTTTGCATTACACATTTCTTTATATTTTTAAATATTTGTTATTTTGTTTCTCAAATGGAACTTCATCTAATTATCTGGTTGCTCACTTTGCCTTGATATCTCAAGATGCTCTATGTAACAATATATCGAGATCTATATTTTCCTTTCTCCATAAGTGGTTCAAGATGCTCTATGTAACAATATATTGAGATCTACATTTTCCTTTCTCCATAAGTGGTTGTTAAAAGTGTCAAAAGGAGGTAAAAGGAAAGCCTTAAAATCTTTTAAGAATGTCTTTATAAATATAATCATTTATTTGGTACTCACATCATGTGTACTTCATTTACTGATAAAGAAAATATAGTCACTAGCCTCAGAGAGTTTTGCACTCTTGGCAGAGTCAGAGAAAGTGAGAGCTCCATAAATTGCACAAGAAAAACACACAGTAGGAAAGACTCTTTAAAAAATATATATTTTATTGATATTTTACAGAGAGGAAGGGAGAAAGATAGAGAGCTGGAAATGTCAGTGAGAGAGAAACATCGACCAGCTGCCTCCTGCACACCCCCTACCAGGGATGTGCCCGCAACCAATGTACATGCCCTTGACCAGAATCAAACCTGGGACCTTTCAGTTCGCAGACCGACACTCTACCACAAAGCCAAACCGGTTTCGGCTTTTTTGTCTTTATAAAAAAGTATTTTTATTGATTTTACAGAAAATGAGAGAGGGAGAGAAAAAGATCAATGAACGGAATCACTAGTTGGCTGAGCATGTGCCCTGACTGGGAATTGAACCTTGACCTCCTGGTTCATAGGTCAACACAATCACTGAGCCATGCTGTCCAAGCTACTAGGAAAGACTGAATCTTAACTAAATATGCAAAAATGAAGCTTCAGGTTTTATACTATAGCAGTGTTATGGTATTCAATTACATTTTAGGATTTAGTTTGTCCTTTCCTATCTGGAGTTGGGAGAGATTTATGTTCAGAGAACACTTTAAATAGCTTAGAAAGCAGAAAAATTTCTTGCATATCCTAGAACATATGAATACCAAGTAGTTCACATAAAGGGATGTGGGTAGAATAATGGGATTCTATTTTTTTTTTATTTCATTGCTACAGGTTATTCACAGATTATTAGGAAATTTGTTGTGCATCTTTTTGTAGTTCCTCGTTTATAAAAAAATGTGGACAGTCCATTTAAAGCTTACATACTTCAGTCCCCTATTTTTTGCTAGCTAGTAGATTAAAATGATTGTATATGCCATTTTGTTAAATTGATATTTATGTAAGAACTAGCAAATGTTATTTAACCCCATTTGAAGTAATATGCTTTAATTTCAGTTTCCTCGCAAAAAGAGGTGTGAGAGAAGACATAGCAACCTTTGATGCACGAAATATTCCAAAGGAAATAAGAGACAGTGTTGAAGAACTTCTTTATAAAAATAAAGGATCTTTTGATCCAAAGGTAATTTTTTAAAGTTATGCCACAAAGTCTCTTTCATTGCTTTATAATATCCTACAAATTAAAAAGTGATGACATTATCAATTGCTTAGATTGTGTAATAACTAAAAGTTTTAAAAAATAAGCTCTACATGTTATAGGTAGAAAGCATTTACCACCAGAATTAGGTTAACTAGAATACAGGTTGGGGCAGTGGTGCATATTTATTAGTAAAAGTGGTTTTTAAATCTTACTCTTGTCTATCAGTGGTAAGGTCCCAGTCTACTGTATCAAGTCCAGCTTGCCTGGTATGTGTTTCTTTCTTCCTGTGTACTAGTCATGTCATAATTGATGTCTGGGTTAGGGTATTTGTGTCTAATTTTAGTAAATAGTTTAACTTCATGATTCTGCTATGTGTTTTAGATCCCTTATTAAAAATGTTTTGTACATATTCTTTGATACTGAAAACCTTTTTTGAAATTGCTTTTATTTAACAAATACATATTCCATGTAGAGAAGAGAAAGAATCGATGCTTAAAATTGTTGCAGGTAGACATTGTCATTACAAATGTGACTAATAGAATATGTTGATAAAACATCATTATATTAAGGACTGTATGAGATTCAGAAAGATTTTTAAGCAAGAAGTGAGACATACGTTAATCAAATAGCAGCTATTTGTTTTTATTTTAGTTATCCACCAAAACTTTCATTTGTGAAATAAATGCTTAAGTAAAATATCTAGAATTAATTCTGTTATTATTTAAAAATTAGTTAAGAAGCTGGATAACTGATGGTTTTTTCAGAATGCCAAGCGTGCCAGCACTGCTGCGGCTCCGTTGGCTGCCTGGGTCAAAGCCAATGTGCAGTACTCCCATGTCCTGGAGCGAATCCAGCCTTTGGAAACGGAGCAGGCAAGATTGGAGTCGTAAGTGACAGAAAATACAAACAATTCTAACCTTTATTTATTTAATCAATTTAATGATTTAGTAATATTATTAGGATTTATTTAGGGTTTCTTATTTATATCTAAAAAAGAAGCTGAAAACATTAAATCATATAAAATGAATCATTAATTACAAATTCAATGTTAAACAGACCAAGAAGAGAAAAACCATTTAGAAGGAGATGGAAAGAAGAACCAATAACTTTCCGTACCATTATTATGTTGTTGGAAGGATAAGTTGGTAGAAGTTCTTTTAGAAAGAGCTAAAGTTTTGTAGAGGGATAATATTCAAGTATAAAAGAGTAGCTTTTGAAAATAGTAGACCTTTATATTTGTTTTCACCTCTAAGTTCTAGGAAATGTTTAGTGTGTATTTTCTAAAACATTCTCTGGGCAGGCAGGGGAAAATTTAACCATTTTTCTTTGGGTTTAAAAATATCAATTTGCTGTTGTTACTAGGTCAGCATTGTATTTTTATCTCCTTTGTTCTTATGCAGACTAAGAGGTATGTTATATTCTTGATTGTTCAATTTTTGAAATTATTCTTATTCTAGACAAGGTGGAATTTTAGCCCCCTAAACTTTATAATTTTCTTAATGTAATTTGATTAATGTGAAAATTTTGTATTAAATTTATACATTATTTTGACTATATACTTTCCACAGCTGAGACATGTTTTATATTTCCTTTCTTGGACACCTCTTCATTGTTCTTAATAATTACCTCAGTTTATTCAGTTTATTATTCTTTCTGTTTACATATCACATATTTTTTCACAGTTTTCCTGTCAGACCCTAAGACATATTCAGAATCTATATGTTCTATTTACTTTTTTCTTAGCATTACCCATCCTAGAGCCTTTTCCTCATGTGTTTCAATGTGAATTAGTTCTTCCCTAGGTCTGGTGCTTACATCTATTATCTTGAGATTTCACTTCACCATTTTTCTGGGAAGTACCTTTGTCTCTTTTCTTATTGCATTCTTTTGTTAATGCCTTTGTCTTTCTCTTTCTTAGTTTAGTCCATTTTTCTAGAGCGCCTCCTTCACATTAGCTTCCTAATCAAAGGTAAATACTAGGATGAAAAAATTTTTTTGAGATCTTTCAATGTCTAACATTACCTATCTTATACTATTATATGTGATCAATAATTGGGCTGGGTTTAGAACACTGGGCTAGAAAAAGTTTAAAAAAATGTTTTATTGATTTTTTACAGAGAGGAAGGGAGAAGGACAGGGAGAGGGAAAGAGAGTTAGAAACATCAGTCAGCTTCCTCCTGCACACCCCCTACTGGGGATGTGCACGCAACCAAGGTACATGCCCTTGACTGAAATCTAACCTGGGACCCTTCAGTCCACAGGCCAACACTCTATCCACTGAGCAACTGAGCAAATCCAGTTAGGGCTAGAAAAAGTTTGATCTTACAATTTTGAAGGCTTTATTTTATTGTGGTTGTTCTCCATGTGGTTCCTGAAGCAGTAGCATCAGTGTTACTTGGGAACTTTGTTGAAAGTGTACATTTTGATCTTCTGTCAGACTTACTGAATCAGATACAATGCGTGGGGTGCAAAGGGAGGCCTTTTAGTTCATGCTTTTTAAAAGAATTTTTATTGATTTTCAGAGAAAGGGGAAGGGAGAGGGAAAAAGAGGGAAACATTGATGTGAGAGAGAAATATTGATCGACTGACTCCTGCACATCCTTTACTGGGGATGAGCCACAACCTGGGCATGTGTCATGACTGGAATGGAACCAGCAATCTTTGGTGCATGGATGATGACCAAACCACCGAGCCACACTAGCCAGGGTGGCAATCTGTGTTTTGACAAACCCAAGAGATTGTGCAACGCACAAATGCACAGCAGCATGCAACAGTGTCACCTGGCCACTTGATAGCAACTCTCAATGTTTGTGGATATTTTGGGGGATGTCAGTCATTTCTGTAGAAGAATTCTCATAGTTTCTGCTTAGGGTGTGGGTAGAATGGGTGGGGTGGTTGAGGGGTATAAGCTTGACTTCCAGGATTGGGTTAAGAAGATAGTCTGCTCTCAGTTGGGGAGGCAATCTAAGGTCAAACTCTATAATAATCCTGTATTGTCTACATTTCCTGAGCATTTTAGAGGTACCTATTGTCTACATTTTAGAATTCTTTCAGATTCTCTTCCTGAAGCCATTTAACTTGTGTGGCTTTTCTTGTATGTTATCACTTCCAAAATTTTATTGAATTACTCTTTTGTAATACTTTTCTCCTTCGTTATCTTTCTTCTTGTACATGTATACCTATTTTATTCCCTTGGTTTCATTCTGTAGAATTTTAGAAGAGATAGTAGATAACTGACCACATTTACTATTTTTATCCAGAGATCATACAAACATACACACGTATTTTTAAAGATAGGCTCCTGTAAGTGGTATGGCTAAGTCAGAAGGTACATTTTTAACTTTAGCTTTGCTTTTCATATCAAATTCTAAGTAAAGGTACTATGACTACTGGATTATTAATAATTTTCCTTGTCATTTATTTACTTCAAAATTACCTTTTAAGGTGGTAGTACTGCATTTTGTTGGTATCTAAAATAAGAATAACTTTTATAAAATTCAATTATATTTTAGAAATTTGAAGAAAACCGAAGACAGAAAAAGGAAACTAGAGGAGCTTCTTAATTCTGTTGGTCAAAAAGTATCAGAACTTAAAGAAAAGTAAGTCAAGTTTTAAAATGCATTTTGGACATTTGAAAACATACTTCAACTATTTTTTTATTTTTGAAAATCTTAGTTAGAATTACTATTTCTACTTTGTTTTGTTATTTATCACTAAAATTGAGAAAGGTATAAAATAATATAGAAGGTATTCCTTTTAAAAATAGTCTTATGATAAGAACAAAAATACTTTAAATCTCCATTGATATAGTTATCATTGTATGTATATTTACTTATATATATGTATTTATTATATATATTTACTTCCAAGCATTGGAAAATTGAGCAAGATAAATGAAATGTAATGAGTTAATACTGAGAGTGTTTACATCTGGTATTCCCATATCCTTATTGTTTTGACTTTACAGTTTTAGACTCCTTTATTTAAGATAATGCTATTAAGTAATCTTCCATGAGAGTGTTGGATAACATTTAAATAGTCTGTTCTTTTAACTTTGTGCTTTTTGATGTTGAAAAAATATTCTCCGTGCAATATTATACTCAAATTTAAGGACCATTTATGAATACTATTAATCTTAAAACTTTTCATGTACCTCTGGGCTCCTATGATAGCTATTTAATGTAAGATAAAAAATATTAGCAATTATTATAAATGTGGGAACACTTTACTTAAAATAATTGTGAAGATTGGAAAATGGAACATTTCAGTGCGAGATATGTTCCAATATGCCCCTTCAACACCTGACACTGTGGATAGCACTGAAGCCCATTTATACCATGTTTTTTCTTATACATACATACCTATGATAGAGTTTAATTTATGATTAGGTACAATAAGTATTAACAATAACAAATAACAAAATAGATTACTTATAACAATATCCTACATAATAAAAGGGTAATATGCAAATTGACCCTAATGGCGGAATGACTGGGAATGACTGGTTGCTATGAGGTTCACTGACCACCAGGGTGCAGACTCTCAACTCAGGAGCTGCCCCTGGTGGTCAGTGTGCTTTTTCTAGCCCAGTGTTCTAAACCCAGCCCAAAAACAAATTCCAGAAGCCAGGTCATGGCTGGCCAGCGCAGCAGCGGTGGCAGGAGTCTCTCCTGCCTCCATGCAGCACTAAGGATGCATTTATGAATTTTGAGATCCTCTGCTAATTATTGGTGAGACCTGTGTAACAATCTGTTTGGATATACGTTTCCATATCCTGGCATTTCATCAGCAATTATGTATTTGTTGAAGGGCTAAATATTCATGTGAAATATTTCTATTTTATTTTATAAAACTATAAATCTGTGTAGGTATTTTTAAGGAAAAAATTTAAGAGTCATAAATTTGGGTGAAAGGGCATCTAGGATGAGAATGTATAATAAACTGGAATTTGAGGTGAATTTAAAAATTTTATTTATATGTTTGATAGCTAGATATTTAAGGAAATTAGAGTGAGGAGTGAGGTAGGGATAAGGAAGGGATGGAAAGTGTTCTAGAATAATGGAACATCCTGAAGAAGGGCACAGCAGATGAAGGATAGAGAACTTTCTGAGAATAAATACTCAGATATTTACATATAGTTTTGTTGGACTAGAATAGATTAAAATAACACTGAAAAGATAAATTGGATCAATCTTATAACTGGGTCTTGAATGTCATATGGCAAAGTTGTACAGTGAATTAATGCCCTGTATGAATTTTACACTATATATATATAAGAAACACATGCATATATATGCATACACACACACACACACACACACACACACACACACACACACACACACATAGTATACCAGTATATATATTGGAATATTGGGATATGTGTCTGTTTGATGAATGATATTTTGAACACAATTATGATTAGTATTATCATTAATTAAATACTTATATAAAAGTTTACTATACAAGGATAATTTAATCAGCTCTCTTACATGTCTTTGCCTTTAATGTTTTCATAGATTTCAGAGCAGGACCTCAGAGGCTGCCAAACTTGAAGCTGAAGTAAGCAAAGCACAGGAAACAATTAAAGCTGCGGAAGTCTTAATTAACCAGCTTGACAGAGAACACAAGAGGTGGACTGCTCAGGTTTGTTTGAGAAAGAAAGGGAAAAAATAAGGGCTTCCTTGAAAATACAGGAAATCTATAATGTAATATATTTGTTAAAAAAATAAAAAGGAGAGAAATACCATATTCATTAATTTTTGGCTGGCTTAAGAAAAAATGATCTTGATATTAATGGCTATTATGTGAATTAATCTTTAAGAAAGTATCTTTATATGAATGGATTTTATACAAAGCAACCTATTTCTCTTTTTTATCTATATTATTGAATGGAAAGGCAGGGATGAAAAAGAGTTGATGGAAAATGGAGTACTCTTTTTTTGGAATTTACCTTTAATAGGACAGTGATCTTAGGCTTTCACACTATTAGCCATTTAATTTTTCTTGAAGTACTCTGTTAAAGGTTGTCTCTTGTTTTTGTTTGTTTTGTAGATTCCCTCCCTTACCACATTCTCTTCATCTGCTCATTTAGTGATGTTTGGCCTCAATATTCTCTCCCTTAGCTTCTCTGCAACTATTCTGGATTATTTCATCCAGAAGAGTATTGCATAATAAATGATGCTGACCAAAGCTATATTTCTAGACTGCTTAGTTTTAAATTCATATTTCCAACTATCCTTTAGATATTTGCATTTAACTGTCTCAGGAACTCATATGTTTAAATTTATTTTATTTTTCTATCCAAATCTCTATAATTTCCTATCTCTCATACACATCTTTCTACTAGGCATTACAACTAAAAACATATAGTTATCTTAGACTCTTCCTCTTCCTTATTTACTTGTCATAATCCATTTGCATATATCTTATATATTTGTCTTCTTTCTTCCTTTATCCTGAATTCTCCCAACTTCTCTCGCTCCTATCTGACCCTTTAATTGCTTCATTCTTCATTTGTCAGTTTAATTATCTTTCTAAAACCCAATCCATACCATCACTCACAGCCTAGTTTAAACACTTGCAATGGCTCATCATAACCACAGGCTAAATAGAAGCTCCTTCGCATGGCATGGGAACCTTCCACAATGTTGTTCCTTCCAATCACTTTACCTCTCTTTTTTCATTACTTCTGTTTTTCTACTTTTTCTGCTCATACTTATGCTTTAGCCAGCAATGTTTTTAACTAACGAGTCTCAAAGATTTATCTTTGCTTTGTGCCTTTGTCATACTCTCTGTATCTTAATTGTATTTTACAAAATGATGCTAATTAACACAGTACATATTTAACTATACTTGGAATAAAAGTTTTGCTTTTGTTAAAATTATTAAGAAAATTTAATGATAAAATATGTTAATCTCCACAAATATATTGGGATTTCACATATTTGTTTAAGATCAGCATAATCAAAAGCATTGTTGATATTTTTACTTTTTGTCAATTTAATCAAGACAGGGGTTACTTTTAACCCATAAATGATTTTTCCCTCTATAGTTAAAACTCTAACTTATAAAGCTATCATTTTTTTTCCAAGTTAAAACATATCCATACACCACTCTCTTTTTTTCTAGGTTGCAGAGATAACAGAGGAATTAGCTACTCTTCCTAAAAGAGCTCAACTGGCTGCTGCATTTATGACATATCTTTCCGCTGCTCCTGAAGGTTTGAGAAAAACCTTTTTGGAAGAATGGACCAAATCGGCTTCTCTTGAAAGTTTGTATTTAGGTTTTTATGAATTTGAAATTTCAGTACACTAAATATGCATCTTTTGTTTTTTGTCATTTTACTTTTTTAAAATGAGAAAAAAATATCTGTAAGTTAAAGCATACTGTAGCTACTTTAGATTTGCTGAATTCTACAAATGTCCTGAGAACTGTTTTGTTATGATGATTCTTCTATTCCTAAAATTACTCTAATGACACTGAGACCACTGAATTATTTTTTGGTATATGCATGAGTAAAGTTAAACATTTTATTAATTTCATTTTTACAGTAATCTCATATCTTAAGATGAGATGCAAGAACTGCAAAATTCCTTATGAATTTTTGTGCTTTTCACAAATTATTGTAGTTGTGAAACATTCATTTAATAGGTAAAATGTAAATTAATTGAATTCCATTTCTTTGTACTTTTTTCCCCCCTTAGTGTCTGGTGATAAATGGGAAAGAATAGATTTAATATTAAATATATTTATGAGATATTTTTTAGTGTACTTTATTTTTTTTTTAATAAAATATATTTTATTGATTGTCCACAGAGAGGAAGAAAGAGGGATAGAGAGCTAGAAATATCGATGAGAGAGAAACATCGACCAGCTGCCTCCTGCACACCCCCTACCGGGGATGTGCCCACAACCAATGTACATGCCCTTGACCGGAATCGAACCTGGGACCTTTTAGTCCACAGACCGATGCTCTATCCACTGAGCCAAACCGGTTTCGGCTTGAGTGTATTTTAAATAGTTGTATCCCTTCCCACTTGTAAAATACAAGCTTGTTATAGTGAAGTATTATTGATATCTTTAACTTTTCAGAATTTGATCTGCGGAGATTTCTTTGTACTGAAAGTGAGCAGTTAATTTGGAAAAGTGAAGGCCTACCATCAGATGATCTTTCCATAGAAAATGCTATTGTTATCCTACAGGTAATTAATCAATTTTCATTTTCTTATCAGATGTATTTCCTTTGAATGCTTTCCTAGTTTATATAAAAGTGGAGTATTTTGCTTGGTGATTCTATAATTGCAAGTATAACTTATTTTTTTTTAACCTTAAAAGTTTATAAAGTGGCACTATTTGGGTGGCTAAATATTCTACATTGAACTCTCAATTAGTAATAGAAATACTTTAGGAATACCTGATTCATTTGGTAGCATGGTCCCTTCATATAGCGTACATGGTTTTATATTTTTATTTAAAAAAATTTGAGGGGTTATAAGTTAGAGATGTCCATATGCATATTTTGGAAATTTGTTTCACAGTGTCTGTTTCCCAAAAGTCATTTAACCTTGAAACTATTATAACCTTACTAGAGGCCCGGTGCATGAAATTCATACACTTGGGGAGGGGGTCCCTCAGCCTAGCCTCACTCTCTTGCAGTGTAGGACCTTTCCCTCCTTACCGCCCACCTGCTGGCTGCTCCTTAGCGCTGCCATGAAGGCAGGAGAGACTCCTGCCACACCACTGTGCTCGCCAGCCATGAGCTGGGCTTCTGGCTGAGCGGTGCTCCCCCTGTGGGAGTGCACTGACCACCAGGGGCAGTGCCTGCATTGAGCATCTGCCCCCTGGTTGTCATTGTGCTTAATAGTGATTGGTCATTCTGCTGTTTGGTCTATTTGCATATTAGCCTTTTATTATATAGGATTAGCAGTGAATGTGAAAAACAAATTCCAAATCATATATACAAACAGATAATTTCTTTAAATGACTTGATTTTTTACCATTAACTTGGTTTACCTTTCTGTTATTGAACTTGGAAGATGATTTCCTCCCCTTGATTATGTGATGTCCCTTTCTCCCCCTGTTCTTTCTATCTTAATAGTTTATACTACATAATACCAGTTTTCTCTCTGCACTCTGTGGCCCCTCTCTCTGCCCACAGACCATTTCCTTATTCCATAACTCCAGAATTTCAAAAAAAAAACACTGAATGCTCCTCTTTAGGTAACATAGGTTAAGTATTATTAGATCTTTATTGTGGACTCTATTCATTCTTGGTTAATTTATTTTGATTATTCCTACTAATCAGCTGATATCCATTGGCATCTTACCAGTAGAGAAGTTGCTGATCAAAGATTAAACAGTTTTGTCTTCTTTTAATTTGATTTGGCTTGTTCTTTAATTTATTTTGGAACATCTTTCATTATTATATTTTACACAAGAATTATAGATTTAAACTGTAAATGTGTATGTCTGTAAATTCATTATATTATTACAAACTATGTGATTTTTATTTTAGTTATCCTTCTCTAAGGTTTTATAATCAGCTCTTCTTTCTTTTTTAGTAATTTAAGAAAGCAATCATTTGCAGATTTAAAAAAAACACATTTTAAGTATTCTTTTTTAATTCTATAGGAAATCAGGGGTAGGTGAGCCATTAGATAAGATATATTTATCACAATTTTTATTTTTTATTGGTGATAATTTAATTTTATTGATGAAAATACTTTTGTATTCTGAATTGTCTTTTATAATAAGTACAGGAGAAATTGTTTTTGAAATAATTTCAAGAATAAGTTTAGATTTATTTTACATTTAATATTTTTAAGTTTCTTATAGATACTTATAAGCATTCATATGATAAAAGAAAACCATTTGCAAAAATTTAATAGGGCAATTAATATTTTCTTGAAATGATTTTGCCATTATGGTCAATACTATGTCTCAAATATAAAGTATACTTGATTTAGAATAAGCTGCTATAATTAAGGGTGCGATCATATAGCACATGTCTATAACATCTCATTAACATCACCATGTGATGTATATGAAATTAGATCTGCAAATACACACAAATTGGATTTCTGAGAAGTCTTCCCTGAGAAAAATGGTCGGGCATAATGAATGAGATGAATTTTTGAATTAGCTATCACATCTCCTCACCAACTATACTGGCGCTTTTCCGAGACACTCCCTCTTAGTGGAGGCTTTCCCACATTTAAGGCTGTAGCCACTCATTGTCAACAGTTATTCCATTGTCTGTTTTTCAAAGATGCCTTGAATTGCTCATATTTGTGTTAAGCTAAGTATTGAAGTACATGTATTGTCTGGGAGATGAAATAGTCAAATACTTATCCACCACTGGCCTTGTATGTAATAAGAATTAGTTTTATTAGAATAACTGAAAGATTCTATGACCTATGTCCTAGAGCAGCAGGGGAAGAACATGGTCATGATAACTCTATGTCCTGGATTGCCATTATTTATGCCTATATCCTGATGCAATTTTAATAGTTTTCCTTTTACTCCCAAAGTATCTTGGTTTGAGTGATAAATTATATGATATTTTTAGAATTGGATAATGGAGAGTATAAGGCTGTTAGAAAGTAGAGAAATGTGAGTGACAAGCATCCAAAAAGAACATGGAAAGATGATTAATATAAATGTCACAGTATTATAATTTTTTATTAAAATCTAACAGTATTTACCATTTTTCTTGTGTAGAGATATATTAAATATTTTATTTTTACTGTATATACAGTTCAGTTTCAAATTAATTTTCTTTGAACCACTTAGAATTCTGAGATTATTTTTCCTTCATGCCATTCAAAGTATAATAAGGAAATGCAAGCTAATTTAATATTAATCTCAAGAATATGAAATTATAAAAAATCACATATGGAATTGTTTTTTTTCAAATAAATAATAATCATCAACATTTGTATAGTACTTTCTGTGTTGTGTCTATATTACTACTTAACAATTTATGTAGGTAAAGCACTTAAATAATTAATTTTTTGAATTTTCAAATCAACTCTATCTTGTGGATATGGACATTGAAGCACAGAAGGGTTAAGTTGCTTGTCCAAGGTCACATAGCTGTCAAATGGTAGAGCCAAGATTCAAACACTGCCATCAATCCAGTCTGTTCTGCAAAACTGCCTCTCATATCTGTACATGTGTGTTTCTGTATATGTTTAATTTATTAATATTCTGTTATTCCTGTTCATGTAATTCTTAGCTTATCTCAGTTTTATTTATAAACATGTTTCTATTTATATTTCACTTATAGGTATTATTAATAATAAAATTATAGAGTATCTAGATATTTTAAAATAATCTCTACCAAAAATACCTTGTGCCCATTCCTGCCCTCCCCCACCCCAGGGAGAGAAGAATTAAAATATATATAAATGGATATTCTGTATCTCTCGAATTTGCCCTCTGTTCTGAGCTCCTGATTGCTAGTACTAGCTCTAAGGTTAGATATTTTTTAGAGCTCCCTTCCTTGCTAGCTCAAGCTCTGTCTCTTTGTTGATCATCATTATTAATATTATTAGTGAAGAATCAGTGGCCAAGTACAATTCATTTACCTAAATAAATAAATAAATAAATAAAATAAAATAAAAAAGGCAACACATGCTTTTAAATAACTGAGAGTTTCAAAAGATCAGATATGGCTTAAAAATTCAAATGATTTACCAGGACATTGCTCTCTCTCCTCTTTAGAGATGGATTCATTCTCTGGTTCTCTGTACTGCGAGTTAAGAATGGCTTTTGGTGACTATAGATGTATCACTATCAGAGTATATGTTCCCAGACTAAAGATATGTCTTCACCTTTCTGTCCTCCCCTCTCACCCCAATTCATTTATGTCAGCACCCCAAAATGATACTGATTGGTAGCTTGGGTCACTTGGGTAGCTTGCCCCTTGAGTGCAGTGCTAGATTCATAATCCCAACTGAAATACATTGAGTGGCACATGAAAAGTAGTTAAAGATAGTTATCCACTCTAATACTTTTTTTCTTCTTCCCCTACTTCTTATAAAGTGCTTCTCATTTATTTCCTACCAGTGGAAATAACACAATCTTGGCCCAGTAATAAAAGTTGCAAATCTGCAAGTCATCCTCATTTTAATTTTACATTTAGTTACTTATCCAGAAAGTCTTGTGAAATCTATTTCTCAAATGCATAATGATTTTATTCTGTTCTAACTACATCCACTGCCAATGGCTTCATTTAAGGCCTTCATCATTTTATACCTGATTAAATTCATTATTATACCAGTTGGTCCCCTGCCCGCAATATTACTTCCTTTACTGTTGTAATGATCTTTCTAAAATGGTAATCTGATCATGACAGTTCCAAGATTAATATATTTCAGTGACTTTCAGTTTCCTGAAGTATAAAAATATCATTATCCTTAAACATGGCATGAAAAGTTCATGGTCAGAAAGACTGCGATTTCTGTATTATCACTCACATTGTCTTACCTTGGTGGTTGTGCAGCATCTGATAGGTAAATGAATACATCCTACCTAGTAAAAGAGTAATATACAAATTAACCCCAACCAAGTTGGCTGCTGCCATGGAGCGAGCAGGAAGCTTGGGTTTCCCTGGCAATGGAGGAAGCCACGCTTTCCACACACCCTGGAGGGCCCAGGCCTCCACTCAAGGCTACAAAGTTTCAATTATAGAAGCAAATAAATCCCAACAAAAGTGGCTATGGCCATGGAGCCAGTAGGAAGGTTGGCTCTGCTTCAGGCTACAAAGTTTCAATTATAGAAGGTAAATAAATCCCAGATCCCAGGACATCCACTTGGGTAGCTGGGGGGGGGGGGGAGAGGGGGAGACGTGGCCAGCCCTCAAACCACCACAGGCCCCTTGCCCAGGCTGCCCCATGCCCTAAGAGAACCCCAACCTGATCCAGGACACCCTTCAGGGCAAACCAGCTAGCCCCCATCCGTGCACCAGGACTTTATACTACCGTGTTTCCCTGAAAATAAGACATCATCTGAAAATAAGACCTACTTCATGGAAACATAATACATCTCCTGAAAATAAGACCTAGCACATCTTTGGGAGCAAAAATTAATATAAGACAATGTCTTATTTTTGGGGAAACAGGGTATCTAATAAAATAGTAATATGCAAATTGACTGTCACTCAAACACACAAGATGGCTGCCCCTATGTGGTCAAAGATCCTGCCCTCATGTGGACACAACTGCCCTCCCTAGACTTGTGTGTGCAGGGGAGGGCAGTTGGGAGGTACCAGGCCTGTAAGAGAAAGCAGGTGTAGGCGCTAAGGCCAGCAGGAGAGGGCAATTGGGAGGGAACAGACCTCCAAGGGAGGGCAGTTGGGGGCGATCAAGTCTGTAGGGGAGGACTGTTAGGGGTGACCAGGCTGGCATAGGACGGAAGTCCGGGGCAACCGGGCCTGCAGGGAAGGGCATTTGAGGGGGGGAGGGGAGGCCTGCAGGGAGGTTAGAGTCAAACAGGTTGGAAGGGGAGCCATTAGGCATCAATCAGGCTGGCAGGGGAGTGGTTAGGTGGTGATCAGGCTGGCAGGCAGAAGTGGTTAGGGGCAATCAGGAAGGCAGGCAGACAGGCAGTTTGGGAGCCAGCAGTCCTGGATTGTGAGAGGGATGTCTGACTGCCCGTTTAGAGATTTAAACTACTTTTAATCAACTCAGACCTAAAATATACCCTAGAGATTTTATTTAAACCTCTCCAGAGAAGTATAAATAAATGAATACAAACTTATAAGTATTCTTTGAAATTCTTAAGATTGTTTTTTCTAAAAAAATGAATTTTTGAAACTTTGTCTTTTTTTACTTTTGCATCAGATGATTGGTTTGAAGTCATGGGTAAGAACTTTTTAGACTTTGAAAATAATCATGTTTATGGTTAGTCAAAACTTAATAGACTTGTGAAATGTTTGCTAGTGAATGCTAACATAAAATAAGATCTAAAACCTAGTGTAGTGTGTTGGTAATACTTAATATGATCTTTACTAACCATTTTATTTTGCTGGGAATAGTGGATTTACATGATGGAGCAATAAGTGAAAATTCCAGAAATAGGGTTTGGATGAAGATCTTATAGCAGTGACCCAGAGGGAAGTGTGGTGAGAGCAGTCCATTTTGGGGGCAAGTAAAAAGTGATGCATTGCCCAGTTGGTATTGCTCAGTGATTGAGCCTCAACCTATCGACTAGGAGGTCTCAGTTCCATTCCCTGTCAGGGCACATGCCCGGGTTGTGGGCTCAATCCCCAGTAGAGGGCTTACCAGAGACAGCCAGCCAGTGATTCTATCTCATCATTGATGTTTTTATCTCTTCCTCTCCCTTCCTCTGACATAAATAAATAAAAAAAGGGTGTGTGTGCATTGTCTGGAAAGAACTTTAAAGCCATAATAAAACTGATATAAACTCAGTCAGCTCTTTATTATCACCATATGCTGGCAGTTTTAAACAATGCTACTGATAAAATGCTCTTCATCTCTGGGGCATATGTTCCCCACCACCTGCCTTCTTCTTGGTATGTCCCTGAATGAACATCTTGTTCTTAGTATTAGAGATACCTCAGTTCTAAGTCTTTGTTTCACTTTGATTTAATGTATCTTCTCCCTATAGCACACACTGCTTACAGCTTTCAGATAAATGAAAATTTAAGAAAAATTAAATCAGTAATTATTATTTAACTCTGATTGATTAGGTAGCAATTATTAGATGACTTAAATTTTCATATATTTAAATATGAAATATATGAAATATATATATAAGCTATATATATATAGCTTCTTTTCATCTGTTAAGTGGCATTGTGTATAGGGCATTTTCACTGGTTTTTAACTTTCTATTTGTTTCAGAGTTTAATTAGTGATGTATATTCTGTAATGTATTTAGTTTCTAGTTCATTAAATCTTAAATTATAACTTACATAATTTTTTATTCTAATATTATTTCTGTTGTAATATTAACTATGTAACACTTATAAGAATGAATGTTTTAAATATAAGCCATTATATGGTAATTATTTTGGTAATACTTTTGTGATTAGTTTATACTTCTCTTTTAAGGCCTTTATTGTTTATACAACCAAAGGATATGTAAAGTTAGACAGTAACTTGGTTGTTTAGAGCTCTTGCTTACTATATTGTTAATTTATATTGTCTGTAGTAAATAAGACTGCATTTACTGTGATTTTAATTTTATTATCTATTATTAATTACTGATAACTCTAAAATTTATTAATGTGGCCTCTGGTACAGCTAAAAACTGCACCTGTAATTCTTCCTCATGGTTGTATATTTATATTCTCCAAAGACTAAGAGAAAAACCAATTCAGTAATTGATTCATAATTTTTAGGAAATTATTTCCATTTAATAAAAGCTTGTAATTTTTTCTTTTGAACTAGAGTCGAGTATGCCCATTTCTTATAGACCCTTCTTCCCAAGCTACAGAATGGTTAAAAACACATTTGAAAGACTCACATTTGGAAGTTATTAACCAGCAGGTGTGTATAACATAATTTAGATACCAACTAAGTAATGGCATTTTATGGTGAAAAGCACTCTGTGTCTATAATCAGAAAACATAGATCAAAGTTGAGTCCTATTAACTTACCTGGTGTGGGACCTGAGAAAAAAATGTAACTCTCTTAGCTTTAGCTTTTTAATTTGGGATAAGAATATTTGTTTGATTCCTTTTAAGTGCAGGACATTGATCAAAGCCCTGGAAATACAATGGCGAGTAAAATAGTCATACTTTCTGCACTCATGGACATGACAGTCTAATAGAGTAAAGTCAGGGGTGGGGAGCCGTTTTTTTGACTATTTATAACATCATTCATGGGCCTTACAAAATTATCAACTTAAAAATTAGCTTGCTATATTTGGTCAAACATTTAACTCAGGGCCAGACCACATGATTTCCTGGACTTCCTCAGGTTGGAAGTTCCCCAATTCTGGGCTAGAGAGACAAGCAGTAAGCACCTACACTAAATTATGTTCAAAGACACGAGTATAAGATCTTATACAAATGAGTTACTAATTTAGCTTGGAGAAAGCTTCCTGGACTTTTAGTATACTTGTGGTTTCTCTCAGTCTCTTATAATTTATTCTTATAACTGACCAATAATATCTTTGATGTGTCCTAAGATTTATACATATTCAATGAAATTTAGTCATATTCTTTTGGGTTATCACTTCTCATTATCATATTTATCTTTTCCGAAGAAAATGATTTTAGGCCAGTTTTTTTTTTTTTTTTCCATTTTGAGCAAGGGCTAGTTATATGATTAATTTTCATAGATATTTTTCAGGTGATTGAAAAATTGCCTTTTTAAAACATCACTTTTAAAATGGGGATATTTATCTCATCTGTGTGTTGAGAATAATTGTAAATTAGATAATACACATAATACTTTAATGCCACTATGGTTCACAGTAGATCTTAATAATTATTATTTCAAATATTAAATTTATTCTAACCACAGTTGAGATCTGGAGTGATGTTGGAAACTGCTCTTTTCCTAGCCAGGAAGCCTTAAAATACTTGCATGGTTATAATTTTAGAATTTTGTCTAAAAATTCTTTCACTATGATTAGGCATACTACACAAAGAAGAGTTTACTAGAATTTACCATCTTGTCTTTCTTCGTCCATCCAATGTTTGATTTTGAACATAAGCAAAGTAGTTCTTATTAAGTATGGGATGAATAACTTATTGCACATAGAATTTGAAAAATGGTTTCTGTATTAATTTGAAATTGTGATGGAAGACTCAAAAACTTTTTTAATGTTAAGGTAAAAATCCTTATTTTCCTCATGTCTATTTTAATTAATTATGAAATTTATTTGATAACTTATTCAACTAAAATGGTTCATTGCTATGTACTTATAACTAGAAAAGCAATCATAAATAATTTGAATTTTTAACATGCATATTATATTTTAAAACATTCATAGTATTCTGGTTAATATATTCATTTTTTATCTGTAAGGATTTTTGTAAATATTAAGGAAATGAAGGAATTAATATGTCTTCTTTTTTTTCTCTTAGGATAGTAACTTTATCACAGCTCTTGAGTTGGCAGTGCGCTTTGGGAAAACTCTTATTATACAAGAGATGGACAGCGTAGAACCTGTTCTTTACCCATTATTGAGGCGGGATCTGGTTGCTCAAGGTAAATATTTGACAGTTTTCAGAGAATAATTTTTAAAATTTTCAAAGTAATTAACTTAATAACTAACTGTTTTGTTTTTTTTCTTGCCACTGAATCTGAGGAAATAGAAACTCTCTGTGGAGATTGATTGTAATGTCAGTAGAGTCTAATAGTAACAGCGAGGAAACAAATTGTTAAAAGTGCCTAAAGAGTCACTGTGTTGGGCATCTCCCAGACTATTCCCAGGTACAGTGTTTTATTAGGAAGACTCACAGAACCCAGCATAGTTTCATTCATAGCTAAAATTTACTGCCAGAAAAGGATACAAAGCAAAATAAGCAAAAAGAATAGACACATTGAGTGAAGTCAGGAGTTAAGAAACCAGGTGCAAGCTTCCAAGAGTCTCCTTCATTGGAGTCACCCAGGACGTGCTTAACCCCCCTGCTCTGAGTTGTGACAGCTGAATTGTGACTTAGTGCCCAGAGTTTTTATTGAAAGCTGCTTTTTATTGGAGACTACATTCTTCTTGGTGCATAGCAAAATTCCAGACTCCCCAAAGGAAAGTAGGTGTTCATCGTATACCACATTTTTTATATAAACAGTTTAAGTACAGTGAGTCACTCTTAGGTAATTTGGATTAGTGAAAACCCTCCAAAAATCCAAATTCCCAGTTTCTGGTTATGGGCCCACCTCGCAAGCAGGCCTTTCTGAGACGAGCACTCTCACTACTATTGTGTTACCTCTTTTCTGCAGAGGTGCCCAACACAGACTTCATTGATTAGAAAGTAGTGCAAAGTGTGTTATGCAAAGTATATACACATATATACACTGATATGTACTTATACATATATACATACACATACTTATACCACACACATTTGTAACACTACAAGATGTAAATGGAAAATTGGGAGTTAGCTAATTGTGGCCCCTACCTTACTTTTTTTGCCTTTCTCTCAGGGTTGGATGCATTCATATCCTATTATTCGAAGTCTTTTATACTCCTTGAGTATACTTCAGATTGTCCTTTCCTATAGTGTTGAACTCTTCATGAATTGCCATTTTGTCATCATACATTTCCTTTGGGGACAGTGGATGATTGTCCCAGAACTACACAAAGTCTGTGCCCAGTTTCATTTAAATACCAGTGTCTTTAATCTAAGCAATATGAACTGCCTTTCTACATAAAGAGGTCAAAACAGGTACCAGTAATGGGAATAGAAAATGCTTTGCCATATCAAACTTATGCTATTCAAAAATCCTTCAAATATATATTGATAATAAAAATGAGCAAGGTGTAATTCCTCCTTCATTTCTCATTGTTTTTTTATTTATTTTATCTTATTTTTTTGATTTTATTGTTTGTATTTTTTAAAATAAATCTTTTTTATTTTTTATTTTATTTTATTTATTTATTTATTTATTTATTTATTTATTTTTTTACAAAAGTTAATCTTTATTTTATTTTATTTTTTTTTTAATTTTACTTTAAGGTATTTTCTGTGTACATAGTTTACCATTGCCCCCCCCCCCCACCTCCCATTCATGCCCTCCCTCCCCAGAGTTCTGTGTTCATTGGTTGTACTTATGTTCATGCATACCAGTCCCTCGGTTGTTCTCCTATCTCCCCCCAGGTCTCCTTCCCCTCCCCGCTGTCATTTGGCAGTCTGCTTGTTTTATGGTAACTATCTCAGGACCATATGAATAGAGTCCGCTCCTCCTCTGGTTTTCACCGCCCCTTCCCCTGGGTCCCACTGCTTCCCCTGGTACACACGGCTCGCCCGGGGCACACTGCACCCTGGGACACTCGGCTCACCCGGGGCACTTGGCCCCGTGGGACACTAGCTCACCCGGGGCACTCGGCCCCCTGGGACACTCGGCTCACCCGGGGCACTCGGCCCCCTGGGACACTCGGCTCACCCGGGGCACTCGGACCCGTGGGACACTCGGCTCACCCGGGGCACTCGGCCCCGTGGGACACTCGGCTCACCCGGGGCACTCGGACCCGTGGGACACTCGGCTCACCCGGGGCACTTGGCCCCCTGGGACACAAGGCTTACCCGGGACACCCTTCCCCTTTGGGGGATACGGCTTACCCGGGGCACATGGCCCCCCGGGGACACTCGGCTCACCCGGGGCACTCGGCCCCCAGGGACACTCGGCTCACCTGGGGCACTCGGCCCCCTGGGACACTGGGCTCACCCGGGGCACTCGGCCCCCTGGGACACTCGGCTCACCCGGGGCACTCGGCCCCATGGGACCCTCGGCTCACCCGGGGCACTCGGCCCCCTGGGACACGCGGCTTACCCGGGACACCCTTCCCCTTTGGGGGGTACGGCTTACCCGGGGCACATGGCCCTCCGGGGACACTTGGCTCACCCGGGGCACTTGGCCCCCTGGGACACACGGCTTACCCGGGACACCCTTCCCCTTTGGGGGGGTACGGCTTACCCGGGGCACATGGCCCCCCTGGGACCCTCGGCTCACCCGGGGCACTTGGCCCCCTGGGACACACGGCTTACCCGGGACACCCTTCCCCTTTGGGGGGTACGGCTTACCCGGGGCACATGGCCCCCCGGGGACACTTGGCTCACCCGGGGCACTCGGCCCCCAGGGACACTTGGCTCACCCGGGGCACTCGGCCCCCTGGGACACTGGGCTCACCCGGGGCACTCGGCCCCCTGGGACACTCGGCTCACCCGGGGCACTCGGCCCCATGGGACACTCGGCTCACCCGGGGCACTCGGCCCCCTGGGACTCTCGGCTCACCCGGGGCACTCGGCCCCCTGGGACTCTCGGCTCACCGGGGGCACTCGGCCCCCTGGGACACTCGGCTCACCCGGGGCACTCGGCCCCCTGGGACACTCGGCTCACCCGGGGCACTCGGCTCCCTGGGACACTCGGCTCACCCGGGGCACTCGGCCCCCTGGGACACTCGGCTCACCCGGGGCACTCGGCCCCCTGGGACACTCGGCTCACCCGGGGCACTCGGCCCCCTGGGACCCTTGGCTCACCCGTGGCACTCGGCCCCCTGGGACACGCGGCTCACCCGGGGCACTCGGCCCCCTGGGACACACGGCTCACCCGGGGCACTCGGCCCCCTGGGACACACGGCTCACCCGGGTTCCCCTTCCCCTTTGGGGGGTATGGTTCACCCGGGGCACATGGCCCCCTGGGACACTCGGCTCACCCGGGGCACTCGGCCCCCTGGGACACTCAGCTCACCCGGGGCACTTGGCCCCCTGGGACACACTGCTTACCCGGGACACCCTTCCCCTTTGGGGGGTACGGCTTACCCGGGGCACATGGCCCCCCTGGGACACTCGGCTCACCCGGGGCAGTCGGCCCCTGGGACACTCGGCTCACCCGGGGCACTAGGCCCCCTGGGACACTCGGCTCACCCGGGGCACTCGGACCCCTGGGCCACTCGGCTCACTCGGGGCACTCGGACCCCTGGGACACTTGGCTCACCCGGGGCACTCGGCCCCATGGGACACTCGGCTCACCCGGGGCACTCGGCCCCATGGGACACTCGGCTCACCCGGGGCACTCGGACCCCTGGGACACTCGGCTCACCCGGGGCACACGGCCCCTCCAGGGTGTTGGGGTCACATATTGGAGGCGCCGCACTAGCTCCTTGCTAGCATGGCGGGAAGGCTGGGACAGCTGCAGTTGGGCTGAGATGGTTGCAGGCGGGGGGACCACCTTCAAAGGTGTCTTGTTCGGTGTGGGAGCGGAGCAGCCGCAGACATGGAGGCTAAGTTCTGAGGTCGCCCACTCCCTGAGCCCAAGGCGTGGTGAGCTCTGTTCTTGGTGGATTTCCTTTATTCACAGCGGCAGTGGTGGGTGGCGGTGCCAGGTGCAATATTGACGGTCGCTCCTGTGGTTCAATTACCACTGTAGTTTTAAAGTTCACATGGCGGTGGTGGTGAGAGCTTCGGCTTGGCCACGTGGCATCGGAGGATGGGCTCGCCTGGGTGGGTAATGGAAGGCACCGTGCCATTTCCTCACCAGCGCGCTCCATCTCCCTCCCAGCATGGTGGGTGTGCTGGGAAGATTGTGGGCGGGCTGTGATGGCTGCATGGGGAGAGTCCGCTCTCAATGGTGTCCTCTTTGTTGCGGATGTGGAGCTGCTGTGGATGCAGAGGCTAATTTCTGAAGCCACACTCTCTATGAGCCCGGTGCATAGTGAGCTCTGATTTCGGTGGATTCCCATTCTTGGGGGCGGCGGTGGGTGCGGCAGCAATGGTAGCTCCTGTGGCTCAATTTCCCCTGTAGTTTTAAAATCCGCATGGTGGTAGTGTCTGATGCCTTGGCCTGGCCATGTGGCAACGGAGAGAGGATTCTCCGGGTCTGCCGATGGAAGGCGCAGCGCCAGCACAGCGTGCGCGAAGGCCTGGCAGAGCAGGCCGCGGGCGGTGACGGAGAGTCCCCGCGATGTCTTAGTCTTTCAGACTTAGTGGAACGCTTCCCCTGAGCCAGGACAAGCAGCACCACCACAAATATTGGCCAGCTCAGTGCTGCCCCTCTACAGGTGACAGTAGGGGCATCCTCACCTTGGTAGGCCTTTTCTCTTGGAGGTCTTAACCAGTGGAAGGCAGCACGGTACAGAACTGCCCCACCTTCTCAGTCCTCCGCTAAAATAAATCTTTATTGCTCAGATAATTACAATTGTTTCTCCCCCCCCCCCCCCCCCCCCGCAATAGCTCCTTTCTAACTGGTTCCATCCTACCCTCTGCCCTTACCTCTCCTCCTCCTACCCTCCCCCCACCATTGTCCACATCCATAGGTGTACAACTTTAATTCAGTTTCTTTCTGCACCCCCACACCCTTTCCCCCCTGATAATTATCAGTCCACTCCCTTTCTTTGCCCCTGATTCTATTATATTCACCAGTTTATTCTGTTCCTCAGATTTTTAATTCACTTGATCTTCCTCTTCTTAAATAATACCTTTCAGCTTTTCATATAATTCTTGTTTGGTGGTGATGAACTAACTCCTTTAACTTTTTCTTATCTGTGAAGCTCTTTATCTGCCCTTCAATTCTGAATGATAACTTTGCTGGATACAGTAATCTTGGTTTTAGGTTTTCGATATTCATCACTTTGAGTATTTCTTGCCACTCCCTTCTAGCCTGCAGTTTCTGTTGAGAAATCAGCTGATAGTTGTATGGGTGCTCCCTTATAGGTAACCAACTGCTTTTCTCTTGCTGCTTGTAAGATCCTCTTTTTGTCTTTTGTCCTTGGAATTTTAATTATGATGTGTCTTGGTATGTTCCTCTTTGGGTTCCTCTTGTTTGGGGTTCTGTATGCTTCCTGTACTTGTAAGTCTATTTCTTTCTGATATTATTTCTTCAAATATTTTTTCAGTATTTTTTACTCTCTCTTCTTCTGGTGCCCCCATAATTCTGATGTTGGTACGCTTCAAGTTGTCCCAGAGGCTCCTTACACTATCTTCAACTTTCTGGATTCTCCTTTCTTCTTGCTTCTCCAGCGGAGTGTCTTTTGACCTGATTCTTGTGTTCCTCCATTCTGCTGTTGGATCTCTGTATAATATTTTCCATTTCAGTCAGTTTATGTATATTTTTTAGTTGGGTCTCATGAAATTTATCGGCCTTTTGTAGGATATTCTTACATAACCTTATAATTGTGGTTTTGAACTCTATATCCTCCATCTCTTTCGTTTGAGATCTGTTTCCTTGTCTCAGCATTTTCACTGTTTCCCAGAGTTGGTAGGATGGCTTTTTGTGTGTTTGGTGTCTTATATGGCTCAGTGGGTCAGCCTCCTCAGTTACCTGAGGTACACACTTGGTGCTCCCCTTTGTGGACTGCGTGTACAGCCTTGTTGTAGCTATATCTTTATTGTTGTTGGTATCCCTGGGAGGAATTGACATTCAGGCCAATTGGATATGGGTATTAGCTGTGTCTACTCTGGGATACCTTCTGTTTTGGAGACAGTATTATAGGATCAGACTTGCAAAATTGCAGAAGCCTCTGTGCTCAGCTTGGATAGGGTGGAGTCTCAGGGCTGAGCTGATAATCTTGGCTTTCAGTCTGCCCTGCCCTTGTGACTTCCATGGCTCCCCTGAGTTTCTGCCTGATTGTCCCAGCTTCCCCATACAAGAGTTTGGGTGCCCCAGGGCTCACCCGGAATTGGGTTGGGTCTCTGTAGTCTGAAGCTTCTGACTCCTTCAGCTATGGAGAGACCACGGCAACCTCCATGGTCAGACCTCTCTGTGCGCACTCATTTGTGCTGCTGCGGCGCCCGGCTCCCCTGGTCTCCCAGTCTCTGAGTCTCTGGGTGCCTTTCTCTACAGTCCAGATTCCACCTGTGGGTCTACGGGGTTTCAGCCAGGGTTGGGGTTCAGTACAGTCGGAAAGGGTTTAGTGCAATCGGGAATTCCTTTCCCCTCCTGCCGCAGATCCTCTCTGTGCGTGAGTGTCTCCCTACCTCAGCGCTTTGCGGTTCCCAATCCAATCCGTGAGCCTCTCTCCTTTCTAGTTGTAGATTTCCCACTCTGCCAGCTTTCCTGTGTGTTTGGATGAATTCCATTCTGATTTTAGTTGTTTTTTAAATTGTTGTGTGAGGCGGCAGCTTAGGTGCTTACCCAGGTCGCCATCCTGGTTCTCTCTGATTCTTCTCATTGTTTTTTAGTTTATGATTTCTGTGTCCCTAATTGTTTAGCCCTTGCAGAAGGCAGATATGCCAATTTGCTATTGGTAAATAATTGAAGACCATTGGATCAGCTAGATATGTAGAAGTTGTTAAGAAAGAGGCCGTCACAGTTGGCAAATAGTTCAAGTTTTACTAACAATATTTGTCAAAAGTATTTTTCATTATCATTCCAGTCCATTATATTTATTTCATTTCCATGTGGGATTTGAGTAAGGATCCAGGAGCTATAGTAGAAACTAGGGGCCCGGTGCATGAAACCTATGCACAGGGGGTGGGTCTCTCAGCCCACCTGCACCCTCTCCAATCTGGGAGCCCCAGGGGAGCCTTCTCCAATCTCCCGATTGTGCCTGTCTTTGCAATCATATGAGCGAATTGTCTGAGACCCCAACCCAGTTTGGTTTGGTGCTCACAGAATAATATATTCCTCTTTGCTCCATTGGTGGACATTTTTTAGAAGTTGCAGGATATTTTCTCTTTAATTTTTCCTTGACACTCTGACGTATGTCTCTCACCTTTGGTTTCCCTTGATCCCCCACCTGCAATAGTAACTTGCCTCAGGCTCCCTTTGCTCTAGTGTCTAGGACAGTGGTTCGCAAACTGCAGCTTGTGAGCCACATGTGGCTCTCGAGCCAGTTTGCCGCTCTGTTGACTAATGAGTTTGCCAACCACTGGTGGATTAAATGTTACCATGTAGTTGGAGCTGTGAGGATTAGGCAATTGTGGCATGTTGTGTGCAAAGAGGTAAAGGGTAGTATATGACAGTGGTCTGCAAACTCATTAGTCAACAGAGCGGCAAACTGCTGCTCATGAGCCGCATGTGACTTGGGAGCTGCAGTTTGCTGACCACTGGTCTAGGAGATCCCACAACTTATCTGCCACCAGAACTACGATTCCCAGAATTCCTGGTGCTCTCTGCACTCTTGGTTTCCACTTCTGGTCCAGGGACTGCAGAAAGCAAAAGGACTTGAAACTCTAGCTGCCCACAGGTGCGGCTGACAGGACTTTTATCTTCTTGGTTGAATTTATTCCTAGATATCTTAATTTTTTATTGCAATGGTAAATGTAACTTCCATGTCTTTACTATTTTTCTTATGTTTTTTCCTATGGTGTACCAAGACAATATCTTATAGTTTCCTTGATTTTGAATTTGTCCATTTACTTTTAGTTCTGTCAATTTTTGCTTTTAATATTTTAGAGCTGTGTTTTAGATACACTTGCATTTGCAAAGGTGATTTCTTCTTTTTCTATTATTTCCAATATCATTATTAAATGTCCTTTATTTCTAGAATCTCATGTTTTCGAATCTGATAATTAGAATGGTTACAAAAATGTTGGGGGGGGGGCTAGTGTTTGCATGATAACTTTTTTCCATTCTTTTACTTTCAATTATTTGTTGGTCTTATTTATAAAGTGTTCCTCTCATCAGTGGTATATAGCATTTGGCTTACATTTTCATTTATTATGCAGTCTTAATAATTGTAGTGTAATTTAACCAATTAATGCAATAACTGGCGTATTTTCTAATTAACTTGGTTTTTGGGTCAAATATTTTAATAATTTTATAATGGTTTCTCTACAACATGTAGCAATTCACATCTCTGACTTATTATTTTAATACAAGTAAATACTTTGTCACTTCGCCAGGACTGCATTTTAACTCCACATATCCTCCACCTGCCTTTTTATTTTTGTTGTGATACATTTTCATGTTCTACATGATGTTATAATTGTGTTTAAAATCTAACTTATATATATTTACCCTTTCTAGTGGTTTTAAATTCTCTCAGCATTCCATTTACCTCCTCATTTTTATCTGGATTAGCCTTTTTTTTTTGTGGGGAGGATTTACTTTTATATTTCATTTAGTGAAGGCCCAGTAGAAACAAATTTATTTTTCTTTCATTTTTGAAGTATTTTTATTTCTGTCTGTTACAGAATGCTGGGTTAACAGTTATTTTCTTTAGCACTTTAAAGTTTTTTATTTCATTGTCTTATGATGTCATTACTGTTAAGAAATAGCCTACTGATTTTATTGTTGTTCCCGTGTCAGTGGTTTCATTTTTCTCTGGATGCCCTAAAATGTTTCTTTCTCATTTAAAACGTTTATTTGTCTCTCATGGTTTTACTCTGATGCCATTAGGGTTTGTTTTCTTTGCATTTATTCTGCTTAGGTTTTCTTGAATTATTCCAATTATTGTAAAGGTATTATATTGGGCTTTTAAATTTGTATTTCTCTAATAATGTTTATTAGTAAAGTTCAATATTATTTTGATTTTGTTTTTCCCTTTCTCACAAACTGCTTTTTGAATTATTTTTACACTAACTTAAAGTTTTAAAGTAAAATTTTGAAATTTATTCTGGTGTTCTAATAAATACAATATTTTCCTTAACTTTTGAAAATAATCTGTGAAGATATGTTTTTTGTTAACTTAAAAAATATCACACCCTGGTCGATATAATCAGTGGTTAGAGCATTGGCCTGTGGACTGATGTGTTGCAGGTTCAATTTGTCATCAAGAGCATATACCTTGGGTTGTAGGTTCTCCAGCCTCAGTTGCTAGAGACAACCAATCAGTGTGCTTCTCTCACATCATTGTTTCTCTCTCTCCCCACTCCCTTCTACTCTTTCTAGAAATTAATGGAAAAAATATCCTCAATGAGGATTAAAAAATAAATCAATTATTTGTTGTCAATTTAAAATAATAAGTTATGGATATAATTGTTGATTAATTTCTTTGTATAATGAATATCATTGTTTTTTATTTTAGAATGCAATTCTTTATAAGGCAGAACTTTACTTTTCTTAGTTTAACTTCTTGTCATGAATTACCTGAGTATGGCAATCTGAATAAATCTTTTTTTATGTTATTAATGATAACTTTGTAATTATGCATATGTTGATAATCCTAGGTTTATGCCAGTTTATTCTATCTCCAAACATCACATCCTCAATACTAGCATAATAAACACGTTTTAGCTGATGGATTTTGAAATAGAGAATAATACATAATAGAGTTTTTATTTTTTTATAATCTGTAATCAATTTCAGGAAAATTTGGAATATGAACCATATAGTAAATACTAAAACCATTTTGAATATAAGTAGATACTCTTGATGCTTCAATATCTTAGGGTCATCTTAATGAGCATTACTTACAATTGCTTACGTAAATGCCAGCTAATAAAGCATCCTGATTAATAGTGTCTTGGATAGCCGAAACTGTTGTTCTTTTGAACTCTTGAAAAGTTTGTAATACAAACTATTTAGAATTACTGGGAAATTTTATTTTTCATGTCATGTAGCAAAACACAGGATATTAAGGCCAACTAATTGTGTCATTTTAAAAAAAAATAGGACCACGTTATGGGGTACAAATAGGTGACAAAATTATTGACTACAATGAAGAATTCCGCCTTTTTTTGTCAACGAGAAACCCCAATCCCTTTATTCCACCGGATGCAGCTTCCATTGTTACTGAGGTTAACTTTACTACCACAAGAAGTGGATTACGTGGACAGGTATGCATCTATCATAATTTACCTGAGGGATCTTTTGTAGTTTTGCATACTCATTAGATTCTTTCAGTGGGAAGCTATTTAGCATTTAGTCTTTTGAAAATATTCTTTCAAGTTAGCATAAATCATTTGGGTGTATTTCATATATCATTTGTGTTAAAATTGTGCATTCGTTGCTAAAGTCAAATTGCTATTGTTTTCAGAATAACTTTAATTTTAAGTCTGTTTCTATCACATATGGTAAAATTCGAGAGATGGAAGAATCATAGAGATTATGATCAGCTACTTTATTATTTTAATTATAAAAGATGAAGTTTAAATGTGAAAATTTCATTTAATTGACATACTTTGCTAGTTGAGGGTCTTTGATTTCCACTCAACTTTTTCCTTCATCAGAGCATACACACCTTTGAATTCACTTTATCTATGTATGGTTTATTACTGCATGGATTTCAAAATAAAGTTTAATGCCCAAACATTCATTTATATACTTTCTCACTTATTTTTTTCCACTTTAAACATATACCTGTTTACTTTTTGAATATTTCTTATTTATCTACCAACCATAGATTTTTTTCCTCTTTTGATTTATATGATAGCATGTCTGTTTGCTATAATTTTCACTTTATTGTAATTTTAAAATCTTCTTTATAAAATCTTTTCTTACCACATTATGTGACTCACCACATATATTTTTTCAAATATATCTTTGGATCTACTTGATAATAATCTTATAAACAAAACAATGCGCAAATTATTCAAAACTTGGCAGAATTAATTGACAAAATTGCTCCTTTTATGTAAAGGCTCTCTATAGTACACAGCTGTCCTGGCTCAGTGGTTGAGCATCTATCTACCTATGAACCAGGAGGCACGGTTTGATTTCTGTGGGGGCTCATGGCTGGGTTGTAGGCTTAGTCCCCAATGTGAGGCTTGCAGAAACATCTCTCATCATTGATGTTTCTCTCTCTTCCTCTCATTTCTCTGCAATCAATTTAAAAAATATTTTTAAAAAGTAAAAAAGTAAAAAATAAAAGTTCTCCATAGTAATTGCTGAAAGTCACTATTTATATACTTAACAAAAACTAAGAGACAATGCTTATATAGCTTATTTTGATTATATGATTTATGACATACCAGTGTCATTCCCTAATTTGAGTTTTCAAAATTAAGAATTTGACACAGCATTAAAAAACACACAGCAGCTTTATTAAGATTTAATTCACATGCTCTACACTTCACCGATTTAAAGGGTACAATTAATTGATTTTTAGTGGAGTGCTTTTTCTTATGGTAACAACGTTTTGAAGAACAAACTTTTCCAAAGTCATTGAGCTGTTTCCCCCTCCCCCCCTTACAATGTATGAGTGTTCCACTTTCTCCACATTCTAACCAACACTTGTCATTATTATTTTTTTAATTATAGCCATACTAGGTAATTGGAGTGATATCTCTTATTTTGATGATACAGTGTATTAAATATCCCTTACTTCTTTTAAAAAAATATGTATTTTATTGATTTTTTTTACAGAGAGAAAGGGAGAGGGATAGAGAGCTAGAAACACTGAAGAGAGAGAAACATCTATCAGCTGCCTCTTGCACACCCGCTACTAGGGGTGTGCCCGCAACCAAGGTACATGCCCTTGACCGGAATCGAACCTGGGACCCTTGAATCCGCAGGCTGACGCTCTATCCACTGAGCCAAACCGGTTTCAGCTATCCCTTATTTCTTTTTTTTTCTTTTTAAAAAAATATATACTTTATTGATTTTTTACAGAGAGGAAGAGAGAAGGATAGAGAGTTAGAAACATCGATGAGAGAGAATCATCAATCAGTTGCTTCTTGCACATCCCCCACTAGGGATGTGCCAGCAACCAAGGTACATGCCCTTGACCGGAATCGAACCTGGGACCTTTCAGTTTGCAGGCCGACGCTCTATCCACTGAGCCAAACCGGTTTTGGCTATCCCTTATTTCTTTATGTGAATACTTAACCATTAAAAATAGTATCTTTCATACTTCTTATATATGTAATCTAATTTTAGAATTAAATATTCCACATGGGTATATTAAATAATGCATTTTCTACCATCCTGTAATATTTAATATTTTATCAGATTAACTTGTTTTTGTCAGAAATTATTGTGAAGGTGTCTCATATATATACTAGAAAGGGTCTTTTGAGGTCTTGTAGGATTTGGTCAAACTCAAGGCCTGCTTGTGGGAAGTTTTTATTTTGTTATGTTTCCTTTAACCTATATCACTAGAATAACCTTGATATTAAAATTTGTTTTAAGCTTTTGGCTCTAACTATTCAGCATGAAAAACCTGATTTAGAGGAACAGAAAACAAAACTATTACAACAGGAAGAAGATAAGAAAATACAGTTAGCCAAACTTGAGGAATCTCTCTTAGAGGTAAAATTTAATTATTCAAGATATTTTTTATATTACCCTTTTTATTCAATAAATATAAGTAACTATTGTGTTTTTTTTTTAAATTAATAGTACCTTTATCATGTTTTTGGTTGTGTCAAAGACATATCTTAAAGTCAAAATTCAAACAAAAAAACTAGATATTTTGGAGTACAAGACTTTAAGAAATAATGTTTAGCAAAAACAGAAAAGAAAAAAAGAAACAACTCATGAACCTGGACAACAGTGTGGTGATTGTGGGGAGGGAATAGGGGGGATAAATGGTGGTGAAAATTAAAAAAAATGTTTAAGTTAAGCAGTTTTTAATAAACACTGCCTTTATATTGGATTATTTCACTAATTATCTGTTCACATGCTCAGAATTTTAAGAAGCATTAAAAGGTAGCATGAGATTATAATTTAACTTGTAACATGAAGTTTTTATTAGAATGATAAATTAATGTATATATGCAGTGCTTTGATGATATAGTATGAAATTTCCTATATCATTCTTATAGGCTATAAAAGGTTGAAATATTTTTTTAAATGTTTTAAAATAACATAAGTTCTCATAAACATCATCAAGTTAATTTTAGTTAATCTGAGCGTCCTTTAATTGGTTACTTTAATATGTATGATAACATTAATATTATTTTGTTAATTTTTCTGCAGACACTTGCTACATCTCAAGGCAATATTTTGGAAAATAAGGATTTGATTGAATCTTTGAATCAGACAAAAGCAAGCAGTGCACTTATTCAAGAGTCACTTAAAGAATCTTACAAACTTCAAATTTTTCTTGATCAAGTAATATTCCCTTTTATTGATCTTATAACCTGTTTTTTTTTTTTTAACTTTTATGTTAATATTAAACATGTACAATAAGGACTTTAGGTAATGGTGATTGCAAAAAAAGAAAACTATTAATAAAACCAGACCCTGAAGTCTGATTCTTAGTATTACATAGAAGATGATGAGAACTTGGCCTTGAGGATAAGACTGCTGGTCAGTATACCCTGCTTGGTTCTACTAGTGTCAGGTATACTGTTATTTGAAGTTCTAGAGTTTAAAATGAGCATATTAAACATGACTGTCAAAGCATCTTTGCACACCTGAAACGGAAGTTAAGGCAAGTGAAATATAGTAGTTAAAAGAGTTATAAGCTTTTTTTTTCTACTAAAACTTTTTTTTTTAATCTATATATCCTGGACTATGTGATTATGATGGTCAGAACTGTTTTCTTACCAATGGTTAAAATATTTTAAACTTTTATTGATAATTCCTTTTATAAAATTCCAACCTCCTTTCAGTATAATACATTTTTTCCTCTTCTGCATTTTAGTGACTGAGCTTTGTTTGAAGAAAATAAGACAACCAAGTAGACTAATGTTATGTATCGCAGGCTGCTAACTGACCTTTCATTCTTTTCCTTTCACTTGCATAATGTTTTCAAATTTTTAGTTCAGTATTTTTCACCTATTGCTCAAATTTTATAATTATATATTATTAGTTTTTTCATTTTGGCAAGAGCTCTATAGAAACTGGAATGAGAGCAAACTTACAGCTCCATTTCCCCACCTTCTCTACACTTGGCAGATATCATGGTTGTCATCCTGTATCTAAAGGAATTTGAACTTTCGTTGCTTTCTTTTTCTTAACAGGTGTTGCTGAATCACACACACAATTTCACCAATATCATATCTGTCATCCTGGGGCTTTGATGGAGAACCTTCTCAGAGTTCCATTCAGAACCTTGAGGCCATTTAATCTTATGATGCTCTCATTTTTATAATCCTTAAACTTCAGTCAGAATCAAAGCAACAGTAGTTATTGACTCTTTCTATATTTATGTTGAACAATGCTAGATGCTTTATTATCTTATTGTGACCACCTGTTTTACTCTTCTTCACTCTAGTTCCATCAGTAATATTGCTGGAACTAGTCCCAGACACTAGTTCCATAGTTCTTTTTTTTTTTTTTCTGCAGGGAAAGCCTAGTAATGTCCTGCCCTCTTACATTATCTAAACTGCTTCTCTTTTGAAATGCGAAATTGCATTGTTTATTTTGTGATCACAATGGTTTACCATTCCATCTTACTCTCTTTCCCTAATATGAGTGTTCGTGGTTCTCAATAATATTAACCTGTGAACCACTTCTCGCTTTGTAAAATGTGGTGTAGATACATATTTAAAATATATTTCCCTCAATTTCATAAAAACAAAAACCAGATCTTGTAGTTATAAAATTCTGTGATTTGTCATCTTCATTCATTGGATGTATGTAGAAATAGTAAGGCTGTGGCTGGATATATGCATAGTGGCCGGTAGGTGGCAGTAAAACACTATTACTCAGGTGTTTTGTGTTTTGTTTTTTTTCTCTCCCAACCATTGATCCACAGGAGCGGGATGCCTATCTTCCCCTGGCTGAGAGTGCCAGCAGGATGTACTTCATTATCTCTGACTTGTCCAAGATTAATAACATGTACCGTTTTAGTTTGTCTGCCTTTCTTCGACTTTTCCAGAGAGCTCTGCAAAACAAACAGGTATGCTATTGGTTACCCTATAGCTGAGACTGAATAAGACAGACCATTTTACTGGCGATTAATCTATGATTTTCTGAGAAAACTTGTTTGGAATTATATTTCAAAAGACTACATGTAACAAGTTTAAACTTATATGTAGAAGAAAGTACCTCCTTTTTATGTTCTTAACAAACTGTCCCAATGTAACAATCTACTGCTATTATGGTAATATTAGTGACCCAGTGAATGGATTTATGCACATTGAAAGGAAATTAATTAGAAGGTGGTCTGTGGAGGTGGGACTGGGTGACACGGCCAGACATGCTCTGGAGCCAACCTCTCGAAGTCCCTCTCCGGCCGCTGGCTGCACCTAGGGTGGTGCTGCGGCTCGAAGGGCATCTGTGGAGTGAGTGAGATCCCTCTGGCCGGTGGGGTTCCTCGGCCTAACCTGTGGGGTTTGGGCCGAAATTGGCTCTCTGACATCCTCCAAGGGGTCCTGGAGTGTGAGAAGGCACTCTGCAAAGGTGCTGTCATACAGCATGTGGAATGCAAATCCAAGTGTGCAATAAATCAGTTTCGCGGAAATCTATTGATTCAATGCAATCCTTATGAAAATAATAACAGCATATTTCACAGATCTAGCACAAATCCTCCAAAAATGTATATAGAATTAAAAAAAAATCACCTGAGTAACTGCAGCAATCCTGAGAAAGAGGAACTAAGTAAGAGGGGTCACAATACCAGATACCAAGCTATATTTCCAAGCCACAGTTCTCAAAACAGCCTGGTATGGGCACAAGAACAGGCATATTGACCAATGGAACAGAACAGAGAACCCAAAAATTGACCCAAGTTATTATGCTCAATTAATATTTGACAAAGGAGGCAAGAGCATACAATGGAGTCAAGACTAACCATCTTCAGGAGAAACCAAGATAGTGGCATAGGGTAGCCTACCACAACAATTTTAAATTTACAACTGAAAAACAGAGGAAACATCTCCCTGAAATAACAGATGGCTGGTTGATTGGAAGCTCTACCATCTAGGAAGGGAAGAGAAGGGACACTGAGCCTCAGGAGCTGTGGAGGTGCAGAGATTTGTGCGCATGGAAAAGGCGGCCCTGAGTTCGCTGCTGGCTTACTCCCAGCGTGTGGAGAGGGTGGGCAGCTATTGCGCCGCTGGCTGTCTTGTTCGGGAGGAAAACAGAACCACCATATTTCTCTGATAGACAGCCCCAGTTGGGGAGGCTGGACTGTCAGGCAGTGGGCAAAGCTCTCTTGGAGGTGCGTGTAGCCAGCAGCCATTACTGTGGGACTCAGGAACCAGACCCTCTTAGGGAGGGGCTGGCGGGAAACCAAAGCTTGTCTGCACCACCCTGCGTGCGATTCTGCCCCAACCAAGCGGAACACAGAAGCCCTCCCAGTGGCTGGCTTTCTCATTCAGAGAAAAAAACTCCCAACTGTATTGAGAGACAACTCTGAGCCAGGAAAAAACTGGCTGTCAGGGAGCAGGCAAAACTGGAGAACAGCCTTTCCCCAAGTGAGGCACGCGCCTGTAGCCAGTCTTGCAGGACTTGCCACAAATAGGACTTTCCTAAGGCAGGACTGACAGGGAACCAAAGCTTGTCTGCACCACCCCAAGACTCTGCCCCATCCAAGTGGAGCACAGAAGCCCTCCTCGCTGAGACAATGCTGATCCTCACAGCCAATTGGCTTGGAGATCAATGCTTCCCAGTGATACCAACAACAAGCAAGGCTTAACAATAAGATTGCACACACAGCCCATAAAGGGCTGCACCAAGACTCTCCAACTCAGATAACTGGGAAGGCTGTGCTACTGGGTTCTGCCAGGACACTTAGCACACAAAACTATTCCATCAAATCAGGGAAGCAGCTAAAATACAGAGAAGAAGCAGGACACAAATGAAGGAAATGGAGGAAAGTAAAAGAATGGACATTGAGTTCAAAACTACAGTTACAAGGTTTTTCAAGAATATCCTAGAAAAGGCCGATAAAATAAATAAGATCTTTGAGGATATGAAAAGGGATCAACTAGAAATAAAGAATACATTGTCTGAAAAAAAAATATTATACAGAGTCCTAAAAACAGGCTGGAAGATCACAAGAATCAAGTCAAAGTTTTGGAACACAAAAGAGCCAGAAAACACTCCTCCACAGAAGCAAGAAGAGAAGAGAATCCAGAAAGTTCTAGATAGTGTAAGAAACCTCTGGGACAACTTCAAGTGAACCAACATCGGAATTATGGGGGTCCCAGAAGAAGAGAGAGAGCAAGATACCGAAAACATATTGGAAAAAATAATGACAGAAAACTTCCCCTACCTGGTGAAAGAATTAGACTTACAAGTCTAGGAAGTGCACAGAACCCCAAACAAAAGGAATCCAAATAGGACCCCATCAAGACATCATAATTAAAATTCCAAGAACAAAAGACAAAGAAAGAATATTAAAAGTAGCAAAAGAAAAGCAGATAGTTACCTATAAAGGAGCACCATATGATTGTCAGCTGATTTCTCAACAGAAACCATGCAGGCCAGACGAGAATGGCAAGAAATATTCAAGGTGATGAATAACAAGAACCTACAGCCAAAAGTACTCTACCCAGCAAAGCCATCACTCAGAATCAAAGGGCAGACAAAGAGCTTCACAAATAACAAAAAGCTAAAGGAGTTCATCACCGCTAAACCAGAATTATATGAATTGCTGAAGGAGATTCTTTAGGAAGAGGAAGAAGATAAAGATAAAAATTATGAACAAGAAATACGTGACTATCAACAAGTGAATCTAAAAACCAAGGGAATTAAAAAATCTGATGAACAATACTGATGAATATAATAGAATCAGAGATATGGAAGGGGAGTGGACTGATGATTCTTGGGGAAAAGGGGAGTGGGGGGTGTGGGAAGAGACTGAACATAAACTGCACCTATGGATGAGGACAATGGGGTATAAGGAAAGGGCAGAGGGTGGGGTGGGAACTTGGTGGAGTGGAGCAATGGAGGGGGAAAAAAAGAGGAACATTTGTAATAATCTGAACAATAAAGATTTATTTTTTAAAAACTGAACCTAGTTTAAAAAAATGAGTCTCTTCAATAAATGATGTTGGGAAAATTAGACAGATACATGCAAATATAATAAAACTAGACCACCAAATTATACCATACACAAAAATAAACTTAGAAGGGCCAGCTGGGCACGGGGATGGGGGGCCGCCAGCTTCCTGTGAGCGCTCACTGGGTGACAGTCCCCCTGGATTTCCAGGCGAAAAGGCCGCAGAGCGCTGAGGACTGTGGGGCGTTTGAAATTCAGGTTATCTGGGGACAGGGCGCTCCGAGGGGGGCCCAGCTCTCGCTCCCCGGGCGAAATCGAATTCCTGCCGGTTTTCTGGCGAGTGACTGTGTGACCTTGGGAAATACCCACCTGTCTAAGTGCCAAGTCTGCAGGCCCATCAGGAGGCGGCTTCCTGCTTGGAAGGGTTTGAGGACATTGAGGGATTGACCCTCCACGTTTATTTATTTAAAAATATAGTTGGAGACCGAAACAAGATGGTGGCCTAGGTAGTCCCCTAAGCTGCCATTTCATCAACAATTTGGAAAAAAAACAACAGCTAAAATCGAAAGGGATCATACCAGACCCACAGGAAAGCTGGCAGAATGGGATGGCCACAACTAGAGACAAAGCAAGGTGCCGCTGCTGCCATGTGGAGTTTAAAACTACGGTGGAAGCAGAGCTGCCGGAGCCGCCGCCACCGCAAGTGAGGGAAGCCCACTTAGAGCAGAGCTCGCTCCGCCCTGGTCCCAGGGAGTGGGCCTTCCCGGCCTGCCCACCGTGGGAGCGAGAGAGCTAATGCCGGGCCTCTGCTGCACCTTCGGCTCCTGCCCGGAACGAGACGCCTTTGAGCACAGTCTCCCTGCCAGCAGCCACCTCAGCCTGGCCTCCACGCATGCCTTGCTGGTGAGGAGCTGGCATGGCGCCTTCCATTTGCGGCCCTGGCAAGTCCTTCCTCCGCCGCCGCCGCATGGCCGGGCCGGAGCTTCTGCCGCTGCTGCCATGTGGATTTTAAAAATACAGTGGAAATTGAGCCACAAAAGCCACCAGCGCTTCCGTGAGTGAGGGAAGAGCACCAAGATGGGATCTCGCTCCACCCTGGGCCCAGGGAGGGGGCTACTTCAGAGCTTGGCCTCCGTGTCCGCAGCCATTCCTCTGAGACTCCTTGGAGCGCAGTCTCCCCGCCTGCAGCCGTCCCATCCCACACGCCATGCTAGTGAGGAGCTGGCGCGGTGCCTCCAGTTCTTGACCTAGCCGCCCTAGGGGGGCCGTGTGTCTTTAGAGAGCCGTGTTCCCCAGGGGACCGTGTGCCCCAGGTGAGCCATGTGCCCCAGGGGGCTGTGTGCCCCGGGTGAGCTGTGTGCCCTGGGTGACCCTTGTGCCCCAGGGGGGCCTGGTGTCCCGGGAGAGCAGTGTGCCCCAGGGGGCCGTGTGCCCAGGGTGAGCCGTGTGCCCCAGGGGGCCTGGTGTCCCGGGAGAGCTGTGTGCCCTGGGGAAGACATATGCCCAGGGAGAGCCATGTGCCCTGGGGAAGCGGTGGGACCCAGGAGTGGGGGGGGGGCTGGGTAAACCAGAGGAGGAGCGGATTCTATTCGTATGGTCCTGAGATAGTCACCATAAAACAAGCAGACTGTCAAATGACAGCGGGGAGGGGAAGGAGACCTGGGGGAGATAAGAGATCAACCAAAGGACTGGTATGCATGCATATAAGTAAAACCAACGAACACAGAACTTTGGGGAGGGAGGGCATGTATGGGAGGTGGGAGGGTCAATGGTAAGCTATGTACACATAAAATACCTTAATAAATTTTTTTAAAAATGAAAAAAAATCTCAGAATGGATACAGGACTTCAATGTAAGACAGGAAACCATAAAAATATTAGAAGAAACCATAGGCAGCAAACGTACCTGCCCTTGACCTGGAATTAAACTGTGAAACTTTGTTGTGTGGGTGGATACTCTAACCACTGGGAACACTGGCCAGGGCCATACTGTCTTTTAAAAAGGCATTCGTATATGTAGACAACTTTCATGCCAGTGAGTATAAAGTTAAACACTATTTTTGAGAGATTGTGAAGCTATACCATACTTTACTTCCTATATGGACATTTTCCTGGTTACTTGTGCTGAATATCAAATTTGGCAGATTAAAACTGTTTTTCTTATGCTCATGGATCCTGTGGGGAATTTGGCTAGGGCAGAACAGGGATGACTTCTCAATGGCTGGCACCTCAGTTAGCAAGACTTGAGAGTGGAATTTGAGGGCTGTGGAGAGGTTTACTTGGAGGTCTGGTGCCTGAGGTGGGAAGGATTATTAGGGCTGCTGACTGATGCACCTGTCAGGGAATTTGGCTTGCTTACAGCAGAGTCGTTATATCTTAGAGTGCCAAACGTGTATGCCAGTGAACAAGGTGGAAGCTGATTTGCCTTTTACAACCCAGCCTTGTGTCAGCATCATTTCTGCTGAATGTTATTAGTTGAAATAGTCACATGCTTACCCAGATTCAAGGGGATGAAGGAACAGACTTTACCTCTTGATGGAAGGAGTGTCAAAAGATTGGAGGTTTATATTTTAAAATAGCTACAAATTTTTGATTTTTTGATTTTGTTTTTTTAGTGTTTCACTTCTTATTTTTCTTAGTTTCATGGGGCAGAAATTCACTTTTGTAAGCCTTGCAGGAATATTGTCTAATTATCCTTTGAAAATATATACTATCGGTATCTTATACTGATGCAAAGAGTGCTTTTTTCTATCTATACCTTTACCAACAATGGATATTTTATATTTTTGTATAATTGTTCTTTTAGGTAATTGAAAATAAGGTATTGCATTTGCAATTCTTTGATAATTTATAAGATAAAAATCACTTGTAAGATAAATATCACTTTAAAAATATATCTTTAAGAGAAAATTTATTCTTCATAGTTGTTGTTTTTGGTATAATACAAGGTAGGTGTTTCTTAAAATTTTTTTGGGGGTGGGAATAATTGTTTTTTAATTAAATTAGGGAATAAAATGTTATACTAAAGTAGGTTTACATAAACTATTTTAACAAGGAAAGGTTATTATTTATTATATTAATATTTATTGCAGACTCACTAGGTATCAGACATTATTCTTGGTGTTGTGTTATATAATATAATCAGAGAACAAAACAGGACAAAAATTCCTATCTTCATTTGTATGGCTAATTAATACAGAAAATCTTTATTTGACTATAAAAGATTACAATTTTACTGATTTTTTCACTATGTCTATCATTTGAAGTTGCTGTTATATTAAAAATTGAAATAAATGGCACCAAATAAAAAGCTAGTATTTTGGGCTATGTTGGTTAGCAAAATTCTGTCTACTCAGTCATGACAGACAAGATCAGCATTTCTGTCTTACATATTTGTTTTTTGGTGTTGGCACATTATTCATATTTTTTAGATAATTACTTTAAAATATTTTTATTGTTGACAGTATTACATATGTTGCCTTCTCCCTATCCCCCTGCTTTGACCTCTTCTAGCCCACCCTGTCTCTCCTCACTGCCCAAGCCTTTATGACCCTATTGTCTGTGTCCATGGGTTATACATATATGCATACAAGTTCTTTGGTTGATCTCTTCGAACTCACATACTTAAATATGTAGAATAAAAACTTTACTTTCCAATGTTTTGAAAATCCACTGGATCTTGTTGGCATGGTAGTCTGTCTCACAATAGTGTATCTTTTAAAAAATATATATATTTTAATTAATTTTTTACAGAGAAGAAGGGAGAGAGATAGAGAGCTAGAAACATCCATGAGAGAGAATCATCGATCAGTTGCCTCTTGCACATCCCCTACTGGGGATGTGCCCACAACCAAGGTACATGCCCTTGACCGGAATCGAACTTGGGACCTTTCAGTCCGCAGGCTCACGCTCTATCCACTGAGCCAAACCAGTTTTGGCATCAATAGAGTATCTTTTAGTGGATCCAGATTGCAGTTTCACATGTGATCTTTGGTAATAAACAGTGCAATGAAGATGAGTTCTCTCAGTTAGAACATGCTACCAGCAAGGCCAGAAATCTAGGTTTGCCACATCTGAATGTCAGTTCATGGTGTTTTCTACCAATTTCATACATTACATTGCTTATCCTGGGAGTGTTTCTCTACTGATAAAATTGTTTTATTAGTTTTTTTTCTTGTCAATTATAATTATAAGGAAACAAACAAACGTAAGTCTATATATTCTTTAAGTGCTCCCTGAAGAGAGATGTAAAAATTATGTCACACTTAGGAAAAAGACCATCCTTCACAACCTCCTCCCCCTATTTCTACCCCAAGTCATTTTTCATAAATCAAAGGAAATAGTTATCAATGTTATTTTTTCAAATCATGGCAATCATGTAAAATAGAATTATAGAGCAAATGAAAACACTAAAGGCGTGTATGAATTTTTGCAGCACCAATATCAAAGTTATTGCTCATCCTATTCAATTTGGAAAGTAAGGTTTAAGATAGTTTAGGTTCCTATATTGAGGATGAGAAAATTCTTGATAGTGTGGTTGGTCATACTGTGTTGGGGCTGGATTGGTAAATTTATAATAATAAAAGCATAATATGCTAATTAGACTGGACGAAGCTAGGGCTGTTAAGGAAGCCAGGGTCCAGGTGCCAGAGGGAAGCTGGTGCTGGCAGCCAAGAGAAGGAAGGCCTACTTTTGCACGAATTTCGTGTATTGGACCTTTAGTGATAATATAAGTAATGAGATGGTTTTAAAACAGACTGATGTAGTATTTTTAATTCCAGTAGGCATCAAAGTGTTATGGTCAAAATTAATTTATATTGTGTTATTGATGATTGATTGTAATTTTCATTTATTAAAAGTTTCAACTGTCAAAAAATTCAGCTGAGTAAATTTGAAGATCTAATTGGCTTCATTTAGTGATTCATGAATTGGAAGCATCCCATCTAGCAAGTAGAAGGGAACTCCGATGGGTTGTACAAAGTGGAAAGTTTTTATAGGAAGAAGGGTGGGGCAAGGAATCTCTTAGGAAAAGAAAATAAAGGATCTTTTAGTCCAGGACAGGGCTTTTACATGCAGATTGCCTCTTCTTCCTTTGTGGGGTGTGGAAGAAATTATGCCTGCGTGACAGATCACCTTACTGGTGTTTGACCAGAAGAAAACTGTACACTGGTTGATTAAGATTGCATTTATGGTAAAGGTCATAACCATAATTAGGTTGGGTATTAAATCAAGAGTTGGTGTCATAGGCTTTAGCACAAATGATGCCATTTTGGGTCTCTGCTTTCTATACACGGAAGAAAAAGATACCAATTTTTATTGTATTAGTATACCAGTTTAATGCACTTAGTTGTTTAGTCCTTTAAGTTTGATTGCCAAAGTTAATTGTTCCAGAATCAGCTTTGACTCTGGAGGAATAATTTATAAGTGTGATTAAACTATGGGGTACTTTTGCAATCTTTATAAATTTCCAGTTTTCAAATTTTAATCTATAGGATTCTGAAAACACAGAACAGCGGATCCAATCTCTGGTCAGCTCATTAAAACAGATGGTATATGAATATGTATGCCGTTGTCTATTTAAGGTAAGAAATGTTATGTTTTTCACTTATAAAATACTACTGACCCTTGATTTAATATAGTATTACAGTTAAAATATGTAACTGTTGGCCTACCAGAAAGGTTATGAATTGGCATTTCTGACATTTTTCTGGAATAATATTCATTACTATCTATATGTCTTGCAGCCTTTTGGGATAAGTAGGGAGAAAAGTGGAAAGTGAAGAAGGGAGGATAAACACTGATTAGCTGACTTAGTTCACGGAATTCCAGTAGCCACTGATGGAGGAAACTAGGATGGATTATGTTGGTCATTTTCTAGCTGTGGTTTCTCAGACTCAGCAGTATTTAAATTATTTGTTGGGGACTGTTTTGTGCATTTTAGGATATTTAGCAGCATTTTCTGGCCTCTACCAACTCATACCAGTAGCACTTCCTTTCCTTCTATTGTTACAATAAAAAATATTTCTGGACATTGCCAAATGTCTTTTGGGCTAGGGATAAAACTGGCTCCTATTCCTGGTATTAGGAAATAAAATAATGCTTGATTCTGAGTTGAGAGAAATTTGTCATGGAAGTCTTTGTATTATAAAGTCCCCACAGGATTATACAATGAAACATTTTAGATATTTTGAATATTATAGAACACACAAGCACTTTTCATTTAGAAAGTAAAAAAAAATCAGTCTGTATATAGCTTAAGCTATGTTGAAGAATAACTTTGTAAGGACAGCTAAGTGAGAAATAGAGTTATTGTGGGCCAATTATATAAGCTTCTTAAAAAATCTGGAAAAAGATATAGTTAATATATTCTTTGGAAAAAATATTAATTTTAATGATTAGAATGATATTGTTGAGGATCTTTACTTGAGACAGGGAATAAATCATTCAAAGTGCAAATAAATTCTAGTAGATAAAGTTTTTATTAATTTTCTTCGTATTTTGTTGTGTTGCATCTCTTGTTGAAGTAGGTCCTGCAAATCTTCCCATAAGCATACATATGTTAACCTCAACATATTTAGTGACTCTGAGATATTTCCTAATATGGTTATATGCTACTTGATGTAACTAATGCTTTATTGGTGGATATTAGACTACCGTATTTGCCGGCGTATAAGACGATTTTTTGGCCCTGAAAAATATGCCTCTAAGTGGGGGGTAGTCTTATACGGCGAGTATATAACAAACTCTGTATTTTTAGTGGAAATGTTAGGGGGTCGTCTTATATGCCCAGTCGTCTTATACGCCGGCAAATACGTATTTTTCAGGGCCAAAAAATCGTCTTTTGGCCCTGAAAAATATCCCTCCAAGTGGGGGGTAGTCTTATACGGCGAGTATATAACATCTGCTATTCCTTTCAGGCTGATCAGTTGATGTTCGCGTTGCATTTTGTCCGGGGCATGCATCCTGGACATTTTCAAGAAAATGTAAGTGAATGGTAAAGGAGGAAATATTATAGTTACATAGAAGTTTGGTAATGTCTGCATAGAACAGATATTACTTTAGGATAGAAATTATATATCAACCTATTAATTTTATTTTACTAAGTTAGAAATTTAATGTAAGGTGCTGAAAGTTCTACTCCCCTCTGAGGGGGCCCAATAATCTGAAGTGATGGTAAGGCAGAAAGGGAAATATAAGTAACTTACCCACACTGCATCGATTTTTCTGAACCCATGTCCATTTACCCAGCACACCAGAAGAGTTAGCCTTTTTATATTCTTGGTGTAAGCAGTGGAACTGAAAAATATAAAAAACAAAAGAATATGGGTACAGTAGGTCCTCGGTTTATGTCGGATTTGAGAGCCATTCCTATGTAATGCGATTTTCACCATAAGTTGAAACCCACCTACATAAGCACCTAGTCACTCACATGGAGCACATACACAGCAATAATGAAGAGAAACAGTAAAACAAATTTAAAAGGAAGATAACAATTTCTGACCTTTACTTGTAAATAATAAAAAACATAAAGCATATGTACATATGTCAAAATGACAGAACTTTTTCTTTTTATAAATAAATGGGAGATGGTGACATAACCACAAAACAATTAATGGCAAGTCGGACATAACCTGAGGACTGCCTGTATGCTACATTATTTATTACCTTCACTGGCTTGCTCATTGGCACAGGTGGGAATCAAAGGGTGGGCAGCTCCTTTGCTCCTGCAGGTTTATGTTAATCTTTTAATGTACAATTTATTTTCTTTGTCTATGACTTCATTTCTGGACTGCCATATACCCCCCTCTCAAACTTGAAAAGAACCTCCTTTAAGCTAGAGCTAATTAATCTATCCTGGGATGCTTCTAATATTTTTTTAAAAACATTGCATTTTTTCATTATGCCATTATCATAAAGTGAGAGTCCATTAGTTAGGGAGAGACAGTGCAACCTTGACCTAATAACCTTTAATCCCACTTGACTAGGTTTTAATTATGTCATGGGTTTCCCTCATTAAAGTAGTTAAAAAAAATGTAGGCCTATGTTTGATTTTTGTTTCTCTTTACCTCCACATGCTCTGACTTACATATTTCTCTTGAATTTATTAACTTGACTCCTTTTATTTCTACTAGTAATTCTTATGCCTTAATCTCCTGCTGTTAATATTTTTCACTGTAAGACTTTAACACTACCTACTTTTTTCTTCTGCAATGTGAATCAGTTATCTTTGGGAAAGGAGAACATTTTTCTTTGACTCATATTACATAATGTTAGGAAGAAGAATGAGTGGCCGGGTGGGTGAAGGCAGGGAATGTGTTAGTTTGGAAGTGTTTCCATATTGCTTTCAAATTTTAATATGTTTTGGCTTATTTACTGACCAATGTGTAACAAATATGGTAGTGCCCCATTATTATCTGATTGGGGGAACCCAGGGTGAAGACAGATTTTCTTAGAGCACTGGATTTCTTAACAGCTGATCAGTTTTGATTCTGAGGATTAAAAAAAAAAAAAAAAAAAGGGAATATGGCAGTCTTCTCCCTATCTGTTGGAAAAGATAAGTTAACGGAAGAATTTTTTCCCCAACATATTCAATATTTATACTTTTGGTGCACCTTATTGCTGATTTATTAGTGAGAAATGGCCCAATAGGAAAAATTAATAGGTAGTGACAAATTCTCATTGAACATGAGATTTATATTTTTACAGATTGAGACTCATGTAATACAGTTTTTTGTTTTAATAAAATCATTTCTAGATTTCATATTAATACATCAACATTCATAATGTCAATATTATACTAGAAATGTGAAGATGTGAAAGGGTTTTTTTTTGTTTGTTTTTAAATTTGTTTTACATGTACTTAGCTGCATTATGGGATTATTAAGAACATTTTGGTAATTGGTTAGTATTTTTATGTTTTTTGTGTTCATCATATTTTTATTCAATAGGAATGGGATACGTTTACAGGTGTGGTTGTTGGAGACATGTTGCGGAAAGCTGTAAGTAAAAAATAATAAAATTCTCCTACTGTTAGGGAAAATTGTTCTGGCTTAGACTTCATGAAATATAATCTGCTTCAGAGCAGTTTTAGATTATTCTTGTAATTACTTTAATTAGAGGATTATGTCCTTGTCTCTATTGTCCTTCTACAGGTGGATCTAAGTCTATTTTTTTGTCCTTGAAGACATTTTTTTGAATAATAATAATTAAATACTAAAATCAATACAGTTTCTTTTTTTAGCACATATGTTTTTATATGTTTTATTCCAAGACTGCTTATATAATCCAAAGAAAATAAAATCTTGTATTATAACTAGAAAAATTTTTATATGTAACAAGTTTATAAATTACTTATAAAACTTTTGTTAACTTTATTCAAATTCAGATTTTTGACTAGTAATTTTCTGTTTGGACATGTAATGGATAATATTACTCTTCAAAGGACCATACTGAGACTGTAATGCAAAACCTACTTTATATCTGAAATATAAGATGTAAAAAAAGTAACATATTATGCCAGTTTCTTATTACTTTTGAGTATTTTCTCAGGTTTTACAGATGATTAAGCAATAAGAAAATGAATGCAGCTGTGGATGAAAAAGGGACCATATACTAAACCTGACGAGCTCAGGATTTTATTTAAGCCAAACTGAATGGCAGGCATTACAAACTCAGAGATCTAAAGTAACCACATAGGATGCTCTGAAATTAAAACTTTCTAACTAAAAGCAAGTCATGTTGGGTAGTCACGTCCTAGGCCAGTATCTTCCTTGACAAAAGTCAGTTTTTACCTTAACTGAGCCTGTCTGTTGTCTTTTTGCATCTAAGTTAAGTGTTGTCAGAGTAATCCCCTTTTTTGCAGACCCTCAGGGCACACTCTCCCACCAGAGCAGGAGAGAGACCACAGAACTCCTTTCTGTGCAGTAAATGTGAACTGCGAATGGTCCTGTGCCTACCAAAGCAAATGGAGTGTGTGTTTCTCTGTTCACTCTTTATCCAATCTCAGAGATTTCCCTGCTTTGCTTTCTCCCACCTCCCTGGTCTATCACCAGTGAATTTCATGTAACTCTCCCTAAGCTCCCTTCTTTGATTATAATGTGTAAATAAAGTGCAAACTGCCATTCTCTGGAGCATTTTCTCAATTCGTTGAGATTTTGCATCCAGGCTGTTGTCGTCAGTTTGGCTTAAATACAATAATAAAAAATCTTATAGGTTTGGCCCTTTCTTACATTGACACATTTGTCTAAATGGTTATCTATATAGAATTTTACAATATTGACTTGTAAAATATGTAAATAAATAATACATAGAATAAACTGTTAAAATAGTGTTTATAAACTTAGTTATCTAGTTAGTTGTTGAATTGTTTTGTCTGAATTTTATCTAATATACCAAGGGAAATAATTGCTCTTATTAAAGGACTCTCAACAAAAAATACGTGATCAGCTTCCATCTTGGGTAGATCAGGAAAGAAGCTGGGCAATGGCAACATTGAAGGTATTTATTTTCTACTATGTGGAATATTTAAATTTTTTACATTGGAGTTATTTTTTATATATTTTATTTGCTACTTATTCATATTTAATATTAATATTTCTGTGAATATGACAAAAATCTCTGGGTAGAAGAATATCAAAGAATTATTCCAATTAATTCTTTAACCCATTATTAAACAATTAATTAAATTTTTCATTCAACATGCATATCTTGAGTTTTTACATTGCACAAGTTTTATGCTGTATACTGATAGAGAATATAAGGATAAATATATATATATATATATATATATATATATATATATATATATAGTTCTCAAATATGCTAGGTGGAAGCATATATCTACATCTACATATATCTATATATCTATATCTATGTCTATATCTATATCTATATCTATATCTATATCTATATCTATATCTATAAAAGCCTAAGTGACCATTATGACTGAATGACCAAACAACTGGTTGACTGGTCGTTATGACGTGCACTGACCACTAGGGGAAGACACTCAATGCAGGAGCTGCCCCCCTGGTGGTCAGTCTGCTCCCATAGCCAATCTCCCACAGCTGGCCAACCTCCCACAGTCCCTACCCCTGCCAGGCTGCCCCAATCGGTCCCATTTGGGAGTGTGTGAGATAGCTCCTATCGGACCCAATTACCGGCTAGGTCGAAGGCCCTACCCATGCATGAATTCATGCACTGGGCCTCTGGTATATACAGTATCTCAGGATCAGTAGTGAGATGCAGTATAGTACTTTTGTTGAAAATAGTTTCAAATTAACACTTTCACTTCTATTTATTTTTTATATATCTCTCATCCCTACCTCTTCTCCATCCTTGCAGTCACCTTTAGTTTTGGCTGTCATTATCAACTTTATTTAGCAATTAGATCCTGCTTCTAATCTCTGACCTCTCCAATTTAGTCTATCCTTTGTGTTTTAGTTTATTTATGATATGGTTAGTGTTCTATTTAAAACTCTCTAATAGTTTCTTACCACTTAGGATAAAACCCATAGTTTTCTTGGATAACATATAAGATGACACATGATCTATTTTTTACTTGCCTCTTCAGTTTTACTTCCAGTCCATACCTTCATTGTTTCTTATATTTGCTAGTTTTATTATTCCCTCTCCCTGAAATGCCCTTTGACTGTTTTTACTGTGAAATGTCTAATTATTTTTTAGGACTTACCAAAGCATTACCCCCTCTGTGACTCTTACCCAATTTCTCCATTGTATCTTTTCTATTGGTATATATGGCATCTTGAACATTTCTATGTCAGCACCTACTGTACTTTTACAAAATGATTTGTCATGTCTGCCTTTCTCCTAGGATCCTTGAGATTAGGATCCTTGACTTATTAAACTTTATTTCCCCGACATTTAGTGCAAAACCAACTCATGTATTCTTTTGTTTATTTAGTGTATACTTACTATATATCAGGTGCATGATTAAATTTTAAAAAATATTTTTTTAGATTGGATAAATTAACTTAAAGTATGCTTAGTTGATTCTCTGTTGTGTAAGTTTAATTTTGTTAAGTTATAATAATGAAGTTTAGCTGAAACCGGTTTGGCTCAGTGGATAGAGCGTCAGCCTGCGGACTGAAAGGTCCCAGGTTCAATTCCGGTCAAGGGCATGTACCTTGGTTGCGGGCACATCCCCAGTGGGGGGTGTGCAAGAGGCAGCTGATCGATGTTTCTCTCTCATCAATGTGTTTAGCTTTCTATCACTCTCCCTTCCTCTCTGTAAAAAATCAATAAAATATATTTTAAAAAATAATAATGAAGTTTAGGCAATGTAACTGATTAATTTAGATAAGAAACGAATATAGATATTTGGATAAAGCATTCTTAAATACTTGATTTGTGTTTATATTACATGAAATCTATACTAATAAAAGGGTAATATGCTAATTAGACCAGATATCTTTTGGACGTCCTTCTGGACAAAGCCATAGTAATGGGGACCAAGGCAGAGGCACTTAGGGGTGGTCAGGCCAGCAGGGGAGGGGAGTTAGAGGGCGATCAGGCCTCTATGTGGGGGACAGTTAGGGGTGATTAGGCTGGCAAGCAGAAGCGGTTAAGGATGATCAGTCAGGGCAGGCAGGAGATCGGTTAGGAGCAAGCAGTCTCAAATTATGAGAAGGATATCCAGTTGCTGGTTTAGGTGGGATTGGGTCTAAATTGGCAGTCAGACATCCCCTGAGGTGTCCTGGATTGGAGGCCGTGCAGGCCAGGCTGAGCAACTCCCCCACCCCCGTACACGAATTCCATGCATTGGGCTTCTAGTTTTAATATAAATCTTCCAAATTCAAGATTTAAAAAAATTCTCCATATATATATATATATATATATATATATATATATATAATACATTTATATTTCTAACCTTGTAAATCACTGTTGAAAAATTTAGGAAGAGAGAATACTGTTTGAGGTAGAGGAAATGAATAGGTTGAGAAAAATCTCTGATAGATCATATTGTTTAAGCTGAATATTGAATGCTGAGTAGAAATTTATGAGTAGAAGTTTAGAACATTTAGAGACAAAGGAAGTAACATGTTCATTACTAGGGGCAGAAATAAATATAGTTTATAATTTGCTTTGTTAAGCATTTTTATATTGAGACTAGAGTCTGGGTGCAGGAAATTTGTGCACTGGGGGAGGGGGGATTTTCCCTCAGCCCAGCCTGTACCCTCTCCAATCTGGGATCCCTCAGAGGATGTCCAACTGCTGGTTTAGGCCTTTCTCCTGCCAGCCTGGTTGCCCCCAACTGCTCTTCCCTGCTGTCTGGGTTGGCCCTGACTGCCCTCCCCTGCTGGCCTGATTGCCTACAACTGCCCTCCCCTGCCAGCCATCTTGTGACCACATGGAGGCGGCCATCTTGTGTAAGGGCGTGATGGTCAATTTGCATATCACCTCTTTATTATATAGGATGAAATTTGACATACTTTTACACTTGTCGAAATGCTTTGCACTTATATATGTCAATTATATCTCAATTTAAAAATCTGCACTTGTTTAAAAAGTTTTTAACTTGTCCTAGCCAGTTTGGATAGAACATCAGGCTGTGGACTGAAAGGTCCCAGGCTTGATTCTAGCCAAGGGCACATGCCTGGCTTGCAGGCTTTGAGCCCCAGTAGGGGGCGTGCAGGAGATAGCCGATCAATGATTCTCTCTCATCATTGATGTTTCTATCTCTCCCTCTCCCTTCCTCTGTAAAATAATTTAAAAAAATGTATTTTAAAAAAGTTTTTATTTATTTATTTATTTTTAATTTTAGTTTTTTTTTAATCCTCACCTGAGGATATTTTTTTCCCATTGAATTTTAGAGAGAATGGAAGAGAGAGGGAAATATAGAAATATTGATGTGAGAAGAATACATCGATTGGTTGCCGCCTGCCGGCACCCTGACAAGACCTTGGACCAGGGAGGAGCCTATGACCAAAGGAAGTGCCCTTGACTGGAATCAAATCCTGAACACTTCATTACCCAGACTGATGCCTAGCCACTGAGCCAAAACAGCTAGGGTTGCACTTGTTTTTAATGAAAGCATTCTTTTTTCCACAAAGTAGAAATAGATAGATACAAATGTTTTTACTGAAAAAAAGAAAGATTTTTATTAACTTAACAGTATTGATTTAGTACTGTTTTGCAAATATTTTCTGTAATTTAATTATGGGTTAAATAAGTCTATTATACTATTTCTGACCTAGAAATGATTAAACTGACATAAAGTAGAAAACTGGTAATAAATATCCATCAATAATTATTTTCCATATTTTTCTTTCATGCCTACTTATGTTGACTTGTAACTCACTATATATGATTATTCTTATTTTTCAGATTGCTCTCCCCAGTCTTTATCAGACCCTCTGCTTTGAAGATGCAGATCTGTGGCGTACTTATTATCATCATTCAATGTGTGAGCAAGAGTTTCCATCTGTTCTTGCAAAGAAAGTTTCCTTATTTCAGCAGGTAAGTTTTCTAAGCCCATAAAAGTCTTTAACATTACTCTTGTTAGAAGCCAAATTCAATGAAAATAAATAAATAAGTTAAAGCTCTGCCTTTGGGTGCCACATCACCCTAACATGGCACATGTGGGGAAGGTTCTCTGCTCTTGCCATCTTATCTAGATAATAAAGTCCATGGCAACATTTCTGAACATGGTATTTCCCACTGTAGCTTTTCTTATTCCCTCTGACTCTGACCCAAGGGTGATTTTGCAATAGAGAAAATCACTTCCAAAAAGAAATTAAGGTATAGGTTTTATAGGCTCTTTACTCATTCTGCACGTCCTAAGGGAAAAATATCATGGAAGGAATATGGGAATTTTTTTCCCATGTATTTCAAAATAGAATGATGAAACCTGCTGATGGGTCCCACTCAGTGTTTTGGGGAAGTAAAGGCTAAGAATTGGAAAGTTCTTTAGTAGCTGATACTCTAGAAGTGACCCTTTCATTTCCTCAAAGTGGTCCTGTCCCTTTTGTATCTCCTTGGTGAATTATATTTTACCAAATATGTTTAAAAATACAAAAAGAAAAAAAAACTTCATTAGAAAATGTATATATGGTTCAGCATAAAAATGATGATTAAAAACTTTAGGTGAGATTTTTGGGTCCCTGTTCTGCTGTCATCAGAAGTACCTTACATATAGTACCCTATTTTCACCTCACATTTGGCTTTTTGTTATTAGATCCTGAAGAAGCAGATAACCCCATGATCATTACTTGTTGATGTTTACTTCTGATGACAGGTTTGAGGGAATAATGGATTTTTATAATATTTTGCCTGTAACAATGGGTCTTAGTATGATCCTGTTGTGACAGTTTGAGGGATGGTAAATAATATACCATTACTCAGTGATAAGTATTCACATATTTTTTTTAAATTTTAATTATTTTTTAAATATATTTTATTGATTTTTTACAGAGAGGAAGGGAGAGGGATAGAGAGTTAGAAACATCTATGAGAAAGAAACATCGACCAGCAGCCTCTTGCACACTCCCTTCTGGGAGTCCGCAGGCCAATGCTCTATCCATTGAGCCAAACCGGTTAGGGCAGTATTCACATATTTTAGTAAACATTTATTTAATTAATTGACATTACTATTGTTTAGTTAGGAAAGCCATTGTAGGAACTTTTTTATTTAAGATGCCCTGACCTTTACTTTCAGGTTCTTGTGGTGCAGGCCCTCAGGCCCGACAGGCTGCAGAGTGCCATGGCTCTGTTCGCATGCAGGACTCTGGGTAAGGGCGGTGCTTTTCTAGAATAAGACCACTGACCGAGTCTTTTGTGTTTAACCTACAGGTTATTTCATGCTGACCTTAGCTTAGCAGATTACCGGGATTGTTTTCTTCATTGTACTTATTTTACAATCTCCATCTGGTTTAAAAAATAATTTCTGTATTGTATCTGACCATATCTAATGTGTATCAAGTTTAATGCATAATTGACATCCTATTTGTAGTTAATTTTTAAAAATTATTTTCTTATGAAAGCATAGTAGACATTTGTCCAAGATTAGTAATTTAAAGCAGGGAATCACATGTTTGATTTTAGACAAAGTAAAACATATAGCTATCATAGGCTTAGGAAAAGAAGCCTTCCAAATGAGTTATTTTAGCTCTGTCTAAAACAAAAACTGAAATTTTATATATCTTTCAGATTATAAGAAAACTGTTCAGTACATTTTTAAAGTCTTTCAGATCATCTTACCTGTAGAATTAAAACTCGTTACTCATTTAGAAATAATAAACTATATCATGTTTCCATTTGTGCAATAAATTTTGGAAAAAACTATGTTAAGGAAAGATTATGAAAAGTGTTTTAGTTGAAGTGTAGAATAATCAAGAATAATGGATTTTTATTATTCTAAACTGCTTGAGGTTGTAGAACTATGTTAGAAATGAAAATTCTGGCACAATTGAAATAGTATGCTGATAATTTCTTCTTATCTAATTGGTATGGCTAGCACTTTCAATACTATGTCGAACAGGAGTGATGAAAGTGGGCATCCTTTTCTTGTTCCTGTTCTTAGGAGAAATGGTTTTAGTTTTTGCCCATGGAGTATGATATTGGCTGTAGGTTTGTCATATAAGGCTTTTATTATGTTGAGGTATTTTCTGCCTATTCCCATTTTGCTGAGGGTTTTTATCAAGAAAGGGTGTTGGATTTTGTCGAATGCTTTTTCTGTATAAATTGATATGTAGAATTAAGATACCTAGGAATAAACTTAACTAAGGAGGTAAAAGACCTATACTTGGAAAACTACAGGACACTAAAAAAAGAGATAGAGGAAGAGATAAACAGATTGAAGAATATGTCATATTCATGGATTGGTAGAATCAGCATTAAAATGTCCATAATTAAAAGGTCCATACTACCCAAAGCAATCTATAGATTCAATGCACTCGCCGTTAAAATACTAACGGTATATTTCACAGACCTAGAATGAATTCTCCAAAAATTCATCTGGAATAAAAAAAATACCCCAAATAACTACAGCAATTTTGAGGAAGAAGAACAAAGTACGTGGGATCCCAATACCAGATATTAAGCTGCATTACAAAGCCACTGTTCTCAAACTGCCTGGTACTGGCACAAGAACAGACATATAGAACAAGGGAATAGAATAGAGAACCCAGAAATTGACCCAAACCACTGTGCTCAATATTTGATAAAGGAGGCAAGAACATACAATGGTGTTAAAGACAGTCTCTTCAATAAATGGTGTTGGGAAAATTGGACAGATACATGCAAAAAAAATGAAACTAGACCACCAAATTACACCATACACAAAAATAAACTCAAAATGGATACAGGATTGGGAAACCATAAAAAACTTAGAGGAATCCACAGGCAGCAAAATCTCAGACATATGCTGAAGCAATATCTTCACTGATACAGCTCTTAGGACAATGGAAACTAAAGAGATAATAAACAAATGGGACTACATCAAAATAAAAAGCTTCTGCACAGCAAAAGAAACCATCAACAAAACAACAAGAAAGCCCACTGCATGGAAGAACATAATGATATCAACGATAAGGGTTTAATCTCCAACATTTACAGGGAACTCATGCAGTTTAACAAAAAGAAGATCAACAACCCAATAAAAAATGGGCAATGGACTTTTTCAAAAGGGGACATAAGGAAGGCCAAGAGGCATATGAAAACATGCTCAATGTCACTAATCATCTGAGAGATGCAAATCAAAATGACAGTGAAGTACCATCTCACACCTGTCAGAATGGCTATCATAAAAAAAATCAACAAATGACAAGTGCTGGTGAGGATGTGGAGAAAAAGGAACCCTAATGCACTGCTGGTGGGAATGCAGACTGGTGCAGCCACTGTGGAGAGCAGTATTGAGTTTCTTCAAGAAACTTAAAAATAGATATCCCATTTGACTCAGTGATCCCACTTCTAGAAATATATCCCAAGAAACTAGAAAAAACACTCAAAAAGTATTTATCTACCCTTATGTTCATAGCAGCACAATTTACCATAGCTACCGTGTTTCCCCAAAAATAAGACATCCTCTGAAAATAAGACCTACTTACAGGTTTCCTTCTGAGTGAAATATAAGGCACCCCCTCCCCCGAAAATAAGGCCCCAGGCTCTGTCTTAGAATGAAAATTAATTTACCATAAACTGGTCGCTAGGGCCCCTCTCGACTGGCATCTAGCAACCAGTGATGTTACACGGAGTCCTGACGTCACTGCTGTGTGAATGGAGAGAATTCAGCGTGGAAACTTTGTGAAACCTAAACTGCAAGAAGTTGTGACTTGGGTGAAGAATTCATGGGAGGCCAGAACCGGTTTGGTTCAGTGGATAGAGCGTCAACCTGCGGACTGGAAGATCCCGGGTTCGATTCCGGTCAAGGGCATGTACCTGGGTTGCAGGCACATCCACAGTAGGGGATGCGCAGGAGGCAGCTGATCGATGATTCTCTCTCATCGATGTTTCTAACTCTCTATCCCTCTCTCTTCCTCTCTGTGAAAAATCAATAAAATATATTTTAAAAAATTCATGGGAGAAAATCACTGACAGTTGCATTGCAAATGCACTGCGAGCAGGATACCTTGACAAGAAGTACTCATTTAAAGACAGTGCTATTGCTAAATATGAGAGATTTGGTACACTGATTCTGAAAGAAATGAAGTCACAAGAAATTCAGGAATTGGATTGTTATGATGATGTTCCAGAAGATGATGACATGATTGTCATTGAATAAATGAGTAAATTCTTGATACTGTAGGATTCACAGTTTGTCTGGTTTGTGTTGACAACTACCGTACTACCGTACAGTATACAGGTAATAAATTTCCTTTATTTTCATTTAACAATAAATGTGTACTGTATTCCTCTTCATGGAAAAATATGACATCCCCTGAAAATAAGACCTAGCGCATCTTTGGGAGCAAAAATTAATATACGACACTGTCTTCTTTTCGGGGAAACAGGGTAAGATTTGGAAACAGCCTAAGTGCCCATCATCAGGTGAGTGGATTAAAAAATGGTAGTACATCTTCACAATGGAATACTATACTGCTGTAAAAAAGAAGGAATTCTTACCATTTGCAACAGCATGGATGGACTTAGAGAGCATAATGCTAAGCGAAATGAGCCAGTCAGAGAAAGATAAATATCACATTATCTCATTCATTTGTGGATTATAGTGAACAACATAAACTGATGAACAAAAACAAGTACAGAGATAGAGAAGCATTGATAAAACCGTCAAACCTTAGAAGGGAGGTAGAGGAGGGTGGGGGTAAGAGGGTGAGTTCAACCAAAGGACTTGTATGCATACATAAAAGTCTAATCTATGGACACAGACAGCAGGGGGTGTAGATGTAAGTGGGGGGTGTAGTGGGGGATCAATGGGGACACATATGTAATACCTTAATAAAGAAAAACATAAAATATGAAATGCCAAAAAAAAAAGAAGGAAAGGAAAATCACTCACATGGAAATGTTTTTATTAAGTTTTAGCAATCCTTTTTGTCTATAAAATTTAAAATAGTTATTTTTAAAATATGTTAATGAAAGTAGATTTGATTTACAGATTTAAGTTATTAGAGCATTCCTCAAATCTTTTAGGCATGCCACTTTACTCCTATAAATCAAGCCTCATGTACTAGCCAAATCTGCAATATTACTTTTTTGATATTAGTTGTTACCAGATGCGATGATTATGCCTTTTATCATTCTGATTTAATTTTGATTTTTTATTAACTGTCCTGAGCAAAATATTATGCTTTGTGTATTTAAGTATTACAAGACTTGTTCTTGGAAGGTGCTTCAGTATCTATAGGAATCAAAAACTTCTCAACAGTTCTCCACCAAAAAGCCTTTTTGAGCCTTGCAATTTTCCTAGTTTTATAATCTCTTATTCATGCTAGCAACCCATCCCAGTCCCAGGTACCTTCCTTCCATAACTCAATCTGTCTCGGGAAGTCTATGTATAAGAGCTGGTGGCTCACCTGGTTCCTTTGCTCCAAGTCACCCAAGGCTAAATCCAGGTATTGGCAATTATTGGGAGGCTCTTGGAATAATCCTTTTCCAAACTCATTCAGGTTCCTCACAGAATTCAGCAACATGCAGTTGTAGGATTGACTTGAGGCCAGTTGCATTCTTTTGTTTGCCATCCTCTTCCATCATCTTTAAAGCCAGCCTCGGTAGATTGATTTATTCTCATGCTTCACATCTCTCTAATCTCAATCTCTTCTTCTGGCTCATCTTTCCTGCTTCTTTCTTCTGCTTTATCACTTTGACTTTAGCTGGAGGAAATTTTCTGCTTTTAAGATCCCAACTGACTAAATTGGTCCACTTACATCTACAATGTTCCTTCATAGCTGTTGCTAGATTAGTGTTTTATTAAACAACCAAGGGATAAGAATCTTAAAAGGAATATCTTTAGAATTCTGTCTAACACAATTTTTATTTTATTTTTATACTTGAGTATTTTATTCCTTTTTAAAAGAGTATTTTCCCACTTGGTTAATATACAGTATATTCAGTTAGATATTGATTGCTGTTTGTCTTTCTTTTATTGATGTTAGTGGTACATTTTAAATTTGTCTTTTCTTTCCAATAAAGGAAAATTGATTTCTTCTCATGCTTCACATGTAATTTTGTACATTTGATGCTTGTTAGTCTCTCTGTTGGGGGAGATGAGATGAATGAGGAAGCATGAATCTCTTATACTTACCACCTGTAATAGTTTTATATTAATGTTCTACTTTACTTCTTTATGTACTTGAAAAGTGCAGGAGTTATAGTCTCTTCTTTTTAAATTGCAAATTACTTTTTTTTTTTTTTACTATCTCAATATTTTACCTAAGTAAGATATATTAAAGGTTTACACTGGGAACATATAGGTAAAATTGCTTAGAGTACTAGTTAAGTATACAATTTTACCTATATGCTCCCAAAAATTCTAGTTTAGCACTTCTTAGTTGGGATTCAGGAATCTGTATTTTAACAACTCCACCAGGTGATTCTCATCATGAGAGAAGTTTGGGAAACACTGAATTATACCGAGTCAGTTCACTTAAAATGCAATGGAGATTTTATTGGAGTTTTGTGGGATAAATGGCTAACAGAGAATTCCAAGCGACATGAATGAATCACCAGTGTTATCTTAAATGCTGTAATATTTTTCATGATTTTTTTTCTCTAATCCAAAATGTTTCAGTACTTTCAAATGTTGTATAAAATGAACTAAACAGATATAGGATGGGCCAAATTCCATTGTGAGAAAGTGAAACAGAGTTTATTCTTATATTGTTCATTATTAATTATTGTATTATTTTCCATATGAACAATTGTAAACATATTTCGCTCCTATATTTTTCTTCTGTGGAATTTTGACTAGAGAAGTAAAAATTGAATTTACAGTAGTCTCTGGATAGAAAATGGTGAACAAAATAGATATGATTTCTGCCTTCATGAAATTTACAGTTTACATTTGTTAAATTAAGAAATGATATGGTAATCCACATTTAACATTTTTAAATATATCTGCATATATTTTCCCAATAATACATTTTAGTTCATAGTTATTTTATAGGAAATATCTTTATATATATTGACATATTTTTATCACACAGTACATCTAATTAGAAGTCTATGAGAAGATATAGAAGAATAAAAGATAAAGACCTGTTATTCCATCAGTTTGAGATAATCATTGTTAATATTTTTACATATATCTTTCTATTCTTTTTAGGCCCATAGATGTGTATACATTCCAATATGGAATCATGTTGTCTTCTCTGTTGAGTAATCTGCCTTTTAGTAAATCTCCGTTTTTGTAACTTTAATTCCATTATAAGGCTACCAGAAATTACTCAATTAGACTCCTTGATGTCTTTCCCCCAGTTTTTAACTAATATCAGCAGCTAAAACGAAAGTCCTTGTATACGCTTCTGCATTCATATCCTAAATTATTTATTACATTGGTTATTGCCATTTAAATTACTTAATCAAAGGCCATGTACAGCTATAAGACTTTGGTATATTTTATTAGGAAGTGCATTTAATTGGTCTCGAATGTTTATTGAGTTTGTGCCTAAATAAATGAATGTTTGAATGAATGAAAATACCTCTTATTGCATTGCCACAAGTACAGTTGAGAAAACCAAGACAATATGTTTTAGTGATTAGCACAAGGTCACTCGGATAGCCAAACATATACTGAGAGCTATATATTTCTATCTCTAAACTACTCATTTTTTTAAAAACACATTTTTATTGATATCAGACAGGAAGGGAGAGGGAGAGAGAGAGAGAGAGAGAGAAACATCATGATGAGAGAGAATCCTTGATGGGTTGCCTCCTGCATGGATGGAGCCGGAAACCTGAGCATATGCTCTGACTGAGAATCAAACCTTGACCTCCTGGTTCATAGGTCAATGCTGAGCTATGCTGGTTGGGCAAACTAGACATTCTTTTCACTCTATATCACTTTTTCTTCTCTTAATGCATGCATATAAGAAGTAACTTTATCCTTTATCATAACAGTGAACTTGTTCACCAGGCCATGTTGAAATCTGATTCCACATATGCATTGTACAGAGTAGGTGCTGTGTTATCACAGGAAGGAAAAGCTGTGTAGATGGATGGTTGAGTCGTCTCCTTTGGGGAGAAAAATGTATATTAAGACCACAGTGCTGATTTTGTGCTTCTTTACCTGTTAAATGTAGTCACCAAGATTCTTTGTATTGTAGTAAAGATTAGATGATAAGGATCTAAAGCATTTAGTAAAATGCCTGGCACTTTAAGTATTCAATTAATCTTTGTTATTACTAGTGGGTAAATGATTTTAGAGTGTGAAACTTTAATATGTATGGATTATAATTCATTTAATTACTCTCTGCCACATACTAGTAACTAATTTGTGTAATTAGTTTTGATAGTTCTCTGATAATTTTATTTTTAAATTTCTTTAATATGTCTTTTAGGTCTGAAAGAATTGTCCCCACTTCCTCTAAATCTCAAACGTTTGTACAAAGAGACACTAGAAATTGAACCCATCTTGATAATTATTTCTCCTGGTGCTGATCCTTCTCAGGAGCTTCAAGAACTTGCTAATACTGAAAGAAGTGGAGAGTGTTATCACCAGGTTAGTGCGTTTACCCTGATGTTTTTATACATACTTGATCCTATTAGTGAAACAGATGTCTTTTGTTTTAGTAAATCAAATAAAAGTTTCCCAACATGTCTACTTCCTGATCCTCAGAACCTGTGAGTTTGCCTTACTTGGTGATAGGAATTTTGCAGATGTAATTAAGTTAATTTTGGAGAGGTTATCCTGGATTATCCAGGTGGGCCCCATATAATCACAAGGTTTCTTACAAGAGGGTCAAGTGAAGGTCAGAGATGTGATGTCAGAAGCAGAGGTCAGAGAAATGAGATTTTATGCTGCTGCTGTGAAGGTGGGCAAGAGGGCCAAGAGCAAACAGATCTAGGTGTCTTGTAGAAGCTGGAAAAGGCAGGAGAATGATTCTCTTCTAGAGGCTCTAGAAAGAGAACAGCCCTTTTAATACTGTTCTTATTTTCAAACCAAACACTGATTTTATATCAATGGGACTTCTGACCTCCAGAAGTCTGGTAAGATAATAAATTTGTCTAGTTTTAAGGTTCTGAGTTGGTAATAATTTGTTATAACAGTAATTGGAACTAATATATTTGCTTACATTTGAATAATTTTTAAAATTTTACTAGGATACTATTACAAAAAATCACAACAATATTTACCTACAAAAACTGAAATAAAAGAAATAAATAAATTTAAAATAAATTATCTAATACTGGAGGCCTGGTACATGAAATTCGTGCATGGGGGGGGGTGGTTCCTCAGCGCAGCTTGCACCCTCTCCAATCCAGGACCCCTGGGAGGTAGGGCCTAAACTGGCAATTGGACATCCCTCTCACAATCTGGGACCACTGGCTCCTAACTGCTCACCTGCCTGCTTGCCTGATCACCCCTAACTACCCCCCTCTGCTGGCCTAATCACCCCTAACTGTCCCTCCTGCCAACCTGGTCACCCCCAACTTTCCCTCCCCTCCCCCACGCCAGCCTGGTCACCATTACTGCCCCCCCCTGCTGGTCTGGTTGCCCCATGCAACCTGCTGCTCCATTGTTTGGTCGCCCCTCACTAACCTCCCTGTCGTCCTAGTTGCCCTATGCAGCCTCTTCAGTTGTCCATGTGGTTGCCATGATTGCTTAGGCTTTTATATATATAGATAATATCATTTTTTCCCTGAGGTATATTTAGAAACTTTAAATTGTTCATATTACCTACTTTTTTCAATTCAGTTTGCATGCAAATTTGAAAATTGATTTAACCTCAATTTTTAACAAGTGAATAAATCAACCTTTTTAAATGGGAAAATAATAATGATTAAAAAAGCAAATATTTCACAGTTACCAAAAATGAAAAGAGTGTTATAAAGAACATAAATAGATGATAGCAAAATAGCAGAGTTAGGCTCAGTTGTGCAGATTTTGCACAGTCTAACATTTAGAAAATTTTATTTAGTCCTTGTTATGTTAATATGCTTTTAGAATAGTATTCAACAATAAGTTGTCTTGATGAAGGGTGCCTGTTTCTATAAGTTGTATTGTTAGTAGAAAGATAAAACTGCATTCACAATAGGTTTTCAATATTTAAACTTCTTGAGTTTTGTGTACTGAGCTTGTAAAATTGTTTAATGTAGGAGGTAAATACATACATATTTATGTGTAATTCTGTCATTTAAAAATTTTGTTACTTGCTGAATATACATGTTAAAGCTAATAGCCTATTAGTGTAAAACTAATTTTTTATTTAAGAAACTGGTGTGTTTTTCTCTTTTGGTGTGCTTTTTATTTTCCTGCTTTGCTTTAAAAGTTTTTTTCTTATAATAAACTAGAGGCCTGTGCATGACATTTGTGCAATTGGAGTGCCTTAGCCCGGTCTACACCCTCTCACAGTCCGAAACCCGTTCACCAGCACAGCTGTGAGCCCGGCTTCTGGCTGAGCGACGCTCCCCCTGTGGGAGCACACTGACCACCAGGGGACAGCTCCTGCATTGAGTGTCTTCCCCCTGGTGGTCAGTGCACATCATAGCAACCGGTCCTTCCACTGTTAGTCATTTGCATATTTGCCTTTTATTACGTAAGATATCTTCTAAGGATTTATGAACCTTTAAGGTGTTTTTACACAACATATAACTTATGGAAACTTGAATTTTCTACTTTTAGTTACCATTTCAGTTCAGCAAAATATCCTTTTACTCTGATTATGTTGTACGTTCCTTCATTCCATTTAAAATGGCAAACTAGCCATGGTTTATTTGGCTCAGTGGATAGAGCACTGGCTTGTGGACTGCAGGCTCTGAGTTTGAGTCTCAGTAAAGGGCATGTGCAGGAAGCAAACGATCAATGTATCTCTCTCACATTGATGTTTCTCTTTTTCTCCTCTCCATTCTTCCTTTCCACTTTCTCTAAAAATCAATGGAAAAAAATATCCTGGGGTGAGGATTAATAAAAATAAAAAAAAAACTAAATAGATGGCAAACTAGTATGTGCATTGAGACAATTCAACCAGTATTTGTTTCATCCCTCTTATCTGCTTAGTTCCAGGTTACTAGTAGACCTTGAAAATAAAAAATAAAAAAAAGAAGAAACCCTATTGGCACGGCTCAGTGGTTGAGCATGGGCCTATGAACCAGGAGGTCACGGTTTGATTCCTAGTCAAGGTACATGCCCAAGTTGCTGCCTTGTACCACATTGGGAGGCATGTAGGAGAGACTGATATTTCTATCTCTCTTTCCCTTCCTCTCTGAAATCAATAAAAATATATTTTTTAGAAAAATCAATATGAGTATTTATTACCTGTTTCATTGTATGCTTTAGTATGCAATGAATTAGACATTGTTCCCACTCTCAAAGATTTTATAGTCTAATTGAAAAACAACATTTTCTCTCTCTACCTTCCTCCTTCTCTCTCTAAAATAGCTTTGTTCCAACTTCACCCTCAGGTGGGAATGTGTGCACAGGTGACTGGGGTCCCTCAGCCAAAGGATTGGACTTATACGGGTTGCCCACAGTACTTAATTAAATTTGACTGAGCATAAACTAAACACAGAGACAAATATTAAGATGCACGAATCCCAAGGTTTATTTACCAGAGTCCTGGTGGTTTCCAGAAGCCTAGGCAGGTCACCTGGAGATCTGCTCTGACAGACACACACACTGGACAGGAACACACCGCGGCAGTGTCTCAGTCACAATTGAGGCCTCAGAGGTTTGTCTCACAGGCAGAGTGACAGTTCACTCGGGCAGAGCTTCACACAGTATTTCGAACAGGGAGAAGGGAGTAGAGAGAACATGTCGGGTGGAGGGCCCCTTTGTGGTCTCTGACCAGTGCCTCTAGGTCCCTTCTTTTATGGCCAATTCTGGGCAGTCCCTCGTTCCTTCTGGGTATAATCAGTGGGTCTTCAGTGTGTCTAATCGGGGGTCTCCAGGTACTTTTTGCCTTGCTTTCCAACTTTCCACATAAACACTTGTTAGGACGTTCACACAGTTACAACTTTCCAGATAAGCGCATGTTAGAGCATTCACAGTCAGGGCTCAGAGTCACTTTTAAAATTTAAATTTTACAAAATGGATTCAAGTCACACTAAATAGAGTCACTTATACTAAGCCTTTAAACACATTTCAAATAATTTCTTTTACTTAAAATAAAATCAGAATAAAATCAGAAATACAATTCACACTTCAACTATGAATCACTCATAAGAATAAATGCTTTCACTCCTATTTTAAATCACACAAATAATTATTCTCACACTGTTTTAAATCCTTAAAATATAAATCAAACATCACACTAATATAACTATAACAAGCTTGCCATTTATATAAATATTTTGACTATGTATCTAGTAAAATATTAGAGCCAGGATTGCCAATATATGTATAAAGTATATACATATGTACACAGATATAGTTATGTTAATATTTAAGTATTATATAAATTGTCCTTAAAAACATGAAGTATTTTAGATTTGATATGATAAGAGGCATGTAGCCATATTAGATTCTTGACTAAATTTTAAAGAATCTTAGACTGAAGTAGTCACCTTGTCCAAGCATTTTAATATTAGAGAAATCTTACGTGCTGAATGCAATCTAGAGTCAAACCTCTTCTGCTTGAATACTTTTAATGCTATGAAGTTTTCTATTGTATAAGGTGACCTCTTCTAAATGCAGATGGACTAAAGGAATTGGAAAAATTGAAATGAAATTCCTGTGAGGTCAGGATTCTCATTCCCTCTCCCCCTTTAGTTTCTCACCTCCCATTTTCTCTTTGTCTCTCTCCTCCGACCTCCTTTCTCTGAGAAACAATAGAGGAACAGAGGGCTGAGTGTAGTCTTGAGGCTCACTGACATGTTGGGATTTGCTAGATGATGAAAGGCCAGCCAGTGCATGAGACAGTTTAAATAGCTAGACCAGTAGCTTGAGAGCCAAAGATATGCAATGTTGGAGAAATTCAGAGAAGTCAGTTTCAAAGTATTTAATGAGACTGTAGTTATATTAAAAATAAATTTTTAAGGTCTTCTTTTTTTTTTTGAGAGGGTAAGAATTACAGGAAATGATGGGATAAGGAGCAAAAGATTATTCAATAATTTTATACTGTTTTATAGCTTGCAAACCTGTAATAATAACATATTTTAGTAAATAGAAAAATATGGAGTCTGATATCTTTTATTAAAAACTGAGAACTCTAATTGCATGTTGCAACATGTTATCAGATTTGTTTTTTAGTTTTAGTTTTGTTTTGTTTCTGCAGATTGCCATGGGTCAAGGTCAAGCTGATTTAGCAATCCAGATGCTAAAAGAATGTGCTCACAATGGAGATTGGCTCTGTTTGAAAAACTTACATCTTGTGGTATCTTGGCTGCCCATTCTGGAAAAGGTAGATTCAATAGATATACAAAAATGTATATACAAACTTTGAATAATTAAAAGGCAATGTTTATTAAGATACATTTTATTTTCAAAATTGAATTATCAGCTGTTAAAGTGTGTACACATTTTGGGGGGGACACCCTGTACATCTAATATACTCAATTCAGTAATATTCAAGGGACATCAATATTAAAATATATCATGCACTACTTATGATATTTTAAAAAATTAGTATTTGAGGAATTTGAAATCTTTTAAGTATTTTCTTTCAAAGTATGTACATGTGTAAAAACCAGGATGGATCTTTTAGTAGGAACTCAATAAAAATGTGTTTTTAAAGGCATTTAAGGAAAGCCAGGTAATTATTAATCATGATTGAAGGGAGACTTAGACATTTTTTTTCAGAAGAAAAATGAAGTGCTTTAAAGTGTTGCATATTTATTTATATATAACATAACTTTTTCTTTATGCTCTTGTTTGGTTGTGCCTGTATGGGGAGAAAAGATGTAGATAGTAAGTCAGAGGGACCTGCAGAACAAAAGCCTAGTTGCTAAGACAACCATAATGTAATCTGAAATAATCATTTCACTTAACTCAGTGGCCCCAACATGAAAATTATCTTAAGGTGAAACAAATTGCTGGGTAGTTTTAATGCAAACCCAGATCTACCGTATTTGCCGGCGTATAAGACGATTTTTTGGCCCTGAAAAATACGTATTTGCCGGCGTATAAGACGACCCCCTAACATTTCCACTAAAAATACAGAGTTTGTTATATACTCGCCGTATAAGACTACCCCCCACTTGGAGGCATATTTTTCAGGGCCAAAAAATTGTCTTATACGCCGGCAAATACGGTACATAGATGACTATTATGTTCATGCCCAGTACAAGGAGACAAGATGTCCTTGAATATACTAGAAGGGCATGGGTAGAGCAGTGGGGCCAAAAGAATTAGATGTCTAGGGAGGGGCTCGGTTCCAGGATACCCTGAGAACCTTGCAGAAGAGCTTGGAACTTTTGTCCTTGGATATAGTCAAAGGAGGTCCTTAACAGAGGAATTAATAATTACTTAGTTTAATTAATCTGATAGAAGTATTATTTGGAACAGAATCAAACAGAATAGAGTGGCTTGAGGGAGGCCCTAGCAGAGTCGTGATGTTTTAAAAACCTGTAGTCCTAATAAGATAGCAGCTGTAGCACCTTACACAAAATCGGTAATCAATAAATCTTTGAGGAACGAGTTAATGACTGAGTGAATGAATCCATGGCCCATGATGATTCTTCACTTATAATTAACAAAACATATAGATTTTGGAACTGCTATTTATATCAATATTTAAATATTCATTACTAGTATAATATTCTGTAAAAAATACTAATGTATAAAAATATAAATTTTATGTTGATGAATGATGTTTTAAAATGTGTAAAAAAAGACCTGTGAATACTAGAATCTTGCTTTCTGTTCTAAACAATGTATTGATAGGTGTTAATTTATATTAAATATAATTAAAGTGTTTATTTAATTAGAATTTTTAAAGTGTACTAGTATAGGATAGATTATATTACAAAAGTTTAAAAAATTATAAAAATTTACTCTTCTTTCTTTTTTTTTCATTTTTTTAAGAATTTATTAAGGTATTATATGTGTACATAGCTTACCATTGCCCACCCCCCCCACGTCCCATTCATGCCCTTCCTCCCCAGAGTTCTGTGTTCGTTGGTTGTACTTATATTCATGCATACCAGTCCTTCAGTTGTTCTCTTATCTCCCCCCAGGTCTCCTTCCCCTCCCTACTGTCATTTGACAATCTGCTTGTTTTATGGTGACTGTCTCAGGATCACATGATTAGAATCCGCTCCTCAGTTGGCAGTCTGCTTGTTTTATGGCGACTATCTCAGGACCACACGAATAGAGTCCGCTCCTCCTCTGGTTCTCACTGCCCCTCCCCCCTGGTCCCACTGCTTCCCCTGGGACACATGGCTCATCCGGGGCACACTGCCCCCTGGGACACACGGCTCACCCGGGGCACATGGCCCCCTGGGACACTTAGCTCACCCGGGGCACACAGCCCCCTGGGACACACGGCTCACCTGGGACACCCAGCCCCTTTGGGGAACACAGCTCACCCGGGGCACACGGCCCCATGGGACACACGGCTTACCGGGGGCACATGGCCCCCTGGGACACACGGCTTACCGGGGGCACTCGGCCCCCTGGGACATATGGCTCACCCAGGGAATACGGCCCCTCTGGGGCACTGGGGTCGCGTATTGGAGGCGCTGCGCTAGCTCCTCGCTAGCCCAGCGGGCAGGCTGGGACGGCTGCAGGCGGGCTGAGATGGCTTCAGGTGGGGAGACCACCCTCAAAGGTGTCTCCTTCGATGCGGAAGCGGAGCAGCTGCGGACGCGGAGGCTAAGTTTTGAGGGCGCCCACTCCCTGAGCCTGGGGCGTAGTGAACTCTGTTCTTGGTGCATTTCCTTTATTCGCAGTGACGGTCGCTCCTGTGGTTCAATTTCCACTGTAGTTTTAAAGTTCCCATGGTGGCAGTGGCAGGAGCTTCGGCCCGGCCATATGGCGGCGGCGGAAGGACTCGCCAGGGCCGCAAACGGAAGGCGCTGCGCCAGCCCCCACCAGCATGGCGCGCGGGCTGGGACCAATTTACTCTTCTTTTGGGAATTTTGTATGAATTATTTGGATGTAAATGTATAAATTTATTTATCCAACTATGTCATAAATACATTGTTTCTATTACATTTTTTACAAAGCATCTAGCCCAAGGCAAAGCTTTATATTTTGACATTATAAAACTTATGTTTTAAAACTTTACATTTTAAAATCATTATTAAGTATAGACACATTTTATAACTTAGGATTTTAATCAAGAACAATATTTTTTATGGTCACTTCTTTTGCCATTTTTTTGTCATCTTAATTGTAAAATTTCACATTCCTAATGAATGTTAGTATTACAACATATATTTATGAAAATAATTTTAAAATTCACTTTTTTAGAGCTATCAGTATTTGTCAATATTTTTTAGTTATCAGTATTTATCAATATTCATTAATTCATTCTATAAACACTTGCTGAGTACAGAAAAAAACCAAGAAATGTCCTAAGTTCTGGTTACATAACACTTTATACTTATTCTTTAAGAACTTAGTTTAGGAGAGGGAAGGAAAATGGCTGAAGAACTGGTAGGCAGGTTCTGAGCCTTGTCCCGAAGAAGAAAGAGAGCAGCTGAGGGTCGCGCTGGGAGTGCTTGTCAGCAAGGCAAGAGATAAGCGAACACCAAGGGAAGCTGGGGGTCGGCTGATCAGGGTGCCCCTGACAGTTAAGCATCCACACTCTGGGTCCCTTCCTGGAGTTACCTACCAGCATGGACGGGGAAATCTCGCCATCTTGAATGGAAGTTGTTTGTGTCAGAGGCCAGAATATCCACAGCTGCAATGACCACCAAGCAGCTGTGTGCCCCAGAACGCTGACCACAGTCAGCGAAAACACTTGGACTCAAAGGAGCGATCCACCCAAAGATGAAAAGGTCAGATTTTGCTAAGATCCGGTGAGTCCCCCACGGCAAGGCAGTGGAAGACGCGCGCCAGGCGCACAGAGGCTAGAGGACTGGCCTGGGATTTAAAATAAAACCCGGGGATATGGGCTGGTGGCGTCCCTGACTGTGCACAGGGCTTCTAAGTGGGGGGATATCTAAGGAACAACATGATCTGACTGCAAGGCATATCCGGAGAGTTACAGGGGAGTGTAGTCGGCTCGGTCTTGCCCCCCACTCCCACCCCTCCAAAGATCAGGGACACAGATAGGGGAAAAAAGCTAGAAAGGCTTCAGACTCCTGAAAATCATCCCAGAAACACTGCCACCCAGAGGCTAAATCATGAATGGACTCTAGATCTGCTTAAAGATCAGGACCTGATTACCACACAGAGGAGCAGCGAAACACAGGGAACTGCAACTACCACCCAGACTGGGAACAGGGAACCAGATAGAACAACAGAGGAAGTGAATGACCTTCATTACTGCAAATTTTATTTAATTTTTAATTTTAATTTTTGTTTAATTTTTTGTTTTTTTATTTACATTAGATGCAACATTTACTCAAGTAATTATTTTTTTCGTCATCCCTCACTTGACTTTACCCTTTTGATCAATTTATTTTTATTTGTAATCAACATTATTACTACTACTATTTTACCTTTTTAATCTTATTTTCTTTTGTTTATTTTTATTATTATTTTTTAAGTGTCATATTATTTACCTTTTTTTCCTCCTCTGTTTCCCCCCTTTGGGATTACTAATCTACAGACTATTTATACCTTTCCTTCTCCAACGCTCTATTCTATCTCAACCCTACCTTTATGCCATCACTCTCTTCCTAACCCTTTCCCTTTGGTGTCTTGATTATCTTAATCCTTTACTGCTCTAGATTTTCCCTACTCTTTTTGTTTACCCCCAACTAAAATTTCACCCTACCTGTGTATATCCAATTCCCAACCCCCCGCTCTAAGCCCATTCACACCTACCTTGTTGCTGTCCTAAAAAAACAACAACAAAAAAACACAAAAAAAATCCTCTCTACCCCTTTGTAGTTGTATGTTGAATGCTAACTATATTGAAGTTTTATGCTTTTTTTGTAAGATTGGTTTGCTTATTCTTTTTATTTGATTGTATGTTTTTGTTAGCTGGGTTCTAGTCACCTTTATTGGAGGATATTAATATTGCAAATACATTTCTGTTCAGTGCCTTGTGTGTTGTACCTGGTTGTGTTGTGTTTTATGCCTTTAAATCAAAGCAGGAGAGAGAGAGAGAACTACATAACCAGACATCCTAAAAAGAGAGGTAATGGGGGAGGCAAAGAAACAACTCTCTCATAAAAGAAAATCAGGCATCACCAGAAAAGGAAGTAAACAAGTTAGAGGCAAGCAACCTACCAGAGCAAAAATTCAGAATAATGATCATAAGATGGCAAAAAAGAATGGAAGACAAATTTGACAATATGTGTAAAACCCAAGAGGAAATGAAGAAGAACCAAGAGGATCTGAAGAAGAACCAAGAGGAAATGAAGGTGACCCAAGAAGAAATGAAAAATGACATTGCTACTATGAAGAACTCAATAGAAAGCATCAAGAGTAGACTAGAAGAAGCGGAGGACCGCATCAGTGAGCTAGAAGACAAGATGGAAAAAAATACCCAGTTAGAGCAGCTGCTAGAAAAAAAAATTAAAAAACAGGAGGAGAGCCTATGGGAGCTTTAGGACAATACAAAACAAAACAATATTAGAATAATAGGGGTCCCAGAAGGAAAGGAAACTGAGCAAGATATGGAAAAAGTATTTCAATAAATAATGACAGAAAACTTTCCTGAGATAGAGAAGAAAAAACCCACACAAATCCAAGATGCTAGCAGAGTCCCAAACAAAATGAATCCCCAAAGACCAATGCCTAGGCACATTATAATTAAATTGGCAAACACCAACGACAAAACCAGAATCTTAAAAGCAGCCAGAGAGAGACAGAAAGTTACATATAAAGGAACCCCTATCAGACTAGCAACTGATTTCTTAACAGAAACTCATCAGGCCAGAAGGGAATGGGATGAAATATAAAAAGTCATGCAAAGGAAGGGTCTGAATTCAAGAATACTGTACCCAGTAAGGCTATCAATCAAAATTGAAGGTGAAATCAGGAATTTCACAGACAAAAAAAAAACAAACCCAAACACACACACACACACACAAAGAAACAAACAAAAAAAACTAAAGGAATTTATCTCCAACAAACCAGCAATGCAATAAATGCTAAAGGGTCTACTGTACAAATAAAGAAATAGGAAGCGAAAAGGAACACAGGGGTATAGAATAAAAATGGCACAAAATACCTACCTAGCAATAATAACTTTATATGTAAATGGTTTAAATGCTCTAATCAAAAGACATAGGGTAACAGATTGGACAAGAAAGCAAGACCCATACACCACATGACCTCACTCATTTATGGATAATAAAGAACATTATAAACTGATGAACCAAAAGATAGATATAGAGACAGTAAAGCAACAAGCAGACTGTCAAATTACAGCGGGGAGGGTAGGGAGATCTGGGGGAGATAAGAGATAAACCGAAGGACTGGTATGCATGCATATAAGTACAACCAATGGACATAAAACTCTGGGGAGGGAGGGCATGTATGGGAGGTGGGGGGCGGGCAATGGTAAGCTATGTACACATATAATACCTTAATAAATTTAAAAAAAAGAAAAAAAGAAAAAAAACTTTTTTTAGAAGAGAGAGAACACACTATGATTCATACTATAGAAGATAATTTACAGAATGTGAAGTTAATTCGTTAATTCTGCTTCGGATTGTGGTATTGAAAAGTTGAAGAAGATATTGCCCTAAGATATGATGTTTAAGTTATATTTTGACAAATGGGTAAGAATTCATCAGGTTATAAAGAGATTAACAGGCAGAAAGCATATGATGAGTAAAAACATAGGCATAAAAATGTGAATAGTGACTAAAGCATACAGCATGGATGGATGAATTTGTATAGTAAAGTTTTTGATTATGATACACTAATTGTCAACAAATGAATTGATATCACTATAAAACTTTCCTGGAAGCATGAACTAAAGCAATGAGAATCTGAAGGCCTAAGGATGACTATCAATTTAGGCATAATAATTATAGCTAATACTTACTTTGTACTTACTAGGTATCAGATAGTTTTAAGTGTTTTACATAATATTATGAATACTACTAGTAACCTTTCTTAGCAGTGGTGTAATTCATAAAACCCAAGGCCACATAAAAATAGTTACAGAATTTGGACTTAAAGCCTGGTGGCCTAGGTTCAGTTCCAAATTCTTACTTTATCTAAGCTAATCATAGAAAAGATGTATATTTAAAGTAAATATAATCAGAACATGAAGAAATATATCAGGATATCACAGAAAGATTTTAGTAAGAAAAATTACTTAGTAATAGTTTTTTTATAAAATGGAAATTTATGTACGTATTTAAGTAGATTTTTATTGTTGTTTTTATGAACAAGGAGTTGAATACTCTTCAACCAAAAGATACCTTTCGTCTTTGGCTTACTGCAGAAGTTCACCCCAACTTTACTCCTATTTTATTACAGTCAAGTTTGAAAATAACATATGAGGTAAGATTTAAAACTTGAACCACTTTTTGTCTAAGTGTAGCAATCTCTGCATGCCTTCCAAAGCTCTGTAAACAACTGTCTATTACGCGTAACTTCCCTTTACATTTAGGTGAGGTACAATACCTATATATATAAAAGCCTAAGCAACAGTTCAACCACTTGACTGGTTGCTATAAGGAGCACTGACCACCAGGGTCAGACCCTCAATGCAGGAGCTGTCCCTTGGTGGTCAGTGAGCTCCCACAGTGGGAGCATTGCTCAACTGACCAACAGGTACCAGATGCATGGCTCATGGCTGGCCACTGCAGCTGGAGACTACAGCGAAGTGGCAGTGAGTATGCCAAGCAGTGGCGGTGGCAGGTGCAGCGGCCTGGGATGAACAGGAGTGGCAGGCAGCATTGGATTACTGGTTTCAGCCCGACCCCTGCAGGCCATGCCGAGGGACCTCACTGGTGCACGAATCCTTGCACTAGGCCTTAAGTACATAAATAACAGCATATGACAGCATTTATAAAAATACATTTAAATTTTTCTTCCAATTTTACTCTATATTTTTGTTTTTATTATAATAAAAGACATATAACATGAAATTTATCATTTTAACCATTTTTAAGTTTATGGTACAGTAGTGTTATCTATATGTACCTTATTGTGCAACAGGTCTCTAGAAACTTTTTATCTTGTAAGATGGAGAATGTATCCATTGGAAAGCTACTTGCCATTTCCCTCTTTCTTCACCGCTGGCAGCTACCATTCTACTGTTTCTATGAGTTTGCCTACTTTAGATAACTTTTTTGTTTTGTGTTAATCCTCACCTGAGGCTATTTTTTTTCATTTGATTTTTAGAAAGTGGAGGTGGGTGCGGGGGAGAGGAAAAGAGACAGAATTATCAATGTATGAGGGAGATACATCATTGATAGGTTCTCTCCCACACCCTTCTCCAACCAGGACTGGAACTTGTGACCCAGGTATGTGTCCCTGAGATAGAATAGAACCCAAGACCCATCAGTGTAAGAACTAATGCTCTAAACCCCAAGAACGCCAACCAGGGTGTGACTTCATTCTTTTGCACATGGATATCCAATTTTTATTTCATGTGTTTTTTGACCTAGCTAAGTTACATTTTTTGTTTTCTTCCTTTCTTTCATCTATCTATCTATCTATCTATCTCTCCTTCTAACTAGTAATGCTGGGAAGATCCTTTCTAAACCTGATATGTCCTAAACTGTATGTGTTTGTAATGGTATATAACTGGTCAAAGTCATAAATAAAATAACTGAATTAAAACATTTAAAAACTGTTGAAAGGGGTTCTGCCTGCATTTTCTTTGAATTTGTAGAATCTTTGTTTTATATAATCCTATTTCTTAAAAAAAAATCTTATTAGTGTTTATAACATATATAAACACTGTTTTATTGTTATTTTAAATCAGTACATATTTTCTTTTTCATCTGAATTTGTTAGTCTCATTTAAGGAAGAACAGGGATAGGATTTAATCTAGGGAATGCAAAGATCATTTAATATTTGGAAATACATAATTGAACAAATGTTATTATAATGTCTAATAAGAAATAACCTCTACAGAATCTTCTCCAGCCACTCTCCCGAAATACTCTGATATTAAACTATATTCTAGAACTGGGTTACATGAGCCATAAAGGTGGGATCTATTTTTCTTTCTTCTGTTCTTATCATATAACTAGAGGCCCAATGCATGAAGATTCATGCAAGAATGGGCCTTCCTTCACTGGCTGCCAGCACCCCTTTCACTCTGGCCCAGAGCCGCTTTCCCATTCTGCCCAGAGGAAATGGGGTGGTACAGAGCAGCTGGAGTGGTGTGGAATGCCTTCATCGTCACCATGGTGATTGCATAAGTGTCCTGCCTCTGGCTGCTTGATACCTGTGTATGCAAATTAACCCAACATCTTTGTTGTGTTAATTTGCATGCTTACTCCTGATTTGGCTAGTTGGCATCATGAAGATACAGTCAATTTGCATCTTTCTCTTTTATTAGTGTAGATACCTGGAATGTAGGAAGAACACAGTATATATTTAAATTAATAAGAGTTACTATATTAGGAAAAATGTTCCTTGAATGTTTTAAAGTGCAGCCTTATCCAAGATCCTATTTTGGAGGTAATTTCATTACATTTTCCATTTTAAAAATATATTTTAGTGATTTTTACAGAGAGGAAGAGAGAGGGATAGAGAGTTAGAAATATCCATGAGAGAGAATCATTGATCAGCTGCCTCTTGCACACCCCCTATTGGGGATGTGCCCACAACCAAGATACATCATGCCCTTGACCAGAATCGAACCCGGGACCCTTCAGTCTGCAGGCCGACGCTCTATCCACTGAGCCAAACCAGTTTTGGCACATTTTCCATTTTATTTAAACTAGAGACCTGGTGTATGAAATCGTGCATGGGGGTGGGGGTGGGGAGGACTTCCTCCAGCCTGGCCTGCATTCTTTAGCAATCCGGGACTCCTCGGGTGATGTCCAACTGCTGGTTAAGACCCAATCCTGGGGATCCCTGTGGTATTGGACCTAAATCAACAGTTGGACATCCTTCTCTCAATCCAGGACCATTGGCTCTTAACTGCTGGCCTGCCTGCCTGATCGCCCCTAAACCTCTCTGCCTGCCTGATTGCCCCTAACCTCTTGCCTGCCTGCCTGATTGCCCCAACCGCCTCTGCTTTGGTCCCCACTACTGCAGCTTTGTCTGGAAGGATGTCCGGAATGTCGTTCAGGAGGCCATTCGGCTGTCTGGGCTAATTAGAATATTTGGCTTTTATTATTACTGCTTGTGAATTTGTTTGCTATTTCTTGTATCAATGTAGATAATTTCATCCTAGGAAATATAGTGCTTTATGTTCAAGATTATTGCTATACATATGCATATATGCACACATAATTATAATCTTTAAAGTTGTTACATTTCTTTTCCTTTTTTGATTAGATGTGTTTTTAAAAATTTATTTCAAATAACCATTTTCATACTTGTCTTTTCTGTTCACTGAATTTGCTACTTTTTTCTTTATTTTTCCTTCTTAATGTTTTCCTTAGATTTGTATTTGCTTTCGTTCTTCCTGATTTCTTATGTTGAATGCTTAGTTGGTTTCTAGTTGTTTGCATTAATATTGAAACTAGTTTAAGTCTTTGACATTGTATTGGAGTATATCCTTGTTCTTATCTCATAATTTGACATATTAATGTTTTCACTTTGTTGTTTTTCAAGTAATCTGTATTTATGTATGATTTTTAAAAATTATATAAAATTTGTCCATTTTGCCTAATCTTTAGAATAGTATCTTTAAAAGCTCTAAGTGGTTGTTCAGTTTTCTATTAATCTCTTGTTTTATTTATTTATTTTTAAAAATTATGTTTTATTGATTTTTTTTTAGAGAGCGAGAGGGATAGAGAGATAGAAATATCAATGAGAGGGAAACAACCATCAATCAGCTACCTCGTGCATGTCCCCACTGGGGATTGCATCCGAAATCAGACATGTGCCTTGACCAGGAATAGAACTACCGTATTTGCCGGCGTATAAGATGATTTTTTGGCCCTGAAAAATACCGTATTTGCCGGCGTATAAGAGACTGGGCGTATAAGACGACCCCCTAACATTTCCACTCAAAATACAGAGTTTGTTATATACTCGCCGTATAAGACTACCCCCCACTTGGAGGCATATTTTTCAGGGCCAAAAAATCGTCTTATACGCCGGCAAATACGGTAGTAACCTCTTGGTTCAAGGGTTGACACTCAACCATTGAGCCACACTAGCCAGGCTAATCTTTTGTTTTATTGAATATTTATCAGAAAATTTTGCATATTCCATGATATTTTATATATGTATCATAAAAGATCTTTTCCATTTATTTATTTAAAATCTGATTTTATTGATTTTAGAGATAGAGGAAGGAAAAGGGAAAGAGAGAGAGAGAAACATTGATTGGCTGTCTCCTGCAACACCCCCCACTGAGGACTGAACCCACAACTAGGGCATGTGTCCTGACTGGGAATTGAACTGGAAAATTCAAGGTTCATGGGACAATGCTCAACCAACTGAGCTACACCAACCAGGGCAACATTTTAATTTTAAAAATGAAAATTTGCACATGTATTTAATAAATCAATAGCATTTTTCTTTTACTTTTAAATAATTTTTTTTATTTAAGAATAAATGTAATGAGGATTGCAAAAGGAATGACTGTTCTTTGTAGAAGACATTCTTTAAGTAATTAATTGAATTATTTGTATTTTTATGTTGGAAATCATTTTAGTCAAATACCTTAATGATCATATAAAAATTAATTGGTTATTTTGAATATATTGGTTTATAGGTTTTTTTTTAATTTCAAAAATTATTTTGGATTTATACTAGAGATTAATTATTAGATGTAAGGAGTTTTATATTTGTACATTTTGAAATAACACAATAATAAAATAATTTAAGTCAAGTTGGTAATGCTGTAAAGTATTTTTCATTAGAAGATGCTCTCAAATGTGTTAAATACTATTTTGTTTTATTTTAATTTTAAATACTATGATGTCTGTTATCTTTTCTTTAGTCACCTCCAGGTTTAAAGAAGAATTTAATGCGTACTTATGAATCTTGGACTCCTGAGCAAATTAGCAAAAATGGTAATCTACATAGAGCTAATGCTCTCTTCAGTTTTGCATGGTTTCATGCTGCATGTCAAGAAAGAAGAAATTATATTCCACAGGTAAGTAAGATTATTCTTGGATATTTTATAAGTTTAATAGAAATGGCTGGGATTATTTCATAATGTGGCTTTTGATTCATAATTTATTATGTTAATTTCCTGGCTTGTATATAGTAGACCAGTTCATATTTCTTTGAATTAAAATGTTTAGGACAATGAATTAACCATCATAAGCCTTCTATGATTGTTAGGCATCATTTTTATAGTTTTATGTCTAATAGGTATCTCAAAGATCAACTATTGAATTTTCCATATCTGTTTTTTCTTTAGTATATATAAGTGCTTAACACATAGTCTGTCAGCAATTTGTCAAACACATGAAATAGCAAATAACAGTAGTGTGTTAATTCACATAATTTACATACTACATTCATGGGGAGAGTATGCTTAATTTTATCATTTTACAAAATAGGACAATGGATCTCAATGATAATAACTTGCTGAAGGAATTACACCTAAAATACGACAGAGGTTAGAAATGGCCAGGCCCACCTTTCTCTAAAGTCTTTATCCCTAATTTTTTTGACATTTGCCCACACACTAATGGATCAGTTAATCCTGATGGACAAATGAAGTATAGTGATAATGATGCACTTTTTATTAAGAAAAGAAAAATTATTTAAAAAAAATAAAATTAGATTTTATTTTTTATTAAATGATATACTACAAATAAAAAACATACAAAACAATTTGCTATTAAAATTTAGACTTCCTGCCCTAGCTGGTTTGGCTCAGTGAATAGAGTGTCAATCTGCAGACTGAAAGGTCCCAGGTTCAATTCTGATCATGGGCACATTCTTGGATTGTGGGCTTGATCACCAGTCAGGGGCGTACAGGAGGCAGCCAGTCAATGATTCTCATCATTGATGTTTCTCTCTCTCTCTCCCTCTCTCTTCCTCTCTGAAATCAATAAAAATATAAAAAAATTATTTAGATTTCCCCATTCTACTTTTCTATCTTGTATCTATTCCCAGGGCATCAACTCTTCACCATTTCTGGAGTGTCCCTAAGAAATATTAAATAAATATACAAACATATTTTATGTATTTATATACACCCAGATGTTCTTTTTAACTTAAATGGCAGCACATTACAAATATAGTTCTGTAGCTTATTTTAATAACCAGTGCGTTTTAGAGACTGTTACAAAATACTTGCCTATACTTGCCTCTTTTGGCACTTATTTTTGGTGGCCAATTTTTAAATGTGAAATGTTTAGGTCAAAAGATATGTTTATATGAAAAAAATTCATAAGTATTATAAATACCAAATACCCCTAATAGATATTTCAGCAATTCACTTTCATATACACAAATTGAAAATGTAATATACTTAACACTAAATTTGATCTCATAAAAATCATAAAATTGGAGTTAAAGCAGATAATAAAGAGAATACCATTAATTGATAGAGACCAGGTCATATAAATATTTACTTCTATAAATTCCCTATTTTGCCTATTTTCCTCATTTTTTTTTCTCTCGTTTTTCCCAAAATGCCAACTTTCATTAGTAAAGATCCACTATTAATTCAACTCAGGTTTTATTTCTCATATTAGTAAAAGATTATTTTTTGCTAAGATTATTGCAGGGTTATATTTGATTTTCAGAATTAACTTTCTCTATTTTATACATGTACTAGAGGCCTGGTACATGAAATTCATGTAATGGTAGGGTCCCTAGGCCTGGCAGGCAATCAGGGCCTATCAAGTTCTCTGCCTCCCACCTCCCCGCCTCCTTGCCTCCTCCTTCCCTTGTCACTGCATGGTTTTTTGGTTTCTGCCTTCCTGCCTCCTTTCCTCACTCCCTCAGTGCCCCACTGCTGCCCGCCATATTCCGTGCCACCTCCTGGTGGTCAATGCATGTCATAGCGAGCAATCGAACTCCCAATCTCCCGGTGGAATTCCCAGGGGGACACTTTGCATATTAGCCTTTTATATAAATATATATATATAATATATATATTTGTACTTATAATATAGTACTTTATGTAATATAAGTTTTGTTTTATATTTGTTATTTGACATCTTGCTATTCTTACTAGATTGTGAGCACTTGATAACAGGCTTTATCCCATTCATATAAGAACACTTAATGCCTGGGAATTCACTGGAGCTAACTAGAGGTTGATTGGCTATACTAGAGAGACCTCTTCACAACTTATGATATTATTCCTATCAAAAAATTGGACATGAATAACAAAAATTATCTTTCAATTTTTTTGTCATAATTTAAGAAATATTAATTATCCAATCATGTGTCAGTAGCTATGGTACACAGAGTACATTTCTTACAATTTTGGAATTAGTACTTCAGTTAGAAATTGCTATATTAAGTAATATTGTTAGCAAAAATCTTTTAATTTTGCAGTTTTGTAAGTACTGATTAATCTTTGATATTTAATTTTTAAAACATTTTATAAATAAGGTTTAATAGAGTAATATAAGAAATGTTACTAATAAAACTTCACTCTGAGTTAGTAGGAAATTTACTTGAAATATAATAGAAACTTTATTAACTATTGATGGGTAATATGATATCCCTATGTCTCCCTTAATTTTTTATTAATTAATTAATTATAGATATAACTAGAGGCCTGGTGCTCGAAATTCGTGCACAGGGGGTGGTGTGGACTTCAGCCCAACCTGTGTCCTCTCATAATTTGGGACCTCTCAGGGGGTGTCAGGCTTAAACCAGCAGTCGGACATCCCTCTAGCAATCCAGGACTCTGGATGCACCAGTGATCATTCTTTTCATACAGATGTTGTATGGGCAGCTACATTTTTTGCCCTGATTATTTGCAATGACACATATGATAGAGGATTAATATCCAAAATATATAAGGAACTCATACAACTTAACAAAAGTATGAAAGACAATCCAATTTAAAAATGACCAGAGGTCCTAAATAGACATTTCTCCAAAGCAGACTTATGGATGGACAAGAGTCACATGAAAACATGCTCAGTCAGTAATCATCAGCGAGATGTAAATTAAAATGACAAGGAAGTTGTACCTCACACTAGTGAGAATGGCTACCATAAAAAATCTATAAACAACAGGTTTTTGTGAGAATGTGGAGAAAAGCGAACCCTGCACACTGCTGATGGGTGCAGCCACTGTCGGAAACAGTATGGAGTTTCCTAAAAAAATTAAATATAGAAATGCCATTTGGCCCAGTGATCCCACTTCTAGGAATATACCCTAAAAAACCCGAAACATCAATCAGAAAGAATGTATGCACCCCTGTGTTCATAGCACAATTTACAATAGCTAAGATCTGGAAATAGCCCATGTGCCCATCAATAGATGAGTGGATAAAATAGCTGTGTTACATTTGTATCATGAAATACTATGCAGCTATATAAAAGAAGGATCTCTTGCCTTTTGAGAAAGCAGAGAGGGACCTGGAGAATATTATGCTAAGCTAAATAAGCCAGTCAGAGGAAGACAAGTATCATATAATCTCACTTATGTGTGTAATCTAGTGGACAAAATAAACTGATGAACAAAATAGATCCAGGACAAAGAAGCATGGAACAGTCTGTGCAATCTCAGAGAGAAGCCACTAGTGGGTGGATGTGTAGGAAGAGATCAAACAAAGAACTTGTATGCACTTATGCATAACCCTTGGTCACAGATAATAGGGTGGTGGAGGCCTGGAGAGGGGGGGATAAATAGCGTCAATGGGAGAAAAAAGGGGATGTGAAATACTTCCAACAATAAAGTTTTAAAATTATGGGAACTAAATGTATACAAAGTATGTAGACCTTGCCAATTTGTTCTCTCTCTATGACTGTATTGCTACATACTTCAGTGATAATAGCTTTATGGTATTATAAAGTAGTTTCCATCCTATGGAGGTAAATAATTTAGTTTTAAAATATAACTATCTAGCTTCATTGTTTATTTTATTAAAAATAGTCAGAATTGGATTTTTAGCATTTATTGAGCATTGTTTTTAAGTTTGTAAGGACTATGATGTGTGTGTGTATGTGTGTGTGTGTGTGTGTATTTCATGTGACTCTTGTCCATCTGTAAGTCTGCTTTGGAGAAATGTCTATTTAGGTCCTCTGGTCATTTTTAAATTGGATTGTCTTTCATACTTTTGTTAAGTTGTATGAGTTCCTTATATATTTTGGATATTAATCCTCTGTCATATGTGTCATTGCAAATAATCAGGGCAAAAAATGTAGCTGCCCACACAACATCTGTATGAAAAGAATGATCACTGGTGCATCCAGAGTCCTGGATTGCTAGAGGGATGTCCAACTGCTTGTTTAAGCCTGACACCCCCTGAGGGGGGTCTCAAGGGGTTCAGCGAACTCTACTTATAGTTCTTTAATACTTTTACATTTTCTTTTGATAGGGTTGGACCAAATTTTATGAGTTTTCTTTATCAGACCTTCGGGCTGGTTACAACATTATTGACAGACTTTTTGATGGTAGGTTCTAATGATGAAAATTTGTATCTGTTAATGAAAAAAATTGATATATTAACGTCATGGTTTCTTCAGAAGTGACTTAACTTTCTTTCATAAAATTTGCTTTTTATTTTGTGATTTATGTCCTGGCAGCCATGCTTGTGTTCTCTGAGAGTTCTTATCTACTGTGGTTATCGTTTTTGATATAACTCATAAGAGATCTAATTGTTCTGTAGCCTTTAGGAAGCAAAAAGCAAACAAGACCACATAATCTGATCCCCGAGGCCACCAGTTCTTTGTCTTCTGAAGACCAAAACCAGCCCTGAAGTTTATTATGTAGGATCCAGGCACGGAGACACTAGAGTTTCTGTTCCTTTCATGTCCAAATCACATCATGGCTCTATTTACTTCTTTCCACTTCATCAATAAATAATTATTAGTTAATGCCAAATAGTTTTCTGAGTTTTTTGTTTATTTCACCATTTATTAAAAATTATACATCAGAAAAGTACATAAAAATGTTCAAGTCAATAAATATTTATAAATTAAACATATGTAACTAGTCCAAAATCTATGAACAGCATCACCAACATTTCCAAAGCACCTCCCCTATTCTTTTCACACATGACTCAACATTTTCCCATGCTGTGTCAAGGGGAACCTCTTTCCTGACGTCCATGAGCTACTCTTTTAATCTGACAGAGAGTTTCCTGGAGGATATGTACTAAACCTTTACCTTGCACAGAGATTTGGTAATTTTCCAAAATGCTTTTGAATATTTATTTGATTTTTATAATACCTCTATAAGGAAATATTATTAGTATCCTTTTAGGATGAGGAAACCAGAGAACAGAGTTTGAATGGTTTGTTCATCACTGTATTTCAAGGTTGTTATGGAATTAATAGTGTCACATGATTTTTATATCTATCACATCATTGAATTGTTGTGAATAAGAGGCAGATAGTACCTTAAAATAATATTAAATCTTATGGTAAAAATATAACTGTTTGATTTTATATTTATAAAATATCCTGACATTAAGAGAACTCCACAAATGTAGAATTAAATACAAAAATGAGAAAAAGCTCTAATTATAGAGGGCAGTTGATGTAGAGACTAGGTAACTATGAGATCTCAACAAGTTTTTTGACCTTTAAGTATGAGTTTCCTGATCTGTAAAATAAGAATAATAGTAGGTACTACTTCAATTGATTCAACTTTTGAGAATTTAAATGAGAAATGCTGCTTAAAGTATTTAACATTTAGTATGTTTAGAGTATTGGGTAAGCAATCAATAATGATTGACTGTTATTACTACTGCTGTGTTATAATTTATGTTCCATTTATTTTCTCTTATCCTAAACAAAATAAAACATGTCTTGAGAATAATGGGTATAAGAAGAAAAATAAGATTTTAAATAAAAATTGTATAAAATATTTTCTGTGATGGATGTTTGTATTTTTAAGTTGAAAGGTATATTACTGTTTCTGTATGTCTTGTATGACTACTTACTTACTTACTTCTGAATGAATGAATGACATATGCATTGCTAGTGTATTTTTTACTGAACTTCAGAACTAGAAACTTGGCATGTCCTGCTGAAGTCCCTTGTAGCTCCTTAGCCTCTATTGATAGTAAGATATAGGTGGGAAACAACTTTAATTAGTCCTCCACCCTAGAGGGGGCTATAGTAACACTGCTATCAATCTCTGTAACGATCTCTGAATTATGAAATTTTAATGAAATTGAACTAGTAAGGCTAGCATTGATGTTAACTAGCTAGTTTATATATAATTGTTTCCTATATTTATTCAGACCTAAGATACAGTTCTCACATTTTAACATTACCACTGAAATGTTATTAAGAGGATATCTATGGCCCTGGCCAGCATTGCTCAGTGGTTAGAGCATTGATCTGTGGACCAGAGGGTCAGGGGTTTGATTCCTAGTCAAGGGCAAATATCTGGGTTTGCAGGTCTGGAAATGCCCCTCCTCCCCACCTTGGTTGGAGCACTTGTGGGAGACAACCAATCGATGTGTCTCTTTCTCTGAAAATCAATTTAAAAAAATATCCTCATTCCTTGAAAAAAAAATTTTTAAGAGAATATCTCTGTTGCAAAATGAAAGCTTATAGAAAAGTCCCCTGTGGTTTTTTTATACTACATTACTTTTCTATAGAATAGAAAATAGACAGTTGACTGTAAAAATTATGACTTTGAGTAGACTATAATGTGTGAAGGTGTTTAGTAGTGTTTCCCTATTAATCAGATTACTTAAAAACTAATTTATCATTGTATAAAATTATGTATTGAACATTCTAAGGAATTTTCAGTTTAAGGAATAGTATTGCATGGCAGATAAGACTATGGCTCTGGTTTCAAAGTATCTCATTTCAGTCCAGATCTTTGGGATTTTCTGATTTTGGTGACTTAACCTCCCTGTATCTCAATTTCTCCATCTGTGTAATCGGATAATATTAACAATTTTGTTTGTTATGATTCTTAAGTGAGTTTATTTATGTGAAACACTTGGAAATTTTTATTTAATTAAATAATCTCTCAAAAATATTAGCCATTGTGCCATTATTGAATATTAATTTATAATAATAATGCATGTTTATTAATGGGCATTATATTGATATTAATGAGCATTTTAAGAAATGACTTAGCAAATTAAATATATTGTTATAGTCTATATTTCTATATAATTGTAATCCAGAATTTAGTTGATATTTTAGAATATTTAAAAAAATTTCTAATATATGAGAAATGAAACCAATAAAACTATTTTTAAATTATAGGTACCAAAGATGTACAGTGGGAATTTGTCCATGGTTTACTTGAAAATGCTATTTATGGAGGACGTATAGATAACTATTTTGACCTTAGAGTTCTTCAGTCATACCTGAAACAGTTTTTTAATTCTTCAGTAATTGATGTTTTAAATGAAATGAACAAGAAAAGCATTTTCCCATATTCCTTATCTCTGCCAAAATCCTGCAGCATTTTGGTAGGTAAAATTAATCATTGTCAATCTATTACTAGATATATACTTGTGTTATTTCTTATATTGTTAAACATATATTGTTTCTTTCTAAATGCACAGTAATCACCATTCACACATGTGGATTATTTGTTGTACTAATATGCAGCCTAGTTCTCTAAACTCTAGAACCAATTCACCAAAAGAGAACCAATTCACTTTTGGATACTCACTGAAGTGACTGGTGATAATAAGATAGAGTGTGTAGGTAAATCTTGAAGCTAATAGCAAAGGAAAATTTTAAATGTAGAACTGCTCTGAAGGTCTGGAGTGGGGGAATATGCTGCATCCTAGTAGACCTAAGAGTGCTCTGTTATATTTAATAATATGAAAGAAATTTTTAAAATATTTAACAAATGTCTATTTTCATATACTGGCTTATAAAGTTAAAGCAGCTCTAAAAATATGAGGGATTCACTTTATCTGGCTTTCCTAGAACATTTTGTGTATGTGCATTTATTTTAACCAGGTGTAGCTGTTTGCTTTGAGTAATTCTATGAAAACCTCCTAGAATGCATGACTCTTTTCCAGAAAACAGTACTAAATATAGTCCGCCCCATTGCCCCAAATACTTCTATTCTAGTTCCTTTTTACCTCAAAACTATATTTGTATAAATGCTCAAATAATATTTTTATTAGAGTATTATAATTATGCATTTGTTCATTAATTACAAAGATATAAATATGTATACACACAATTATATAGTTTTTCTCTTAGTATTGTGCCTTTTCCTGTCATTCAAATATTTTTCAAGAAAATGTCTCTTTCGGTAACATAATTATCAAAAAATAAAAGCTTGAAAATCTATATTAAACATATTAATCTTATATGTTATGTTACTCAATATCCCATCTATTTTGCTTTATTATTCAGTAACATACTTTGAACATTTGCCCAATGGTAGCCCTGTTCCAGACATTGTGGATTCTGATGCATCTGCGGAGTTCACTTTCTGGTGGGAGAACCTTAGAGTGAATGAGCAAATAGATATATCACATGCTTTTTTATCATTTATTTATTTCAGAAAATGTACCCTGAAAGGTCTCCCATCTTTTCTGTTTGAGGTTTACATTGAAAAAAAAATTCATACAGAAAAGTATATATCTGAAATGGGATTGCAGTTAATTTGTATTCATTGAACACATGAGTGTAACCCACACTGGGATAAAGAAACAACATTATCAACTCCCTATGATTCTTCCTTATGCTTTCTTTTAACAGCCTACATTAGTTTTGCCTGTTTTTGTGCTTTGTATAAATGGTATTATTTGTTATATATACTTTTGTGTTGAAGTGGGGATAAACCAGCCTGGATATTGCCTATTATTTAGGAAACATGTCAGTATATAGTCCTAAGTAGAGAGAAGACTCTAGTCAGTCTAGATGAGATGATCTCACAGTTATTTTGAAATGAACAAAGTATATAAACACAAATAAAATAAGAATTTTAAATTTATAGAATGATTTATGAGAATCAATGTTTAGTGTTCTAATTGATCTAGGTAGAAGGAAGAATCTGAAAGCTTCCCAGGAATAGGGGAACACAAGCACACACACACTCCTACACATACACATTTACAAATGCATACGTGTATTATTCTCATATACATGCATATGTTTACACATTGTGATTGGAATCCTTATGGAAGATTACAGGTGTTGAACTATAGGAAAGGGGTAATTTCAAAGAACAGCAGAGCATGTCTTTCCAAAATAGGACACATTACTAGGTCTTGAGCTTCCTGGAATCTGATTGATTCCTAGGAAATACTTCAGGGGCAGCTGCCAAGATTAGGAAAAAGATGATGGCATGAAGGAAGCAGAAGATGAGCGTTTTCACCAAGAATAGTAACTTCAGCAAGAGCAGTTTATATGCATATACAATACCTGTCTTAAAATAATTTGTCTCTTCATAAAAATAAAACAATTTCCACCTTTGGGCCAAACTGAATAAATCCTGTTGGTTTATACTCTTACTTGCCCATCTAGATGCATACTTGCCAAATCATGTCTGCAATGCTCATGGCAATTCTTGGGATTGAATGATAGGATTATCAGTGCATTTCATCAGCTAACTGAAAACTGAGGAAATGCTTTATGATAAAGTGATTTACAAAGCAGTGCTTGCATGTCAGACTATTTGTATATAGATTTCTGGTATTTCTATAAATTAAAAGAAAAAATTGCTGGAATATTTATTTTTGATATAAGCAGAACTACACTGTTATAGATCACAATGAAAATAATTACAGGGCTTTCCTGAAAACATTCTACACATAATATCTTACACATACTAGGTGTAGTCATTTAAATATGTTTGTTTTAATCAATTCAGGTTCCCTTTGAATGTGGGAAGTTAGGATAAGAGAATATAGTATCAAATAATTTAAATATGAGGAGGTAGTAATGACAAAGAATTTCTTTTTAAATTGATTTCAGAGAGTGGGAGGGAGAAAGAAAGACAGAAACATCAATGATGGGAGAGAATCAGATTGGTTGTCTCCTGCATGCCTTCTATTGGGGATTGAGCTGGCAACCCGGGCATGTGCCCTGACTGGGAGTTGAACTATGACCTCCTGGTTCATGGGTTGATGCTCAACCACTGAGCCACACCTCCTGGGCTATATATTTTTTCTGTTAATTAAAATTTTTAATGTTGACATAATTGCAGGTGTCCCCATTTTTCCCTGCCCTTTGCCTCATCCACCCACTCCCACCTCCCCTTCCCTTGGCCTTCTACTGTCCATGCTCAGAGGGTATGCATATCTGTCCTTTAGTAAATCCCTTTACCTTCTTTACCAGTTCCCCCTAACTTGGGCACTAGCCAGTCTGTTCCATATATTTATGCTTCTGATTTCATTTTGTTCATCAGTTTATTAATTAAATTCCACATATAAGTGAGATTACATGTTATTTTTCTTTCTCAGACTGGCTTATTTCATTTAGCTAACACTTTTTAAATCCATGGAAAGTCCACTATGCTGTAAAAAGAACATTTCTTACAGATAACTGATTATACAGACTGAAAGCGAGATTTATGTAGAAATGTAATATGTTAATAAATAGTAAGTTAATACTTCACAGCATTGTCTGTGATTTCAATAGATTCAACTTCAATCTTTTTTTGAAAAATTGTTTTTCCTTTTTTATCTTTAGGAATATCGTGCTGTCATTGAAAAACTCCCAGAGGATGACAAACCCAGTTTCTTCGGTCTGCCTGCCAATATTGCTCGCTCTTCTCAACGCATGATCAGCTCTCAGGTAACCCAAGAAAAGATTAACTTTTAGAAAAAATGTTCCTACTGAGTCTAAAAGAAATAACATTAATTTATGTAAAACTATAGACCCCACAAACTTTTATTTTAAAATGTTATTTTATTTAACACAATATATTCCAGTCTTACCTTGAATAAATTTTTAAATGAACCGAATAGTTCTATCTTAATACAGTTGTTAAAATTAGTAAAATATCATTGAACACTATCAATTTCATCCAAAATATTATTGTTTTACTCCTGTGATTTAAAGTTACTTTAAATGTAATTCATGCAATTAATTCTTTTATAAAAAGATGTTTTCTAACAGCAACATTTATCTTTCTATAAGAGTTACATATATTTTTTAAGTGCTAGCTACATATTCTTTTTTTCCTAAGCATATTTGGACATTCTAGAACTTTTTCATGGACTCCACAGTAATTTAAAAGCAAAATTCTTAAAATATGTTATATTTATTCTTAAAATGTAATCATGGTTTTTTATTGCCAACATTTGAGGATTAATTCCTAGGATAATAATTTTGGTAACATTGCACTGAATGGCTTTCATGAACTCAGCAGATGTGGTAACTCATGCTCAGCACCTGCAGTTATCCTGACTCAAATGATTTTTCAATTATTAGAGAAGTCAGAAATTCCTGGAAAAATCAGTGTTTGATATCAGGCAGCTTGCAGTGCTCTTTTCTCCGAGCTAGTCCTCTGTTTAAATATATTAACTCATATTTCAAGACCATGTTTATTAACTACAACTTTGCAAATAGCACCATCAATCAAAAGAGTATGAACTTTTATACACAGTGTATTAAATTCTGAATTGTAACTATAGTAAAATCTGTTTGAACAGTTGTTACATTTTGAATTCTATAACCATTTAGACAAAAGCAAGTGGATTTGAAAACATTATAAGCCTATTTAATTATAAGCCTATTTGTAATGTACACAATAATTTTATATTTACTACATATAAATATTATGAACTTGAGTTTTTAATTTCATGGTTTATCATTTAATAAGAAATAAAAATGTCTCTTAGTTTGAAAAGTGACAAAGGGAAAGATTGAGGCATCTATCTTACTGTTCTCTTGTGAATTCCATTTCACTACAGGCCTGGTGCCCTTTCCCTGTCCAGGAGCCTCAGGGCCTAAGCCATCAGTTGGATATCCTTAGAGCAGGCTAATTGTTATTTTTAATATTTTAAATGGCCTCAGGGCAAGGTGTTTTCCAATAGGGTGTGCCAACTTTCTTCCCCCCAGGCAAGGCAAATTGTCTGTAGGAAAGATGTCCTCCACCCACTGTGTGAGTGAGTGACTCAGTCCAAGAAACTTGGGGTGTTGGCCTTCTGAGCTCTATTCCCCGGAATCCCCAGTCCTGGGTTTTGCTCTCACAACTCCAGTCCACTTCACGCTCCCTCTGCCAGAGCACAAGGTGGGTGGCTCCACAGGGAATTGTGTGCATTTGTTCTTTAAGAGGGTTACTGTTCTAAGATTTTTATGGTTTCCCATCTTATGTTTAAGTCCTTTATCTATTTTGAGTTTATTTTTGTGTATGATGTGGTCTAGTTTCATGTTTTTGCATGTATCTATCCAGTTTTCCCAGCACCATTTATTGAAGAGACTGTCTTGTCTCCATTGTATGCTCTTGCCTCCTTTGTCAAATAGTAATTGAGCATACTGGCTTGTGTCAATTTCTGTGTTCTCTGTTCTGTTCCACTGGTCTATAAAGAACATTACAAACTGTTGAACAAAAATTGACAGAGGCAAAGAAGCATCGAACAGACTGTCAAACCACAGCAGGAAGGTAGGGAAGGGTTGAGGGGGTAAGAGATCAACTGAAGGACTTGTATGCATGCATATAAGCATAACCAACAGACCCAAGACACTGGGGGCGGGGGGACGAGGGCAAGTGCCAGGGGGGTAGGGGAGGCTGAGGGGAGGTTAGTGGGGAAAAAATAGAGACATATGTACTACTATTTGTAATTCTTTAAACAATAAAATAAAATTAATTTTTTTTAAAAGAGGATGCCTGAATTTTCAGCTGTTACTTCCTGGCAGACAGCACCCAACACCCCCCTGCTTTTCACTGGCAGATGTTATGTGGGTCCCTTCTCAGTTGTTGTGCTCTCTGCTGGTGGGTCCAGCTTGGGGATTAGATCCCAGAGTTCTCAGTGGCAACTCCCCACAGCTGAGATATCTCTCTGGGACTTCACTGCTATCTGTGGGCACCAGGCCACTCCTACCAGTCTCTATGCTGTCTCCTCTTTCAGTCCTCACGTATTAGGGTTCTCTCCTGTGAGGTTTCTGTTGATTATTCAGACAGTTTTTCTGTATTTTAGTTGTCATACAAGTTTGTTTCTGGGAGCATGTCTGTGTAGTAATGTTCCACATACTCTGCTGCCATTTTTAACCCTATTATTCCTTTTAATAGTATAATTTTAAAGTAAATGTTCCTTCCCTTATTTAATCTGTTGTCCAGATATCACTCAATTTAGTCAGAGTCTCATAATTTTATTAGTCTTTTTTAGTGAAAGACTTTTTTTTTTAAAAAAATCTGATCTGGTGTGTATTTTTTATTTTATTCAAAGTTTTTTTGCTTTTATCTGCTTTCATCTACATTCTCAACTTCCTAATTTATTTAATTTGTTCAATTTTTAGCATTGCTTTTCTCTCAAACAAACATTTATTGTTATAATTATCCTCCAGATTTTTATTCATTGTAGTTCCATAAGTTTTGATGTGTAGAAATTTTTGGGTGATACATTTTCATAGTGATAATATTTCAAACACACTACATTGTCATCTCAGAGCCAAGACAGAAAAAATTCAGGTTTCCTTAGTCCTCCCTCAGTGGGGCAAGTTGTTTCCTAATTACTGTATTGGGTGCTGTTCTCTCAAGGTCTGGATTTTTATTTCCTGTCTTTGGAAATGTGTACCTTATACTTTAAATGAGGGACATTTTACAAAGTAACTGGCCAATTTCATAAAAGTCAAGGAAAGACTGTCACAGTTTGTGGCGAGACTTTGGTTATATAACTATTAAATCTAATGTGACATTCTCATGAAACAGAAAAGGGACATTTTCTGGGAAAATTCACCTACAGTATTTTCATTAATAGTATCATGCCAATGTTAATTTTCTCATTTTGATCATTGTGCTGTGATAATGTAAGGCTCTAACATTAAGAGAAGCTGTGTGGAATAAATGATGGGAATTTTCTGTACAATTTTTGCCATTTTTCTGTAAGTCTAAAGGTAGTTTAAAATATGAAGTAAACAAACAAGCAAAACAACCTGTGGGCCCCTTAGGTTAGTTTGCCTCTTTGGCTTTAACATTTTAAGATTTCCCTTAATTTCTTTGGCACTTGAGTCATACATTTTAATGGTTTTTTGATGATATTACTGTTTATTAATAATTTTTAAGCATACTGTTACAAAATTTTCTTTAGACATTGAGTCTGCCATAATCCCTGAGACAAAAATATAATTTACTTAATTTTTTTTCACAATCCACTTATGAGGATTGGGGATATGTTTATTTCAAAAATCTATATTGTTTCTCATTCCCAGAAAAATTATAATGGAGGTGACTTACAAAAATATAAACAACCTATTAGTGGAAAATCAATACTTGTAAAAATTAGTAAAAGAGAATATTAGGAAAGGAAAAGAATATAAAGCTAGGGAAACAGTTTGTACCAAAAGAAAACAAAACCCATGCTCTAAAGGTCTATGTCAGATCAAAATTTTCTCTGTTGCTTTATAATATCCAAATTAAAAGGAAATTACAGTTGTATATATGGTTTAGTGTTTGAAAATAAAAACATACCGATTGTTCAGGAAAACCATAGGTATTCCTGAAATGTCTCCATTGTTCTTTGGAATAGGACAGGTGGGCTTGGAGTGACATCTTCTCTACAACCTTGTAGATATCCCGAAGCATACCAGAGGCATAATACACCATCTTCAGTTTGAATAGAACGTGGAAGAAGTGACACAAATATGTTGTTCATAGAAAATTTTATCCCCCTTTTGATAACATTTTAAAAGAATATTATAAAATTGCCAAAACTGGTTTGGCTCAGTGGTAGAGCGTCGGTATGCGGACTGAAGGGTCACGGGTTCGATTCCAGTCAAGGGCATGTACATTGGTTGCAGGCACATCCCCGGTAGGGGGTGTGCAAGAGGCAGCTGGTCGATGTTTCTCTCTCATTGACGTTTCTAGCTCTCTATCTCTCTCCCTTCCTCTCTGTAAATTATCAATAATATATATATATATATATATATATATATATATATATATATATATATATTAAAAAGAATATTATAATCTTGCACTGCATAATGAAGTTTAGGTCCACAACGGCCCACTAGTACTCTGGTAGTTCCATAGGATTATATTGAAGCTGAAAAATTTATATTGCCTAGTGACATTGTAGCCATCATATCACAACACATCACTCATGTGTTTGTGGTGATGGGTGCCAGTATTTACAAACCTACTGTGCTCCCAGTTTTATGAAAGTACTAGGAACCCAGCGCACAATTCAAAATCGTGTGCGGTGCCACCCACCCTCGAGTCACCAGTCTGGCCCTGCTTTCCTCTCCGGGCCCCACAGCATCCATGGCCCCTGCTGATCAGGCCCTCCCCCAGCACAGGTGCATGGAGCCGAGGCCCCTGTCCTCCCACCCCCAACACTGCATGCACAGCCTCCCTCCTCCTGTCCAGTCCACCCATTATGGCATCCTGGTCAATTAGCATATTTCATATATATATATATATATATATATATATATATATATATATAATTTTTTTAAAGGCCTGGTGCACAAAATTCATGCATGGGGTTGGGGGGTGTACCTTAGCCCAGCCTGCACCCTCTTTAATCTAGGACCCCTTGAGGGATGTCCAACTGCCCTGGTAGTCAAACATCCTTCTCACAATCCAGGACTGCTGGCTCCCAACTCCTCCCCTGCCTGCCTTCCTGATTGCCTCTAACCGTTTCTGCCTACCAGCCTGATCACCCCCTAACCACTATGCTGGCAGTTTGATTGATGCCTAACTGCTCCCCTGCCAGCCTGTTTGTCCCCAACTTCCCACCTCTGCTGGCCTGGTCACCCCTAACTGCCCTCCCCTGCAGGATTGATCACCCCCAACTGCCCTCCCTTGCAGGCCTGGTCCCTCCCAACTTGCCTTCCCCTGCTGGCAATCTTGTGGTGGCCATCTTGTGTCCACATGGGGACAAGCTCTTTGACCAAATGGGGGCAGTAATCTTGTGTGTTGGAGTGATGGTCAATCTGCATATTACTCTTTTATTAGATAGGATAGAAGCCTGGAACACAGGTGAGGGCCAGCTGGTTTGCCCTGAAGGGTGTCCCAGATCAGGGGAAGGTTCCCTTGGGGCGTGGGATGGCCTGGGCAAGAGGCCTGTGGTGGTTTGCAGGCCAGCCACACCCCCTGCCGACCTAAGCGGAGGCCCTGGTATCTGGAATTTATTTACATTCTATAATTGAAACTTTGTAGCCTGGAATGGAGCCAAGCCTTATGCTTGCTCCGTGACTGCCACCATTTCTGTTTGGATTTGTTTACCTTCTATAATTGAAACTTTGTAGCCTTGAGTGGAGGCTTAGGCTGGCTAGGGCAGGCGGAAAGCTTGGCTTCTTCCCTTGCCTGGGAAACCCAAGCCTCCCTCCTGCTCTCTGTGGCTGTAGCCATCTTGGTTGGGTTTATTTGCATACTCACTCTGATTGGCTGGTGGGCATGGCTGGTGAGTGTGGCAGAGTTATGGTTAATTTGCATATTACTCTTTTATTAGGTAGGACAGATAGATAGCCCACACATTACATAATGTTTGATAAGAATAATAAATGACTGTTACTGGACTTATTTATTTGTTGTATTGTTCTTTCTATTATTATTTTAGAGAGTATTCTTTCTACTTATAATTTTTTTTTCTAATGCCATGTTATGCTGGCAATAGCATCCTTCATCTTGTGTTTACTGCATCTTTTGATGGCATCATTTTCCCTGTGTTTATAGTCCAGGAAGAATAGAATGTACCTTCTAGGTTTGTACATACACGTACTAGGAGTGTAGTCTGTGCCATTTAAGTTTTTGTAAGTACCATGATGTTCATACTAGGACAAATTCCCCGATGATTAATTTCTCAGAACATATCCTTGTTGTTAAGCAGTATGCATGATAATATTGAATAAACTACTTTAGTTGCTTAAAAATGTGAATAATGGAAAGACATTTTATTTTCTGTGCTTTATAAAAGAGATAAATACGTAAGGTTTTTAAAAACAAAAGATGGCCAGCCCATTGCTATACATTACTAGAAGCCCGATGTGAGGATTTGTGCTAGAATGGGCTTTCTTTTCCGTGGCTGCCAGCACCGCCTTTCCACTCCGGCCTAGCCCCTTTCTGCTCAGGCCCTGGAGCCACCTCTTTCCGCTTTGGGAGCTGCCTCTTTTTGCTCTGGCTCCTCCTTCCCATGCTGCCAGAGGCCCTGAGAGACCTGGGGTAGGGCAGAATGCCTGAGTCGTCGCCATAGAGACAATGCAAGTGTCCCGCCTCCCCATCACTTGGTGGCCGAGTATGCAAATTAACCTCCATTTTTGTTGGGTTTATTTGCATATCACTCTTGATTGGTTGGTGGTATAGTGGAAGTGTGGTCAATTTACATGTTCATCTATTATTAGGTAAGATAGCCCTATCTTCATTATAAAAATATTTTATTATTTATTTGAACTCTCTTCATTAATGTTTACAATATTATGTGATACTGTGATTAAGAAAAGCAACCTCACCTGTCATATTTCTAATGCAGAATACATGACTGTTTGTAGGCTGGCAAACATTTTACTTTTATAATGGTTTTAACATTACATATAAGAAATATTTGAACCCTTTTCTCTTCAGACATCTCTTTTCATTCTTATTTATTTTCTGTCATTATTGACAAATTTAAAACACAAATAAGCGATAGAAAATGTTACCAGTGTTAAAATAGTACTTCTTCTGACTACCAACTAGTGATATTTTGCAGTCTAGCAAAGCTGATAAATTAGATGCTGTTGTAGGGTTCAGCTAGAGCAAATGAAAATAATTTATCAGAAAAACAAAGAAAATGAAACACTGAATCACCACAGTTTTTTCAAGATTAGAGAATCAATCAAAATCTCTAGAAGAAACTTGAGTTTACCAGTATGATTGTGGATTTTTCACAATTAAGTAGTGCATTCATTTTGAAGATTTATGGCTCATATTTTATTACAAACTTTAATAATGCAAGTACTCAGCAAAATATGAAATATAGTCCAATCACTTAAGGAAGAACAACCAAATTCTCTCAAAAAATAAAACAGAAAAATAGTCAACATGCTGCAAATGTTGATGTTTAAAATACTAGCTTAGGAAAACATCTGCCTGTTTTGGGATTTATTTTGTTTATGTTAGATAAGCAGTTTTAATATTTACAAAGAAATATGGGTACTTCACTGATTTTTCTACACATACCCCAATATCTATAATACTTAGCATACTTGGTGAAATTCTAGATCATTCCTAGCAAATGATTAAGAAGGTTTATTAATGTATTGAAATGAAAGTCATCAAACACTATTTTAAAAAGAAAATGTGAGTGAATTGACTTTTGTTGTAATGATAAAAACCTGATAACAAGGAATTGCAGGAGTGAAAGCCCTAAATAGGGAACACTTGTTTACCTTGCCTTATTTTAACTACTTGACCTATACCAGTGGTCGGCAAACTCATTAGTCAACAGAGCCAAATATCAACTGTACAATTGAAATTTCTTTTGAGGGCCAAAATTTTTAAACTTGAACTTCTTCTAATACCACTTCTTCAAAATAGACTCGCCCAGGCTGTGGTATTTTGTGGAAGAGCCACACTCAAGGGGCCAAAGAGCCACAATGGTTTGAGAGCTGCAGTTTGCCGACCATGGACCTATACTTCTTTTGAGTCTTAAGAGTAGAAGAATAAGATGATAACACCAAATTAATAGAGTCTTAAAACTTAGTTTTTGATTATTTTCACCAAGTAATTATTTAAAATTATTTTACTACTTTATACATTTTACTATGATATTTGCTATCATATCATTTCTTCTTTCCAAAAAAACTACTTTTATTTATCAGCATTTTGAAATTATGAAATTTAAACCAATGGGCAAATTAAAAAATATTTTAATTTCAGAAATGAGCAAATAGAAATGTTAAGAGGTTATTAATAATGAATAATTAGAGCTTCCTGGCTAAAGAAGCAGCTTTCAAAAAAAAAAAAGACATAATATGTCATTTTGTTTTTACTTGAATTTATTGGGATAACATCCTATCTAATAAAAGAGTAATATGCAAATTAACCACCACTCTGCTACACTTACAAGACATGCCCACCAGCCACTCCCACAAGCCAATCAGAGCAAGTATGTACATTAACCCCAACCAAGATGGCTGCGGCCACGGGGCAAGCAGAAGGGAGCCTTGGGTTTCCCTGGTGATGGAGGAAGCCAAGCTTTCTATACACTCTGGCAGGCCCAGGCCTCCACTCAAAGGTACAAAGTTTCAATTATAGAAGATAAATAAATTCCAACAGAAATGGTGGCTGCCATGGAATGAGCAGGAAGCTTGGCTCTGCTCCAGGCTACAAAGTTTCATTTATAGAAAATATATAAACCCCAGATACCAGGATCTCTGCTTGGGTCAGCAGGGGCCTGAAACCACCACAGACCTCTCTCCCAAGCCATCCCACATCCTAAGGGAACCCCCACCCTGATCCAGGACACCTTCAGGGCAAACCAGCTGGTCCCCACCCATGCACCAGGTCTCTATCCTATCCAATAAAAGAGTAATATGCAGATTGACCACCACTCCAACATACAATATGGCTGCCCCAAAGAGGTAAAAAATCCTGCTCCCATATGGACACAAGATGGCCACCATAAGGTGGCCAGCAGGGGAGGATGTTTGGGAGGGATCAGGCCTGCAAGGGAGGGCAGTTGTGGGTGATCAGGCCAGCAGGGGAGGACGTTTGGGAGGCACCTGGTCCGCAAGGGAGGGCAGTTGGGGGTGATCAAGCCTGTAGAGGAGGGTAGTTAGGGGTGACCAGACTAGCAGAGGAGGGAAGTTGAGGGTGACTGGACCTGCAGGTAAGGGAAGTTTGAAGGGACCCAGGCCTACAGGGGAAAGCAGTTGGGGGACCTGGCCTGCAGGGGATAGCAGTTAGGAGTGACCAGGCCTACAGGGGAGGGCAAGTAGGGACAAACAGGCTGGCAGGGGAGCAGTTAGGCATCAATCAGGCTGGCAGGGGAGTGGTTAGGGGGTGATCAGATTGGCAGGCAGAAGGGGTAAGGAGCAATCAGGAACGCAAGTGGGCAGGCCAGCAGTTGGGAGCCAAGATGGTGAAAGCGATGTCCTACTGCTCAGTGGGATCAGGCCTAAACGGGCAGTCAGACATCCCCCAAGGTTTCCCAGATTGGAGAGGGTCCAGGCTGGGCTGAAGAACACCGCCCCCCCCTCCCTGCATGAATTTTGTGCACTGAGCCTCTAGTTGATTACTAAAATTATGTAGGTTTGATGTATACAATTCTATGATTCATCATCTATATATTGTGTGTCTACCACTCAAAATCAAATGTCCTTCTGTCTCCATATATTTGACACCCTTACCCTTTACTTACCTCTGGTAACCACCACACTGTTGCCAATGTCTATGACTTCCTATTTGTTTTTCTTGTTCATTTGTTGCTTTCAGTTCTATATTTCAAATATAAATTAATCATACAATTCTTGAGTTTTTCTAACTTATTTCGCTTAGCATGACATTCTCAAGAGCCATCCATGTTGTTGTCAATGATACTATTTCATCTTTCCTTTTTAAAAACTTTATCTTCATTGTCCAAATTATTACAGTTGTCCCCTTTTATCCACATTGATTCCTTCTAACTCACTCCTGCCTCCGCCCCGCCCCCGCCCCCATCCCAGGGCTTCACCACACTATTGTCTGTGTCCATGAGTTATGCATTTATGCGTATAAGTTATTTGGTTAATCTCTTTCCACCCACCCAGCCTGCCTTTTCTCAGATTCAACAGTATGTTCCATGCTGCTATGTCTCTGGATCTATTTTTATTAATCAATTTATTTCATTTTTTTCATTATGGCAGAGTAGTATACCATTGTATATGCACTTAGTATATATATACATATATATTTGAGGCCCGGTGCATGAATTTGTGCTTAGGAGGGGTCCGGCCAGCCTGACCAGGGGGAGGGAGCATGGACGGTTGGCCCACCTGCTTACTGGTCGAGCTCCTGGTTGAGGGGATAATTTGGGTATTAGCCTTTTATTATATAGGATACACACTGGGTGGCCAGATTGTTATGTGTTCAGAGATCATAATAATCTGGCCACTCAGTGTATGTATAACATATTCTCTATCCAGTCACTATGAAAGGACATTAAGGCTGTCTCCATGTCTTGACCACTGTTAAAATGGTGCAGTGAACATAGAGCTATATATACGTTTGTGAATACATGTCTTAAAATTTTTGGGGTACATACCCAGAAGAGGGGTTGCTAGGTCATATAGTAACTCTATTCTTAATATTTTTTAGGATCCTCCATACTATTTTTAGGTTCTTTTTTTTAATCTACTTAAATATATCAGTAAAATACTATGTCAATTGAACAAAGATAATGGTATTACAACTTGTTTATATTTGTCTGAATTTTGACAAAATAAGTATCACTTTTGTACCTGTGCTATTTTTGTTTGACAGAAATAATTTTCATTTATTGCTATTATTTTGTTCTTTCAGGTTATTTCACAGTTGAGAATCTTGGGCAGAGCAGTAACAGCTGGTTGCAAATTTGATAGAGAAATCTGGTCTAATGAACTTTCTCCTGTCCTCAATCTCTGGAAGAAACTAAATCAGGTTAGTAGTGGAATATTCTTCTGATTTTTCTACTTTTTTCTGTTTTTTTTTCTACAAATTGTCCATGTTGGTAAAATTTGACATTGTTCTGTTCTTAATATATATAATATCCTTGAACTACATGGGAGGGAGAATAGTAGAAGTCGACCAGTCAAGGAAGCAGTGTCACCAGTATCATTTGTCTTTTTCTGGTCATGTGCTATGTCATCTTCTATACCTACTATATTTTTGGTCACACCTTGTCTTCTCTCTCTAAAGTCACTATTAAAGGTTAAGTGTTTCAGTGGAGTCAAAATTTCTAAGAAAAAACAATTTATTAACTGGATTCCATTGGTTTTTATATTGTAGACTAAGCTATATAAAAAAATTACAGAATATTTGCTTGCTCACTAGGCAAAGCCTTAGGGTATTATAATTGAAAATGCTATTGAATAAGGATTTATTCTCTGGGATTAATCAATATAATATTGTAAACTGAGTGTTTAGTAATATTTTAAAAATGCTTATCATGACTATGAAATCATGATTCTGATTTCCATTCTTCATACCAATTTGTATTAAAGTTATTATTCTTTACCCTCTCTTTTCTAAATCAACCTTTGCTTATCTTTAAATTAATAACCACATTTACACAAATATTCATTCCTCTCCTTGAGCAATTTATTCTCTTATCTTGATGTTTGGATAATATTCCCCTTTTTGATTTTCTGATGGTTTTCCACTGAATTCTTAAAATGTGTTTATATATACAAGCATATATACACATATGTATGATTATTACATTATACAATAGAGTAATTTATTCTGAGAATAATGTAAACTTTTCCTTTTTAAATTAGAGAATAAGATAGAAATAGAATGATTTGAATAATTGACCAAGTCTATCACTTTCTAAATAGGCAAGCCTAATGTATAAGTGATCCTAATTATTACAGAGATTTCATATGATATTTTAGTTATAGTCCAGGTATTTATATGTTAGAGCATTTCTTTTTTTTTAATAATACATTTTGTTGATTTTTTTACAGAGAGGAAGGGAGAGGGATAGAGAGCTAGAAACATCAATGAGAGATAAACATAAATCACCTGCCTCCTGCATATCCACTACTGCGGATGTGCCCGCAACCAGGGTACATGACCTTTTCCGGAATCGAACCTGGGACCCTTGAGTCCACAGGCCGACCTGACCCTCTATCCATTGAGCCAAACCAGTTAGGGCTTATCTCTCATATTAATCATGTAAACTTTCATTGCTACCTCATAACTGTAATTTTGCTACTGCTATGAATTATAATGTAAATATCTGTGTTTTCCGATGGTCTTAGGCGCCCTGCTGCCAGTTCTCTAGAGCCTTTCCTTTCCTCTGAATTATAAGGAAACTTGTTTGACCCAGTTTCTAAGTTTGAGAAAAAGTGAAGTCTACTCCACGATTTTGTCACCTTAATTTCTTACAATATTTTTTGTCTCTGTGTCTGAATTTTTCATTGGTCATATTTTCCTCTCATATTAGATCTGACTTTAAAATGCAATCTCTGTATATTTCACAGGAAATTGAGAGAGAGAAAAAATGTCTTTTACATTTTTAGTTTCTCAGCTTGGTCTTTGTTTCAAAAGACAGATTAACAAGGGAAAATCATACAAATTTATTTAATACGAGAGGCCCCGAGCATGAATCTGTGCATCTTGAAATTAACTGTGGGCCATGAAGCTATGGTGGGCACAGGGGCAGATCTTAGCCCATCTTCCTCACCCCCGCTCGGCTCGGCCCCTCCCACTTCGGCCCTCAGTCCCCTGTCTGCCAGCAGCTCCGCTCTCACTGCTGCTGCCCCCACGTGCTCACAGAGCCAGCCCCACTTGCACCTGCTGAAACGGAGTGGTTGGGGCCCGCACCAGCAGCTGCTGTGAGTGGGGCCAGCGCTGGCGGCAGGTGTGAGTGGTGGCTGCTGCCCCAATCATCCCTTAGGAGCAGGGAGAGGAGGAGAAGCCCTCAGGGGCAATCGTGACCAGCAGCCGCTGCTTGTACCTGCTGATGGTGCTGGGCAATTGGGACCAGCATCTGATGCTGGCACTGGGTGTGAGCTGGGCTGGTGCAGGCAGCAGGTGCAAGCACCAGGTAGACCATGGCACATGAGAGCAAAGAATTTTCAGTAACCAACAGAAGCTTGCCTTAATGACAGTGACCAGCAACCCGCCTTGGTCTGGTGCCCCTGCTCACCAGCTTCACCATCCCACTGTGGCTGATGTTTCACTCTCTGCTGCCTTCTGGCAATGCCCAGCATGTTCTGTGCGTGTTCCCTGGTGGTCCGTGCACGTCATAGCCACCAGTTCAGAGTTTGGTTGTTCTGCAGTTCAGTCAATTTGCATATTAGGGTTTTCTATATATAGATAAGTTTTATGTGAAATAGGAGCTTTCATAAGAAAGTGCAGACCTCAAGAGTCCCATCCACAGGCCCTGCAGGCAAGAATCAGTTTCTTATTTCAGGGAGGGGTAGAAGTCAGAGCACTGACCTGCCCAGGCTCCTCTCCATCTGATATTGCCTCCTCAGACCTGGGACGATTCATGTCTGTCACCACACTAATTGCTGGGTCTGTTTCTTCTTCTTCTTCTTCTTCTTCTTCTTCTTCTTCTTCTTCTTCTTCTTCTTCTTCTTCTTCTTCTTCTTCTTCTTCCTCTTCTTCCTCTTCTTCCTCTTCTTCCTTCTTTCTTTCTTCTTTCTTCTTTCTTCTTTCTTCTTTCTTCTTTCTTTCTTCTTCTTCTTCTTCATTCTCTCTCTCCCTCTCCCCCCCCTCTCATTTATAGCATGTTTTACATTGGTAAGCTAAAAATATGTGTGCACCTTTTACAGTTTAGTTAATAATTGGAGATTATTTAAGATTCCTAAAAATACTTAAAACACAGATATTTTAGCTCTTCATATTAGCTGAACAAATTAGGAACCCATAAGTACTACGGTATGTTTTCAGATAAGGACCATAAATACATTTGTTGATCAAATTGAAATTAGAAAAAAGTGGTAGTGAGTTTAAGTCATCACTCAAATTTAGACTCTTGGTTTCTAGCCTTTCACCTTGTTTATAAATCCAAGGAAGGGGAATTGAGGTGCCACACTAAGTAGATATAGTGGCATTATCCTTTACTGCAGGGGTGGGGAACGTCCATCTCAAGGGCTGTATAAGGCCCTCAAAATCTTTTGGTCTGGCCCTGCCAAGGCATTAGGGGTGGGCTAATTAAATATTTCACCAAATATAGCAGGCTGATTTTTCAGCTGATAATTTGGAATGGCCCACGAATGATGCTATAAATATCCAAATGGCTCTTGGCAGGAAAGAGGTTCCTTGCCCCTGCATAAAGGGGAAATTTTACCCCTTTTCTCCTTCAGAAGATTTGATCTTGCAAAGAATTTGTATTCTGTGCTTTTTAAAATATTTAAAATGGTTTTATGTATTTAACTACTGTTCAAATTGGTTGAAACTAAAGAAAGTTAAAATGTAGCTATTATGAATGAAATCATAATCTTGTTTTATAGTAATCTTTAACAGAAACAGTTAAGACTGACTACTACAGTCTTTGTGAAGTTGTCTTGAGTGCAAGACAGTAGCCGTGGGGATAGTGTGCCAGGGCTCACAGCTTGGGAGAGAGGAGTGCTTACAGCTTGTAGGAACTAAGCATTTTTCAGTTTCCTTTTGGGCTAAATGCAGTCATGGCACTGGGAGCAGATAGACAATGTCTTCTCAAGTGGTGACACAAAACTGGTGGATTTAGAGAAATAATGAAAATGAAATTATTAAAATGCAATATCCCTAATATATTTTTGGATTGTATATAAGGATCACTTTCATGATGAAGGCAGAATTAGTGTGCCATTTAGAATAGCAAATGCCAGTTCTTAGCAGGGGAGTGTTTGTTTAGTTTAATATAGTTTGAATTTTTAGTTTAATATAGTTTTACTATTGTTTATTATAAACCACATTTCACAGTGCTGTAAAGTTTTATTAAATTTAGACAAAAATGAGATATTTGACCTTTTTTAAAATGTAGTATAGCATGTACTATGAAATTCCACTGCCTGGTTTAAAATTCTGACTCTGCCTTTTCTAGATATCACTGCACATTTTGTCTCATCTCTCCTTGCCTAGTTGCCTGCTCAGTAAAATGGGGATAATGGACTGCTATAATTAGTAGATTGGCTAATACTGAGTATTTAGAAGTGTGCCAAGCCTGTGTTAAGTGCTCAATAAATATTAGCTATTATTATGCAGATAAAAAATAATATTAGGATGAAATTGCTCTAAAGTTTTTATATTTTGGAAATTTGATATCCCTATGATAACTACACAGTCTAGAAGAAAAGCATATGCTTTCTAATATTTATCTTTTAAGATATAATTACCTAAGAAGCCTGTGCTAATTAGATAAAAGAATAGTCTTTAGAAAAAATGTCACTTAGAATCATAAGCAGATTGTATCTGAAGAGGGTTTTCATTCAAGTACTAATCAAATTGTTTTAAATTAATTACTTTTCTAGCATAATGATGATCAGTATTTTTATGAATGGTTAAATGTGAGTTCTGATAAATGTTACTTTTAGTGTTTTTGTTTTGTGCTTCAAATATACACTATTTCATATACACTTGTATATATCTGAATGTGGATGTGTGCATACTGCTTTATCAGGTTTTTAGAGTTTCATGATCCCTACATCTTATTGTTAGAATACTCATTAATTTCATTATTTATCCACTAAATCTATGGATTCTGAAAGGAAATCTTAAACCACTTTTTTCTCCATCATTCTGAAAAGTTCTTTTTTAAATCAGCTTTGAAAGTCAGAAATCCAGGACATCTAATCACATTTTTATTAGGTCACTTAAGTATTTATAAGATGGATACAGTTTTTTCTTTTGTTTAGTTTTTTTTTGTTTGTTGTTGTCTTTGTCAAAGGAAAAATGTTGAATAAAAAGTGTCATTTCACTATTAATATTAAAATTTTAATATGACTATAAAAGTATGAAACCTAATAAGCAGAATTTTGGTTTATGAATATTATTGATTTTTATTGTTGTTAATTCTCACCTGAGGATATTTTTTCCATTGATTTTTGTAGAGAGAGTTGCGGGGAGAGACAGAGAGAAACATTGATGTGAGACACATTGATTCGTTGCCTCCCAGATTCACCCCACCTGTCACTGAGATAAGTGCCCTTGACTAGAATCAAACCCAAGACCCCTCAGACTATGGGCCAACAATCTCACCACCGAGAAAACCGGCTAGGGTTGAATATTACTACCTTTAAACATTGTCATTAGCATTAAATACATTATTATGATAGTACCTAATACTTAATAGTTATTCAATAAATGTTAATTTTATTATTGTTGTTAAACTGTTTTTATTTTAAGTATTTTCAATTTACCTTTTGATAGGTAGCAAAATCAAGATACAGCAAGGGTCTACTTAAGTTTATCATTCTATTTTATTGTCTCTAAAACTTCTAAATCCAGATATTTATTGTGTTATCTTCAGTAAAGCATAATAGAGATTAGACTAATATATAACACTAGAGGCCCAGTGCACGAAATTTGTGCACTAAGGGGGGGTGTCCCTCAGTCCAGCCTGCACCCTATCCAATCTGGGACCCCTTGAGGGATGTCCAACCACCCATTTAGGCCTGATCCAGGACTGCTGGCTCACAACCACTCGCCTGCTTCTGCCTGATTGCCCCTATCTGCTTCTGCCTGCCAGCCTGATCACCTCCTAACCACTCCCCTGACAGCCTGATCGATGCCCAACTGGCTAGCCCGATTGTCCCTAACTGCCCTTCCCTGCTGTCCCTGTCACTCCTAACTGCCCTCCCCTGCTAGTCTGGTCATTTCTAACTGCTCCCCGATAGGCCTGGTCACCCCAACTGCCCTCCCCTGCTGTCCCTGTCACCCCTAACTGTACTCCCCTGATGGCTTGGTTACCCCTAAATTCCCTCTCTGGCCAGCCTAGTCACCCCTAACTGCCCTCACCTACAGGCCTGGGTCCCCCTTCCAAATGTCTTCCCCTGCAGGCCTGCCCACCAAACTACCCTCCCCTGCAGTTCTGGTACCCCCCAATTTCCCTTCTCGGCTGGCCCGGTGAACCCTAACTGCCCTCCTCTGCCAGCCTGGTCACCCCTAACTGCTTTCTCCTGCAGGCCTGGTCTCTCCCAACTGCCCTCCCCTGCTGGCCATCTTAGGCAGCCATCTTGTGTCCACATGGGGGCAGCCATCTTGTGTCTTGGAGTGATGGTCAATTTGCATATTACTCTGTTAGATAGGATTAACTGAATTTTAATAATACTTCTATTGAATAAGTACATTATTTTTATTCATTTGATTATCCTCACTGATATTAGAGGGAAAAGTAGTGTTATATAATTCCATTTTTGAAAGTCTAAAATATAAAACTAAAACTATTTATTTTACATTCTTACACACAGCATTTAACACCAATATACAAAGTACAAATAATGATTTTTTTCCCCTTTTTCATATCTTGGGGGAACAGTTGCTTCAATAACATGTGAGCTTACTTTTATAATTTCATAGGATCGGGTGATTGTTCCCTGTTCTTTTCTTGCAGAGATGGGCACGTGTAGTTCAGAAAGTTCTAACTTCATGAAAGCTTAACACAAACTTCTTTGTCTTTTAACTTTTATGACACATATTTACAATGATCAATTTCAGTAATCGTAAGCATCCTTTGTCTCCAACCCTACCTCAACCTGCCCCCACCAAATTCCTTCATTTTGTACAAACAATGGAATACATATATTGATAGATTTATGAACATTATTCCTTAATGTAAGATATGCCAGAGTCATTTTACTTTTTAAATTTTCCTGGTGAGAATGAATAATATATATGAAGTTCCCTGCTTTTAAGTTTTTCCCTCTGGGACTGGCTTCTTCATCTTTCTCTAGTTAAGGAAAGGGCTTTCCTGTTGTTTAACGAGAACAACTTTTACTCAGTGAGCTAATGAACACAAGTCCTTGGGAGACTGAGTAGAGAGAGATTCTCAGGCCACTGTGGTGGCTTTGACTGCTTTCATACTTCAGAGTTTTACTTTTAAGCAGAGGACTGAATATAATGTAAGCATTGCTTTTACTGAGGAAATAAACAGCATGCGGACCTATTAACAGTTTTCTCAGTGTTCCAAAATTTGCTTCTCATTGAAATGAAAAGATTCAGTGGTATCTGGCTCAGAGGGAGTAACCCCTAATTTCCAAAAAATTATTTTAAAATCTTGTTCTTCCTGTAGTATCATTTCTAAGGTTTTTTACATCTGAGGCTATCTTTATTTCATATTCACATTTAACTGATATAGTGAGAGTATAGTTACAGATCCATTTTTAGCTTCCTAATTCTTTTTTTTTTTGAACTCTTAGAAAATATTATTCATTTGTCTTTTTATTGAAGAATTTTCTGTTGATCTGATTCCCTTTTAATAACTGATTTTTGTTCTAGATTATTCTATCTCTGATGTCCTTAATTTTCACCATAGTATATATGTGGATTTTGTTTTTTGGCACGTATTCAGTTTTGATTCTCTGAGAAATTACAATTTCAACTGCTAACCTATCCATTTCCACCTGTTTCAGTCTGGGCCCCTCAGGCACTGTGTGTGTCCTTTGTAACATCAAGGATGCCACTGTCTATGGCTGGTGCTTGACATTGCATTTTATAGCTCTGAAGTGTTAACATGGTGGACAGTGATCCATTCAGGATAATGTGAAAAGAATAGTTTTTCACCAAAAAACTCTTTGCAGCCATGGCACTCAGTCCTCTTCAGCGGTAGGTTATTATATGCTCCCACTTAATAAGTCCCCAACACCTGTGTCTCCCAGGCGTTTCCCATTCTTCTTGTGCCTTTTTCTGGACTCAGTGTTTTCTTGTCAGACAGAATTTAGAAGTGGGAGACTCATTTGTATGCTAAATATAGATTCTTTTCAAAGTTATATTAAATTTATATTAGCCAAATTAGTCTATCAAGTGTGTTACATTTCATCATTATAATATTTTGTCTATCACCTATCTTCTCTTTCTGAAGCTATTAGAAAAGAGAATTTAGGTTTTAATTTAGGTTTTAATTCTTTCTCATGATGATTATTGCAGAAAATTCTAAACTTGACTTTTCTTCTAACATTTAGGATGTCCCCAAAACATGTTTATACCCTTTAACAGCTGATAATTCACTTAATTTTCACTCCTTTTCAGGTTTAACTGATTTGAAATAATGGACAAAGCCAGATTAAGCTTTGAACAAAGAAAATTTATCCTAAAGTGCTATTAGCTTTTTTAAATGGGGATATATAAAAGATAAAGTTTACAATATAAAACTGGCAACAGTCAATGAATTGAGGGCACACAAATACTGAACAGAATGGTTCTTGATGTTTGTGATTCCATTGCTTCAAGTTATCAGCAGTGCCTAGTTTGAAAACAGGCGACAAAAACAATTATTCATTTCTGTAGATTCTTTTAAATTTTGAAAATGAACTGTATGTTCATAAACACTGACTTTATAACATTCAAAGTGTATACATTTTTGGGGACACCCTGTATATTTGGAACACCTGTAAACTTCCTCCAAATCATATTTCATATCATTATCACATTAATTTTCCTAAAGAAAGTATTTTCCTGACAGTATGGATCCATTTGGAACCTTATTTCTAAGCCTTTTCCATAGTGAAGCAGATCTCAGTGTTACATAAACAGACCACTGTAGTTTCTGTATGTGAGGACTTCCAGATGCTATTTCCTTCTGGAATTTCCTAAATCCGCTAAACTAATATTGGCCAGATAAAGTGCTAGCATCTTAAGAAGCCTTTTCAGCTGTTATTCACTTTTCTCTCCATGTTACTATAGAACTAATTTATAACTTCATAATAATTTCCATAAATGTTATATATTTTAAGCTAGGCAAGTTAATATATGGTAATTAGATATAGGAATTCTCTTATTTGGGAGAGTTTTGAAATTTATGCATGTAAATGTTTCAAGTGAAATAACTTAAAGCAAAATTTCCATTTTTTAATCATTGTGATCAGGTTATGATTAATCATTAGGTAAACTTAAAATAATAATTACGTTTAAGCAATGAAAAGAAATAAAAATTTTTTATGAAAAGTATATAATGGTCATCTAGGTTCTAAGCACTTTCATTAAGTAAATAAAGGACCTTAGCTGAATCACTTACTTTTTCTTGGCTTTCCCTTGGGTAAAAAAAGGAGTCAACATTCTTTTATTTGTTCATTTACTTATTCATTCATCAAATATCTAATATAATGTGCCTGCTGTATGCTCGGCACTATGATAGAGGTGCTAGATTTATTAAGAGATGGAACCAACTGTTTCCATGGGTTAAGAGCTGAAGCTGGGAAGATATTGAGAAGAATCCAAGCTAATAGAAAGGTATTGGAGCAAGTTCTTCCTTGACCTTGCTCACTGTGCCAATTGTGGGAGTACTTACTCCTTGATCCTGCTGGACTATGCCAACAGGTCCTTCTCTGCCAGGGACTGGACCTCCTTGGACACTGGGTTTTAGACAGAGTAGGTAGAGAAGTCATGGGTATGTAAGAGTCTTTTTGTAGCCCAAGTAGCCATTGCTAACAAGGAGCCATCAAACAAAGCAGTCCATAAAGCAGGCAGCCACACAAAGTAGTTACAGCAAACATAGGAGCCATTACACACACAGCAGCCCTTCATAAAAGCAGCAGCCTCCAACACAGGGCTATACAAAGTAGCCCAACCAAGCACCGTGCACTGGCTGGCCAATAACTCACTTTATTCCAACTTCTTGCCAAAATAGTGACATCAATGCTCGGGCTACAGACAGGAATGCCTGCACAGTGCATACAGTACAATTGCTGTGTCCTGGCTTTTGGACCTGCTTATGGTAAGTTGGCCTTGGCAACTTGGCCTTGAACATCAGTGCACTCTGAACAGGGTTCCCACAGAAGGACATAGTTCCTTTGTTCCTGCTCCTGCTTTCTGTTCTCTGGAAATCCTATTTGGCAGAACCTATAGGACATCAGCTGGAAAAGGAGAACTAGACACACAAAAAGGATAGAAAGCTGGGTTGATTGGAGCTGAGGCATACTATCTCCTCTCTAAGAATAGGATATGCCTTTTCATTTGTACTTCCTCTGATTTTTCTTTTTCTTTTTGTTATGTTCTATCTCTTGATTTGTTTGATTCAGTAATCTCCCTCCATTTTTTTCCCTTTAAGCACTGAAAGCCATATTATCATTTTTAACTGTATCCTGCAAATTTTTATATGTATGTTTTTAGTATTGCCAAGTTACTAAAAATTTCATTGTGACTTTATCTTATTTAATATTTTGTTGTTTGTCATGGGAGAGAGTTTAATGCAGGGACAGTTTACACAGGAATGGACAGGGTGAAGGAAGTTAACAAGGGACAGTGAAGCATTTTAGGATTAGCAGTAGCAGTGAACGTCTAAGACTTCTGTTCCTGAACTGGCAGGGAGGGTAGTTAGTCAAACAGGAGCTGTCGGAGGGGCTGCCTGACAAGAGCTGCTGCAGCTGGGGTTGTGGAGAAGGAGAGGGAGAGTGCCTTCCTGTAGCCTAGCAGGGAGGGAGCCCAGAAGCAAATGGCTCAGGATAATAAATGCTCCCTTGCCTCTGGTTGAACTAAAGGACTCCAGAGGAGAAGGGTCCTTTATTACAAGACAGCAAGATCAGCCTCTGGTCATAGAGCTAAGTAGAAAAGACCTAGAGAAAACTGGAGATGGAAAAGATAATACTCAGCACAGCTTTCATTTTCAATGCATTTCAAAGCAAATTGTGTAGACCATGTCATTTCACTCCTAAATACTTCAGTATGCATCCTAATAAAGAATTTTCATCTTCTATAACTGCCATGTTATTAACATACTTTACTAAAGAAGCAATAATTCCTTAATTTAATACAAGTCCATGTACAAATTTCCTGTTTACAACTATATTTTAATAGTTCAGTTGAACTCAGATCCAAACTACCATACTGTGTATGAATGTTATATCTTTCTAAATCTAGAATTTCCTTCCCTTCCTTATATCATGGATTTTAAATCACATGCTAGATAGTTGAACAAATCATGTCATATGTCTTTGCTGTAATGCTTAATATTCTGATTTTAGCTGAATTGCTTCATTGGCTGTTGTGTTACTTGCTCTTGTGCCTCACAAATTGCTATAGGTTTGAAATTAATTCTGAAGGCTGAATATGTTAAGATTGTTTGTATACATGAGTACTTTATGGGTGAAGCTGAATTCTTTATACTATATCATATCACGAGGCACATATGCCCTAGCTCGGTGGATAGAGTGTCAGCCTGTGGACTGAAGGGTCCCAGATTCGATTCTGGTTGAGGACACATACTTGAGTTGTGGGTTTGATCCCCAGTAGGGGCATCCAGGGGGCGGCAGATTAGTGATGTTTCTATTTCTCTGTCCCTCTCCCTTCCTCTTTGAAATAAATAAAAATATATTTTTAAAAATGAGGCACATATGACTGTTCATCTCACTTTTCATGATGCTAATTGATCACTGATTTCTAATGGTGACAGTCACCTTCTCAATGTAAATTTCCCTATCAATCTTCCACCTAATAGTTTTAATTGAATTTTTAAAATAAAGTGTCAAAACTTCTAATTCTCCAATTTCTTCTGGAATTTTTTTGCTCAAGTTTTATTTAGAAGAGCTATCCCATGTTCACCAGGAGTATGAATTTACCATGAAGTAAAATTCATAGCAGAAAGTCAGGATAAATGCTTAATTTTAAAATCAATTTCTAGAGTAATGAATTGGCATCCCAGCAATCTCCAGTGCTGTATAATGAATTTCTTTTTATGTTTTTTTTCTCTTTGTCAACCCCTACATTCATTATTTTACTCATGACTTTTATTTTAAATGAGGTGAAATTCACATAACAAAATTAAGCACTGTAAATATTATGGGTAGCATTGGATCTTTTTAAAATATGAGACTGTGTTGTAATCTAGTCTTTTACTAAATTACCTCTTTTATGGTAGCCTCACAGAGCAGCAGCATCATTCCTCAGGCCAACTTATGGAGCAGATAGTCTATTAAATATATGTACCTAGAAATAAATGTAGTCTTAGTAATATGCCATTTTAATATTAATCATCTAGTGTTCAAAAAATTGCTATTTGGTTTTACATACCCGAGTTATATATGAATAATGGTTTTCTGTCAAAGAAACGTGATACAGACAAAACTAAAGGTCCTCTTGACAGTGATGTCTGCGAGTTGTATCTCTCTCTCTCTCTCTCTCTCTCTCTCTCTCTCTCTCTCTCTCGGAGTAACTACTGGGTTTGGTGTTAATCAATATTACAGTATATTACAGATGTAATAATAGCTTCAATATCATTTTCCGTACATCAACTCAGCATACTCCCTTCCTCAGTCTTTCACAGCCCTGGCTTTCCTTTGGCTGCTAGTCATCAGCAATTTTTGCCTTCTATTTCAGGTCTTCAACATTTCTGATTTAAACAGCTTATTGGGTAATCAGCACACACTTGTCCTGGTTGACCTCTGCTTTTAAATAAAATACCTTTAATTGGAACTAAACTAAATAAAATGAGTGTTAAAACATGATGCTTTGGTTTCCTTTGACCCACCTGATAATTTGGTATGAAAAGGAATAATTATTACCAGAATTAGATCTAAGTTCTGTTTGTTAATAACTGGGTTTTGGACAATAAAACAAGACCATAAAGCAGCCAGCTGTCCTGGGGAATGGGCTTCAAGAAATTCTATATAGATCTTTCAACTCTTTGAACTCACCAAACTCGTAGTATTTTCTTTACTTTTTTTATTCCCTTCCCTGCCCTCTTTTTTCCACAGTTGTATTAGAAATCCACTTCTGGATAGACATAATTTAATGCAAATATATAAAAACTTTGACCATTTTTATTATGAATACCTGGGACCAGAGTCAGTTAAACTTAAATTAATCAGGTCTCTTTAGATTCCAAGTGATGGAAAGCCTAGTTCAGACTAGCTTAGGCCTAAAAAGGGCACTTAATGGCTCACATAACTGAAAACATGTTACGTTGGTTTTAGTCACAGCTTGTTCCAAGGAACTTGAAAGGATGTAATCAGGAACCAGTTACATACACTGTATATTATATGTTTAATACATATATTATTAAAGATATTCTGAAAGAGCTGATTTACTGAAACTGATGTACTACATGTGTGTATATATGTATTTGTACACACATGTATGCATATATGTATACATACATATGCCACATTCTTCTATCTGTTGGCACTGTTTTTCATAGAGATTCTGTCTTTATTGTCACAAAATGACTGCAAAATTCTATTGCATTTTGTTATAGTAATGAATTGACATCCTAGCAATCTCCATTGCTGTATGATGAATTTCTTTTTATATTTTTTCTCTTTGTCAACCCATACATTCTTTATTTTACTCATGACATACTCTTCCTTGACTCAGTCTCTGTGGTTAGGAAAATGGAATGCTTTAAGTTACACACTAGTTTCTGGAGTTCAGTTGAGTCTATTCCACCTGAACTTTATGGACTAAGAATTAGGAAAGGCTGTTTTCACTCCAGAGACTTCTCAGGAAAGAGATTGCACTGTAGCAGCAGAGTTGAGTAGTTATGCCGGAGACCTTATGGCACACAAAGCCTGACATATTTACAGTCTGCAGCTTTACTGAAAAACTTGCTAACCTCTCATCTCGTTCTTGCTTGAATTTCCTTTCATGACAAAAATTCTTTCTGAGAACCATTTTCGAAAAGATCTAATTATGTATATAAATATAACTACTTCCATGTGTCATCCATTTTACTTGTCTAAAATAACATCCCACTAGAAAACTATTTCAGTAAAAACACAGAAATTCTGGATTCACACCTAAACCACACCAAATTCGACTGTTTTTTTCTTATCTAAAAGATACTCTTTGCAAAGAAGTTTAAGTTTTAAAATATCTTATAACCTTTTCCTCCAGCCGCTTCATAGATAAGATTTTCTCCGAATACTCTTAGCTTTTTAATGACAAGAAGAACTTTAAAATGTTAAAGCCATCCTTCAAAAGTACATGCTTTAGCCCTGGCTGGTTTGGCTGAGTGGACAGAGCATCAACCTTGGGACTGAAGGGTAGGCTGTTTCCAAATCTTAGCTATGGTAAATTGTGCCACTATGAACTGACATAAAATTTGTCCACTATCCTTTTTGATTGGTGTTTCTAGTTTCTTGGGATATATTCCTAGAAGTGGGATCACTGGGTCAAATGGGAGTTACACTTTTACTTTTTTGAGGAAACTCCATACTGTCCTCCTCAGTGGCTGCACCAGTCTGCATTTTCACCAGCAGTGCATGAGGGTTCCTTTTTCTCTGCATCCTCTCCAGCACTTGTCATTTGCTGATTTGTTGATGATAGCCATTCTGACAGGTGTGAGATACTACCTCATTGTCCGTTTGATTTGCATCTCTCAGATTAGTGATTTTGAGCATGTTTTCATATGTCTCTTGGCCTTCCTTATATCTTCTTTTGGAAAGTATCTATTTAGGTCCATTGTTATTTTTTTGATTGGGTTGTTTATCTTTCTTTTATGAGTTCCCTGTAAATGTTCGAGATTAAACCCTTATCGGTGATAACATTGGCAAATATTTTCTTTTAGATTCAGTTTTAAGTTTATTGCCATTTACTTTAATGTGTACATTCATGTATATTTATGTGTGTGTCAAAAATTATTTCAGCAGCATTAATATTTTAAATATAGCAGTAATAGAAAAAAATGCCTAAATTTAAGCTCATAGCCTAAAACTCTGCCTTTACATATGATCTTATACCAATAAAGTTTATTTAATGATGATTTATTTAATGACAGTAGCCATAATATATTATCATATAGTATTATTAAATTATCATGTTAAAAAGATATAGTATTCTCATAGAATATATGAATGCAATAACTATTAGAACAAAGAAAAGTTGTAATATAAATAATATAATAATAATTAATACATAACAATATAAGAATCAATTGTTTGCATGCTCACAACTATAAACCTACTTTTGCCCACCCAGAATACTGATAATTTTCAAATTAAATGTCCATTTGTTATAGAAAACCAGAGAAGAACTGAGCAATGCTTAGAGAGGTGGAGGTTACATTTATTATTATGCGTGGGCCCAGAGGAAAATGTCTCTCAAATTTTGGCCCCAACATGGAAGAACTTTCCCTACTTATATGTTTTTACCTTCTTTGTCTCCCAAATATGGGGTGTTTCCGGCCCCCTTTGTAAGTTCTTAAAGATACCCTGAGTGCTGGGGCCTTGAGACCTCAACCAAAGGCCTGGCCTGGGGGAAGAACTGATAACTTTGTCCTAGGAAGGTTTAATGGCCTCTCTGAAGTGGAAGTAGTCTTATTTTCTTTAATATTTAAGCTAGCAAGCATTTACAGAAGCCAAATATCAGGGTTAAAATTTCAAACAGCAATTTTTATATAAGATGGATGCTTCACATTTACATTTTATTTCAAAGCCATTATTCTGCTTTCTTTATAGTAATAGAGTGGGAGTGTAGCTATTTTGCTTTCTTTTCTTTGGCTTATAGGGTGCCATTCTTTTCACCTTTACTGCTGTATTGACTAGTGCTTCTCAATATAGTTCTTTCTAAATTCCCACCTCCTATTCTCAGTTCCCACTCTCTTACCACTTAAACATTGGTAAACTTCAGAATTCCCTTTCTATGTATTTACAGATTTCACAAATGTGTCCATTCACAAAATAAGAGTATTTCAAAAACAGGTTAGAAGAACAAAAGATTTTAATAATGTTTTAGATATTCTAATATATCATTGATTTACTATAGTATGTTACTTTTCAATAAATATATTATTTTTTTTAGAATTCAAACCTGATTCATCAGAAAGTATTTCCTCCTAATGATCGACAAGGATCTCCAATATTATCATTCATCGTTCTTGAACAATTTAATGCCATTCGCTTAGTACAAAGTGTTCACCAGTCTCTTGCTGCTCTCAGCAAAGTCATCAGAGGAACTACCTTACTGAGTTCAGAAGTACAGAAATTGGCAAGCGCGTTATTAAACCAAAAGGTAAGCCAATCCTAAGTATATGTTTTTACTTCACTATTTTATAAATTGCCCTTCTGTCATGTGCATATTTGTCAAATGTCTCATAGTTAATAGTAACAGCATACCAAGTTAAACTAGCTGAAGCCATGTTAGAATTAATTGACTCATGTAACTGAAGAATCCAAGGAAACTGTTATTAAGTCACCTTAATAAAGGAATTAAAATTGTCTATAGATTCTCAACTTGTCCTATATAATAAAAGAGCAATATGCAAACTGACCATACTTCCACTACCAGCCAATCAGGAGCAAATATGTTAACCCAACCAAGATGTCTGTGGCCATGGAGCACACTCTGGTGGGCCCTGGACTCCACTCAAGGCTACAAAGTTTCAATTATAGATGATAAATAAATCCCAACAAAAATGGCTGCAGACTTGGGATTCCCCATTGGTAGAGGAAACCAAGTTCCTGGCCTCTCCTGGCCTCTGCTGAAGGCTACAAAGTTTCAATTATAGAAGATAAATAAATCCCAGATACCCGGGCTTCCTCCACTTGGGTCACCAAGGGGTGTGGCCGGCCTACAAATCACCACAGGCCCCTCGCCCAGGCCACCCCATGCCCCAAGGGACCCCTCCCCCCCCAATCTGGGACACCCTTTAGGGCAAACCAGCTGGCCCCCACCTGTGCAACAGGCCTCTATCCTATCTAATAAAAGAGCAACATGAAAATTGACCATCACCCCAAAACACATAAAATGGGTGCCCCCATGTGGTCAAAGATGGCTGCCCTCATGTGGACACAAGATGGCCACCACAAGATGGCCAGCAAGGGAGGGCATTTGTGGGCAATCAGGCCAGCAGGGGAGGGTAGTTGGGAGGGACTAGGCGTGCAAGAGAGGGCAGTTAAGGGGTGATCAAGCCTGCAGGGGAGGGCAATTTGAGGCAATCAGGCTGGCAGGGGAGCAGTTAGACCTCAGTCAGGCTGGCAGGGGAGTGGTTAAGGTGTGATCAGGCTGGCAGGCAGAAGCGGTTAGGGGCAATCAGGAAGATAGGCAGGTGAGCAGTTGGGAGCCAGCAGTTCTGGATTGTGAGAGGGATGTCCGAATGCCCATTTAGGCCCTATCCTTCTGGGATTGAGCCTAAATGGGCATTTAGACACCCTTTGATGGGCCCCAGATTGGAGAGGGTGCAGGCTGGGCTGAGGGACGGCCCCTCCCCCATGCACAAATTTTGTGCACTGGGCCTCTAGTATTATATATCTACTTATCTAGTCAGTGTGTGTGTGTGTGTGTGTGTGTGTGTGTGTGTGTGTGTGGGTATCTGTCTCTTCCATGTTGATTTGACTTTGGGGAAGGTCCTCTATATAGGATCAATTCTAGCAGCCTGAGTCTTTTATCTTCTGAGCTCCATGTGAACAACAACAAAAAAACCCATCTGTTTCCTCATAACTCAAGCAAAAATCTTGGTATTAGCTTTGATCCAAATTGTGTGCCTTATGTTTTATGTCTAGTCCCATACTGATTCTTTTTTTTTTCCTAATTTTTTTTATTAAGGTATTATATGTGTACATATCTTACCATTATCCCCCCCCCCCACCTCCCATTCATGCCCTCCCTCCCCAGAGTTCTGTGTTCGTTGGTTGTATTCATGCATACCAGTCCTTCGGTTGTTCTCTTATCTCCCCCCAGGTCTCCTTCCCCTCCCTGCTGTCATTTGACAATCTGCTTGTTTTATGGTGACCATCTCAGGATCACATGAATAGAATACGCTCCTCATTTGGCAGTCTGCTTGTTTTATGGTGGCTATCTCAGGACCACATGAATAGAGTCCACTCCTCCTCTGGTTCTCACCGCCCCATCCCCCTGGGTCCCACTGCTTCCCCTGGGACACACGGCTCACCCAGGGCACAGGGCCCCCCCCTGGGACACACGGCTCACCCAGGGCACACGACCCCTCTCGGGCGCTGGGGTCGCGTATTGGAGGGGCCATGCTAGCTCCTTGCTAGCACGGCAGGCAGGCTGGGATGGTTGCAGGCGGGCTGAGATGGCTGCAGGCAGGTAGACCGCCCTCAAAGTTGTCTCGTTTGGTGCGGAAGCAGAGCAGCTGAGGATGCAGAGGCTAAGTTCTCAGGCCGCCCACTCTCTGAGCCCAGGACGTAGTGAGCTCTGTTCTCGGTGGATTTCCTTTATTTGCGGCAGCGGTGGCGGGTGGCGGTGGCTGGTGCAGCAGCAACGGTCACTCCTGTTGTTCAATTTCCACTGTAGTTTTAAAGTTCACATGGTGGCAGTAGCGGGAGCTTCGGCTCGGCCATGCAGCAGCTGAGGGAGGACTCGCTGGGTCCGCTAATGGAAGGTGCTGTGCCTGCTCCTCACCAGCACTGCGGGTGTGCTGGGAAGGTTGTGGGCGGGCTGAGATGGCTGTGGGCGGAGAGTTCCCCCTCAATGGTGTCTCCTTTGGTGCGGAAGTGGAGCTGCTATGGACACAGAAGCTAAGTTCTGAAGCCTCACTCCCTCTGAGCCAGGGGCGTAGTGAGCTCTGATTTCGGTGGATTCCCATTCTCGGGGTTGGCGGCGGCGGGTGCGGCAGCAACGGTAGCTCCTGTGTCTCAATTTCCCCTGTAGTATTAAAATCCACACAGCGGTAGTGGCGTAAGCTTTGGAGCCGGCTGCTGGCGGTGGCAGTGGAAAGACTCGCCGGGGCACAAAGGGAAGGCGCCGCGCCAGCTCCCCACCACTAAGGTGTGTGTGGAGACGGCCCAGCTGGCTGCAGGCCGGGAGACACCGCAACAGCTCCTCGGGATGGTTGTGGGCAGGTGCCGAAGGTCCCATATCAGCTCCCTGGTTCCTATGGTCGGCGGGCTGGCCCAGTCCTTGGGCCCCAGGGAGGAGCGAGGTCTAGCTTTCCTCATTCCCGGCGGCAGCGGCTCCAGCAGATCCGGTTTCACCGTAGTTTTAAACTCCACATGGCAGCAGCAGCATCCTGCTTTGTGTCTAGTTGTAGCCTTCCTATTTTGCCAGCTTTCCTGTGGGTCTGATGCGATCCCTTTCGATTTTATCTGTTGTTTTTTTCCAAATTGTTGAGGAGGTGGCGGCTTAGGAGACTTCCTAGGCCGCCATCTTGTTTCGGTCTCCCCTGATTCTGAGAGCAGGGTGTGCACAGGTCTCATTGCTTAGGACTTAGCCAAATGCCTCTCCCAGGAGCTGAGGATGGATTCAGCTTCATCTGTGGCACATATATTGCAAGAAAGGGAAGGATGATAACCCAGTAGAAGATTGGGCTACTTTCAGAAAATCAGGCTACTTTTAGCAGAATGAGAGGCACCAGGCCTGCAAGGGAGGGCAGTTGTGGGTGATCAACACTGTAGGGGTGGGTAGTTAGAGGTGACCAGGCTGGCAGAAGAGGAAAGTTGGAGACAAACAGGCTGACAGGGGAGCAGTTAGACATCAATCAGGCTGGCATGGGAGTGGTTAGGGGGTGATCAGGCTGGCAGACAGAAGCAGTTAGGGGCAATCAGGAAGGCAGGCAGGCGAGCAGTTGGGAAACAGCAGTCCTTGATTGTGAGAGGGATGTCCGACTGCCCGTTTAGGCCCAATCCCATTAGTAGGTTAGCAGATGCTCCAATTGGTAGGTTAGCTTGCTGCTGAGGTCCAGCTGATCAGGACTGAGTGAGTGGGGCCAGAAACACCTTGGAGCCCGCCTGTGATTTCTTCCTGCCTGGCCAACCTCCTGCATCCCTCCCAGGCCCAGATCGTGCACCAGTGGGGTCCCTCGACCTGGTCTGTGCCCTCTCACAATCCGGGCTAAGGGCCAGCTCTCCCTCCCGCACTGAGTACAAAAGTTTTGTGCACTAGGCCTCTAGTTGTTTCATAACTTTGTATGTCTAGCATCTAATAAAAGATTCCCAAACAACTATTTGATAGATGCCTGCTGAATAATTAATTAATGGAAATTTGAAATAGTGAATGAACAACCTACTCATATCCTGTTCTGTGATATCTTTCGTAAAATGCACAGGATAGCAAAAATATGTTTCCTTTAGGGTTAGACTTGGGTTCAAGTTTCCCATTTAAAAAAACACACACAAAACTTCAAGTTTAGTTAAATAAACCTATTCTAACCCTTAGTTTACTCATCATTATACTTTTAGTTCTCATTTTGAGTAGATTTGTAACAAATAATATTTGTTATCACTTATGTTTAATTTCAAATGGTATGGTATAGATGGAGCAATATAAAAGTGTAAAATATCTTTAAGGCAGTGTTGTTGCTGGCAAACCGGCTTTAGAGCCAAGTTGCCGGGTTCACATCCTGGACTCGCCATTGGCCTGCCCTGTGAATTGGGCAGACTGTTTTCTTTGTGTTCATTTTCTCCTCTGTCAGGTGGAAGTTATAATACCACCTGCTTCTGAGGATTATTGTCAGGACCATAGGAGATGGTGCTAGCACGCAATAAATGTAGCTTATAAAAGTTCCCTCCAGTTCTTTCTGCCTGTAGTCAAAATCCAATACCACTTTCAAAGCTTATCAGCTACTTCTTTTAAGAATTCTTTGATTAAATTATGTTATCCTAAGAACTGCAGACATGATCCATAACTCATTATTAAAGCACCACAAGGGATTTTAGCTGTGTATCTCCTTTATTGGTTCTTTCTACCTTTGTTCTGTTGTTATTTAAAGACTATGTTTTATCTTTTATTCCCATAGTCTTCTGTCATATCACTTTCCTGTCATATTACTTACATCACTTAATCATATTGTGAGTCTCTACATAGGATTCAACACTGTGGAATATTCTTCCTATAATGAATAATGAATTTTTCTTTATACCCCAGTAGATTATAAGTTCTATAATATTAAGGGCCTCATAGTGCCTGTACATTGTAGGCAGTCAGTAAGTAATGCTGAATGGTTGAATAATAAGGACTTAACCATTTATAGAATTAAGGTATTATACCTGATACTGATATCAGTAATTCTCTTAGTTATCTATTGCTACATATAAACTTGCCCTAAAACTTAGTGGCATAAAGCAACACAAAAGTATGGCACAGCTTCTGCGGGATGGAAATCTGGGTGATGCTTAGCTGAGAGTTGTCTCGTGGTCTCGGTCAAGTCTATAGTCAGGGTCAGTCAGGGCTGCAGCTCTCACAGCATCTGAGAGCATTTGTGAGAAGGCTGTTGGCAGGCCTCTGGCCCTCTCTGATTGTGGACTGAACACATCAGTTCCTTACTCCATGGGCATCTTTATGAGGCAGCTCACAGTGTGGTAACTTTTCTCTTAGATCTCAGAAGTGGCATCTAATCACTTTAAAAAATATTTTTATTAACATACAGTATTAGTTTCAGGTGTATAACATAGAGATTTAGCACTTATAAACCTTACAATGTGATCATCACTATATGTCTAGTACCCATCTGTCACTGTAAAAAGTGATTACAATGTTATTGACTATGTTCCCTGTCCTGCACATTATATCTTTGGACATTTATTTTATAACTAGAAGTTTATACTTTTTTTATACATCCCTTCTCTGGCAACCATCAGTTTATTCTCTGAAAATATGAGTCTGTTGCCCTAGCTGGTGTTGCTAAATGGTTAGAGCATTGACTCATGCACCTAAGGGTCTCAGGTTTGATTCCAAGTTAAGGATAAGTACCTGAATTGTAGGTTCTGTCCTTGGCCCCAGTTGGGACACAGAAGGCAATCAATCAATGTGTGTCTCTCAGACATGCCAATTGGTTGCCTTCGGCACTCACCCCTACAGGCCAGGATGATACCTGCAACCCAGGTACCTGTGCTTAACTGGAAATTGAACCCATGACCCGTCAGTGCATAGGACCAGTGTTCTATCCACTGATCCACACTGGCCGGGGCCTGTTAATCTTTCCTAAATTCATGTACAGTTTACTTTAATTTTAATATTTAATATTAAAAAGAGTTTTGGTTTCAAAAAACTGTGTCTCTCAAATTGATGTGTTGTGTTTTTTCTCCTCTCTCCCCATCCTCATTCTCTTCTACTTTCTCATATGCATGCGTATTAGCATAACCAATGGACACAGATACTGGGGCTTGCCTGGGGTGGGAATGGCTGGGTCTGGGGGGTGTCAATTGAGGGAAAAGGAGTCATGTAAAACTTTAGGCAATAAATTTTAGAAAATATAAAATAAAATAAAAGCAAAAATAAATAAATAAATGAAAGTCACTGGAAAAATATCCTCAGGTGAGGATTAACCAAAATATATTAGAAGCCCAGCAAATGAAATCAAGTGGCCCTGCCCACCCTCACGGGCCTAGCTATGCTTGCAGCCCCACCCACCTGTTTGTGCCTCACCACACGTGCAAATCGCGCCTCTCTGTGCCCCCCTCCCACCGGCCCCCAGCCTTGCTTTGTCCGGAGCCTGTGTGCTGCACTGTGTGAGCCAAAATTATACGAGACCCCAGACCCACTGTGGCAGCGAGGTCCCAGACCCCAGACCTGCCGCACAAGGCGGGACCCCAGACCCCAGATCTGCTGCTCCGCGAGACCCATCAATGCACCTCTGGGTGACCAGTGGTTTGGTCATTACAGCATTATGGTGTTATGGCCACGGGCCTTTTATAATATAGACTAGTGGCCCAGTGCATAAAATTCATCCACATTAAAAGGGAATTAATTAGAGGAATTATTTTAATAGTGCTATTTGTCCTTTATAATGGAAGTGTCAGAGATTAAAGAAAATTAGTAAAATATATAAGAAAATCTCTCTCCTCTCAGAGTCTGGGGCAGGCTATGGGACCTAGAGTCAAGTCCCCACCCACTACCCGCACGCACTTTGCAAACTCAGTAGACCCAAACCCAGTTGGTTCCACCCTCATTGGGTGAGACCCAGCCCCAGCCTACCCCACCCTCATCAAGCCCCTCCAGGTGGGGGTCTCAGCCTCAGGTCTGCCAGCCCGATCCTGGTGCAAGGGGGGCATGTCCAGAGGTCCCTTTCAAGCCCCGCTGTGTGGGGTGTAGCCTGAGGTCCCCTGCCAAGCCCTGCCCGGAAGGGGGCACAGCCTGAGGTCTCCTGTCAAGCCCCCCTGGGCGAGGGGCCTTGCCTGAGGTCCCTCTCCCTGGCCAGGCCCAAGCAGCCTCAGGTCCCTGCTGTTCGGTTGTGATGTTACGGAATTAGGCATCCAGCTAATTTGCATATTCCTCTATTATATAGATAGATGTGTTTATTTGTATTTTTTTAGGTTCTCCATATAAGTTAATACGAAATATATGGTATTTACTGTTCCATGTCTGACTTTTATCACTTAGCATAATACTCAGGACTATCCATGTTGTCGAATATGACAAGATTTCATTCTTTTTTATGTCTGAATATTTCAACTTCTTTATCCATTCATCTGTCTGTAGACACCTAGGTTGCTTCCAGATCTTGGCTACTGAAAATATAGAATATTTTATATATAAACTTAATTTGGGCCCTTTTTAAATTGCAGTGTCCTCTCACATGGCAGAGTAAGTGGGAAGGCCCAGAAGATCCTTTACAGTACCTCCGAGGGCTTGTGTCTCGTGCCCTTGCAATACAGGTAAGATGAAATTATTTAATAACTCCTTTGTATGACTGTGCAGTTATTGTATTATGCACATACATATTGAGGTAACTTTTTGCTAGCAACTAGTGAAAATATTATGATTTTGTACATAAACAACCATTTTTTATTTTCTCATCTGTTATTTATTTTTTTTTAAAGTATATTTTATTGACCCTTCACAGAGAGGAAGAGAGAGGGACAGAGAGCTGGAAACATTGATGAGAGAGAATCATCGATCAGCTGCCTCTTGCACACCCCCCACTGGGGATGTGCCTGCAACCAAGGCACATGCCCCTGACCGGAATCAAACCCGGGACCTTTCAGTCCGCAGGCCGACGCTCTATCCACTGAGCCAAACCAGTTTTGGCTCATCTGTTATTTTATATAACATTTTTAAGTATATTCTTTCTGCTTATTTCATAATTTTTGAGAATTTAGAGAAAAATCTATAATACAGATGGATTATACAGAGAATAACTGAAGCTGATTTATGGCTGTGACTGATTTCCTTTGGGGCATGTTATTCCTCTCTCTCTCTCCCCCTTCCCCTCCCCAGTAGAGAGCTGCTTTGCCTTTCTTTTTTTCCCCCCTCAAATTGATCATTTCTCCCCCCCCCAAAATGATCCAATTAGGTAATTGCAGGAAAATTCAATAGAACAAGGAATGATATAGAGGGAAGAAGAGTGATATCATTTTAATAATAACAAATGGTACACATTTGTTGGTGCATGCAGTGTATCCCCTGGCCTGTGGCTTTGCATTGATGTCTGAATACTTCATCCTCTGCTGTGGCACCTGTTTCACAAACAGCCTTTTTTAATCTCGTCAACTTCTACTATCATATGAGTGACTTGATTAGTGTCCTTCCAGGTGCAGCAGTCTTCATCCACGCCTTTGTTAGGCGTGCACACTCCTGTCAGCATCTTTAACGTTGTCATCACTCATTGTGCTGAACCCCTAAAAGGTACATATCCCTCCTTTACCACATGCACATTTCCCTCTTACTTTCTCACTGCCTTAGACTTTCCAGACCCTCCTGCTCAGTGTTCTCTCAGTCTGTCTCTTTCTTTCCTGATCCGCCCCGTTCAGCATGGAATCACAGTCCATACATGAACCAGTCTCTTCCCAGGACCCTAACTGATTCTTCTCCATGCTTTATCTTTCCTGAAAACCCATACAACTTGGATCAGTCTCTGTCAGCGCTGAGACTGTCAGAGTATATTTATACTGTCAGCGTACCAGCTGCCGAGCTCTGCTAGTGAAACTTCAGATAGGAAGTGTTCAGCGTTGGGTGTACCTGAGCACTGCTGCTGTTTTCCAGGGACTATTTCAATCCTTCATTACTTTTCTGAAGACCCCCCAGGCTGCCTCTCCTCTTCCGAAGCAGAATACCTTCCCTTTACAGAGAAAATGCAAGCTATGCACTATGACCACCTGAAAATTCCTGCACTTCTTCTCATCTAACCCATCCTTCTCACTTCTGTCCTAATACAAAGCAAGCTGACCTTCTGACACTGGAGGCTCATTCTTAGAGCTTGATTCCATCTGTTCTCATCTGTTTAGACTCTTCCACCAGGGGGTGTTTTATTGTTTCTCTGTATTTACATCTTTTCCTCTCTTCATACTCTATCCTGCCAGCCTACAGATGGGATCCTTTGATGGGGCCAGGACTCATCTGAATGTTTGTTAAGCTTCTAGTAAAACCAATTTAAGTTGTATTATTGGAGGAAAAGTTCCTGGACATGAAAATGAAGTTAAAATTAGCAGGTACAGAAGAACCAGGGACTCTGATTTACTGTTCTTTCCATCTGCTGTATATATGCCTGGACATCATCTTTCAATAAATGCCAAAAGATTGGAGGGAAGGAAATGAAGGAGAATGGAGAAGTCAGAGAGGAAGGGCCAATAGTCGATGGGTATTTTTAGAAGCATATAGAAATTCTCTGAAGGTCTTGGTATGTTATAATTGCACGGATATGGTAATTTATAACTTCATATATACATGCCAGTACTGTTTGCTTTAAATTATTTTTGTAAAGAGCAAAAACTCTTATTTGCTGAAAATAATATCCTATATTACACTGTGTGTTTAAGTTAAGTTGATATTTATACTATGTGTATATAGTGATGTATTGTTGATAATAAAATTAATATTGAAAACAATTTTACATAAATTTTTATGTTTTCCTGACATTATTCATATTGAGTGTATTGAATAATGATCATCAAAACTAAAAAGTTTTCTACAGTGTTGATTTTCTTAAAAGCTTTCTAGCCATAGCCTTTTTTATAATGTGACATAACCTCCCAACCCTCCAATAACTTTCAGGCTTAATCATAGCTTATTTTTTATCTCTCCAAGCAGGGAATATGTAATATTCATTATTTCTATCGCCACTTAGAAGTTTGCTTTTATGTTTAGTTTTCACCTTAATATTTTTTCAATTATAAATATACAAAGATATCTGTTTCCCTAAGGTTGAGCTTTAAAGTTTGGGAGTCACTTACCCTCTGTTTCAGGGCCTGCCAGGAGCTTTGTTTTCATATGTGCTTCCTCTGTTTCATAGATACACATCGGAGCAGCTTGTGATGTTTAGAGGAGCAATGTAGCTACTTAGGTGTGGAAAAAAAAGAATGAGAGCATGGTAGACAGGGAAAATTAGAAGTCCTATTATTAAAGAAAAATGGCTGCTTTGGGGTTCTTATAAAAGTACTAGAGCCCCAATGCACGAAATTCATGCAAGGCTACTTCCGCCCTGCTTCATTGTTCCGTGGCCCCGCCCCCTGCCCACTGGTTGTTCCGGAAGGTCGTTCCACCGATCTAATTAGCCTATTAGATCTTTATTATATAGGATAAGGATCAGACTGAATCCAAACAAGTACACAGCAGCTTGAGCCCAGTTCCAGCCAAAGTTTAAAATTCCAGAGCCTTTCATTTTAAGGCAGAAACAGAGCAAGCTACTGAGAGTGTCATGTATAGTGCCTGTACCTGACAGAGGTTTTGTACAAATAAGGTGAGACTGACTGGGATTACAGGTGGCGTTCATTTATTTATTCATTGAGTCAAAAATTTTGTAAACAGCTACTTTATGCTATGCTCTGAATAAAGTACTGGAGATGTTGTGGTTACTAAATTGATTTACCATGGTTCCTATCTTGGTGTCAAACACTGTGCTGAGGTGACTGAATGTAGAAAGATAAACAAAATAAATATACATCATGTCGCAAGGAGCTATTCTTAGAGTTTATCAGAGGAGATAAATAAGTGAATAAAAACAAACTTCCTGAGAAAGGAAGCACATAACAGGCGTACCTAACCTACATGGGAGCAGGGCAGTGATGCTTAAGTGGAGAACTCAGTAGAAATAGACCGAGGGAGGAAAAGAGGGGAGAATGTACCAAACAAGAGAAAGGCCAGAGTCAAGAAGAAGTCTTGTGCTTTTAAGTAACTAAAATGAAAACAGAGAGAATGAGAAGATTAAGCTGGAGGGGCAGGAAGAGCTAAGCCAAGATAATATATTAAGGAATTATATTTGATCCCAAGGCCAAAAGGGTACCATTGCAGGATTTTAATGAGGGAAATCAGTTTATGCTTTAGAGCAGGGCTGGGCAAACTATGGCCTGTGGGCCGGATCCGGTGAATAAAGCTATTGAATTAAAAAACAAACCAAAATGACCATACCCTTTTATATAATGATGTTTACTTTGAATTTATATTAGTTCACACAAACACTTCATCCATGCTTTTGTTCTGGCCCTCTGGTCCAGTTTAAGAACCCATTGTAGCCAAACCGGTTTGGCTCAGTGGTAGAGCGTCGGTCTGTGGACTGAAAGGTCCCGGGTTCGATTCCGGTCAAGGGCATGTACATTGGTTGCGGGCACATCCCTGATGGGGGGTGTGCAAAAGGCGACTGGTCGATGTTTCTCTCTCATCGATGTTTCTAACTCTCTATCTCTCTCCCTTCCTCTCTGTAAAATATCAATAAAATATATATATATATATATATATATATATATATATATATATATGTGTATATATATATATATATATATATATTTATATATATATTTTTTTAAAGGAACCCATTGTGGCCCTTGAGTAAAAAAGTTTGCCCACCCCTGCTGTAGAGTGATCATTTTCCAATATGGATAGAATGTTAGTTGGTATAAGTTTTAAGACTCTCCTCTGAATGCTGGTAATTTAGAGAAACCCAGAGAAACCTTAGATATTCAAGGAATCTCAGCCAAAGAGTTTTGTAGTCTATAATCTCCACTAAATAAGATATTTTAGAGCAAGATTTTTTTTTCCTTCACTGTATTTCCAATACCCAGTATACAGTCTGCTAATAGATGAATGAACTAAGGAATGAACAAATAAATGACTAGATAAGTTGTTTCCTATTGTAATCCTGGAATTATTTTCCCAGCTTCAAATGCTTCTGCCTTTTCTTCAGAAATAACATGAAAGTTTATTTGAAAGTTTCTTTGGATCCTGATTTCCACTCTCTGTTTTTCTGTTGGGCTTCAGAATAGCTCCTATAACCCATTTCCCCAGTATATGCTGATTCTTTTGTGTTGATCATTTTAAATTTCAGCATGTCCTATATCCAGTTCATAAATCTTATGGTGCCAGCATTTGCTATTGTTTTCTCTCTCTTCATATTCTCAGATTTTCACAGTTGGATTCCTTGACTCTACATCTCCAGGTTTTGTTCCAGCCTAGCTCATGAATTGATTCTTTGCTAGGATTCATAGACCTTCATTTCCAGTACCCAGTTGTAACTGAAACTAAGGGTTGACCAAGGCGGTCTTTGTTCCCTTCTCTGTTTTGCTCCGGCCACAGGAAGCCCTATTCTTGCAGGAATCTTCCTGCAAAGGGCCTCTAGTCTTAATATATCAGGGTAGGCAAAAGGCTTTAAAAATATATATATTTTATTGATTTTTTACAGAGAGGAAGGGAGAGAGATAGTTAGAAACACTGATGAGAGAGAGATATCAACCAGCTGCCTCCTGCACACCCACTACCAGGGATGTGCCCACAACCAATGTACATGCCCTTGACCAGAATCGAACATGGGACCTTTCAGTCCGCAGTCCAACGCTCTATCCACTGAACCAAACCCATTTTGATGGCAAAGGGCTTTTTATAGGGAGATTGTAGGAAGCAAGGAACTAAAGAATTCTGGAACTTGTAGTTTCATGTTCCAGCTATTGGCTGGTTTTGATGTTCTCTTTTGTCTGTGTCACATTTGGCATATTTTTCTCTCTGAGGGTTTTATTGCTAATATCTGGGGACAGGAAGTTGCAGGCCTGGTTAGCCATCAGCATCTGCTGCATTCCTGTGATTGAGGTTGCCAAAAAGGGGAACTGAAACTACTATTGCCTGCAACATGCTTAAATATGAAACTATTAATATTTCAAACTATAAGTTTTATTAGTATATTCTTGTTTTTAATTCTTGGTTAATTAGTTAATTAAATGTGAGTTCTTTTAGACCGTGTTCTGTCACACAGAGTTGAGAATGCTAAACAGACCCAGTATTCATGCTTATTTTTTTGGATTGGGTTTCTGCTTAAGGTCCATGTTTTTCATTTTAAAATTTATAGTGACTTCTTGAAGTCTACTCAATTTTGGGGGCCCAACTCATGCCAGACAGTAGGTTGGTACATTTACATAATACAACATCCTGCCATCCTTCCTTCTTATGATGGGATCTTGTTGTTTATATCAACCATTAGGGACCTTGAAGCCTGGGGAGATTGAAGCAATAAATAGAGTTAGTTGTTGTTGTTATTAGTAAATGCCATTCAGCATAACACATGAACTATCCTTACAATTTATCAGGGAACTGAATAAGTAACAAATTAAAATGCTGAAGAAAATGCAGTGCTATAGGAGTAAATACCAGTAGTTCTGCAACCTAGAATCACCTAGGTTGTCTCCTTATATCTACTGTCCCCAGATGGGCCCCTGCAGTGGCCCCAGTTAAGTCTGCATTAGGCCCAAGTTTAGGGCACTAGGTATCAGTGGCTCAGCACCCATTGTACCAGCAGCTGTTGTGCTGCTTCCTTCAAATCCCTCCCACTTTGCAATGCTGGGAAGCAGATTTTTCCCAAGGATAGGTATCAGCCCCTACACTCCTTCACTCGTGTTTTCCTAAGATTCTTTTTATTTTTATTTTTTTAATTTATATTTTATTGATTTTTTACAGAGAGGAAGAGAAGAGGGATAGAGAGTTAGAAACATCGATGAGAGAGAATCATCGATCAGCTGCCTCTTGCACACGCCATACTGGGGATGTGCCCACAACCAAGGTACATGCCCTTGACCAGAATCAAACCCGGGACCTTTCAGTCCACAGGCTGACACTCTATCCCTTGAGCCAAACTGGTTTCAGCTAAGATTCTTTTTAGATGCTGCTTTCTGTCTCTTGTTCAAATTAATATTCAGTCTCACAGTTTCTAGAATGTCTACTAAGATTTTTATTGTTACCTTAGCCACATAGACTGCTTTTTAAACTCTTTTTACATTGTATTTTACTTCTCTTGCCCACTTCAAAGAGACTGAAGGTAAAAAATATGTGAGCCTCTAGTTCTTACTTCTTCCTCTTGAACTCTGACAAGGACCTAGACTATCATTTCTAAATCAGAAATGTGTGTCATTATGCCATTTTTGGGTTCATGTTTATTGCTCTTCTTACTTCCATAGCAGTAAAATATGGTAGTTACTTAAATTTGAGCTTCCAATAATTTTCTTTTATTTCAATATACCACTTCAAACATATATTCAACAATTTTAAGTGACCCAGTGAAGTACAGAAGGAGAAAAAGGAACATTTGTAAGAACAGCACATTTTGGATGTCAGGCATATATGTACTTTACATTAAATGTAGTAATATTTATAACATGAGGTGGATATTATTTCTAGTTTTAAAGATGGTAAAAATAAAACATCAAATTCAAGAGTAGTTAATAGTTTATGAAAATTGTATGGAAAAATGAGAGTAGTCACACTGAAGTGCCCTTTCATTATAAAATGCTGGAGTTTTTATCAAACTGTAGCTTTCACCTTCTCCCCCCAAATCCTTTTTATAAGTTGGCCTTCAGGTCACCATACACTTCCGTTTTCTCCTTATCTGTCTACTTCACTGGCTTTTCTTCTACATCATCTGTAATGTTGGATTTTTTAAAGCACAGTCCTCTGGTTCTTTCTACATATACTCCATCCATAGTGACCTCACAACCTTGAATCCCATCTAACTTTGATTATCATTAGATTTATAGCTCTCTCCTAACCTTGGTGCATACTCAGTATTTTCACTTGGATGTTTAATAAATATCTCAAACTTAAAATATTCCAAACTGAACTCTACCCCTTTATCAAGAGACATGTACTACCTACAATTATACCCAGAAAAGTAAATGACAGCTCTATCCTTTCTGTGGCATGGGCCAGAAGTCTTAGAACCATTGTAAACTCTTCTGAGTATTCTGTATCCATTCTATCAGAAAAAATATTGCCTCTATTTTTCAAAACATATTCAGATATATCTCTCACCACTTTCACTGCTACTTACTTCTTTGATTGGAGTCATTATTAATGTCGCTGTTGACTAACTGGGCCTTGCTTCCACCCTTGTCCCCTTTCTGATTAGTTCTCAACTGAGCAGTCTAAATGTTCTTATTAAGGCATAAGTCAGATTAGATCACCTCTTTAGAAAATTTCCTCCTGACTTCTCAGCACATTCATTTAATGAAAAATTTACAACAACTTACAAGTTGAGATTCAGCCCATTACCCCTCTTAATTTCCTCTCCTCCTGTTTGCTCGCTCATTTACTGTGTTCTTGCTATTCAGTGAACAGCCTGGCACATGCCCTCTTAAGAACTTTAGCCTTGCTGCTTCCTCTACCTGGAATGCACTTCCCCAGAAATCTGCCAGAAAGTTTTCTTTCTTCCTTCAGGTCTTGGCTCACACATCACCTTCTCAGTGATGCCTTCTTTGATCATCCTATTTCAAATTGCAACCTGTCCCTTCTTTTGTACTTTTATCCTCTTTCCTTCCTTTACTTTTTTTCATAGCCTAAATTTCTATTATTCTATGCATTTAACTTTATTTATTTTTCTCTATATTCCTCCACTAAAATGGAAGCTTCATAAAGGCAGAGATTTTTGTTCATTCACTGTCCTATCCAAAGATGCAGAACACTGGCTTGCACAAGAAGGTTTTTCAATAGATTTCTGTTGAATAAATGAATGATTCAGTCAATTTTTGGGTTATTCTCAAGCAAACTGACATAAATCTATTTCATGTTTCCCAGTCATCATGATTTAACCTCCCAAGATGTATCTGTAGTACCCATGACATATTTCTGAGATTTTAGCTTCTATCTAAATCTATCCAATGAAAATTCTTGTTTATACCCTACTCTGCAATCTAACATTTCAAGATTTTTATTTTGTCTTAAGATTCAAAGTTTTATCTTATTTAAATTACAGTTTGTTTTTTATTTATTTTCTGAGGTGTTTTACTCTATTTTTGAAGGTTCTGCAGTAGTTTGCATTCTTGAAAAAAGAAAACTATTTTTCCAACTCATCCCCTTTTAACTCTCACAGTCCTCAGTACAGTATTTTACACATAGTAGATACTCAATAAAATTATTCATAAAAATATCTACAACAGAATTGGAAAAGCAGTCTATATCTGGTCTAAAACCTCCATTATCCTTATTTTACATACTATATTCAGCTAGAATACCTATAGATGTATTTTATTTATATATTCATTCATTCATTCATTCAATGAATATTTATTAAGCTTATAATATGTATCACCCACCACTCAAAGTACTGGAACTTCACAGCAGAGAAGAAAACAGATTCTTACCAACAGGAATCTCTATATGTAGTGAAGGTGATAGATACTATAAACAGATAAGTATATTAATATTGGAATTGCATAGAAAAATACATCATGGCCCCAAACCCAAAACGATTTAAGGTTAATATACAGCCAAACTTTAAACTGGATTATTATAGTCATAAAATGAACTTGCCATATATATCTGCAGTTTTATCCAGTAAAATATAGGTATTACTGTAGCAGTAGTATTATATAATTTTAAGCATCAAATTTTATACAGAAACAATAATTTCTCAACACTGTGAGCTAGTAAATTCTGCCTATGGTCAACTACCTTGCACATTTAGAATACTAAACAGTAATCTGTGGTCTTTGATGATCTCAGTGTTATAGAAGCAATCCCATAAACCATGCTATTTGTACTGTTCACAGAAGATAAATCTTGGTTCTAGAAATATGACAGTATAGCAACATAATTGGCTTTCAACATAACAAAATCTTCCCTGAATTTTTATCTGCATCTCAGCTTTCATCACTTGCATAGCAATTTCATCGTCGGTCTTTACAGCAGAAAACATGAAGAGAATATTTAAACTCTTTTTACAAGTTTGGTTTTTTTAAAGAATCAGCAGGTTCTAGCAAGATTACTATTACTAATATCTGCTATGTTGTTGCTCTTATTTTAAAAATAGTGTTTCATGGCTTTCCTTGGTTCGTGCAGCCATATTTTTTTAATCCTTACCTTAGGATGTTTTATTGGTTTTAGAAAGAGGAACGGGGAGAGAAACATCAATGTGATAAAGAAACATGGATAGGTTGCATCCTGTACACATTCACTTTGTTGATAGCTATTTGTATGCAGTGCAATAGTTTAGGAAAATGTATTTCAGTAATATGTTTGCTAGAAAGAACCTTGAATATAGGATCCACAGCTTAAACAAATTCTTTGTACTTTGTGTCCTGAAAATGGTCTGTAATCTATATCAATGATTTTGTCAAGCTTTTTAAAAAACCTTCATGGATGCAAAATTTCAATTTAAAAAATTGTTCCTAAATAAGTATTATTTTAAATGTCTTGTTTTGATATTTTATAAGTGAGAAAATAAATATTTGATGTACACATTTTTTTTCTTTTTGTTTATATATCTGGATTAAAGGTTATTTATACTGGATATTTTTGTGGATAATATCCACAAAATATTTTTCCTCTTTGAGAAATTTTGAGATATATCATTTTTATTTCATCCTCACAGGATAGGGAATTTGCCAAACTAGGTCTTCCCCTTGAAGTATTCATGGTTATTTAGAACTAAATAGCCTACAATTAAATTTGTTCTTAAAAGTAATTTTATCTAATGTTGGCAACATAAATATGTCAAACAATTTTACAAAAATCTGGATTTCAGATTTCAGCCTAGCCCAATATTTTTATTATACTTTGTGTTAGTTAAATTTTTATCACCATTTTTTTTTACTAAAACCCTTCTAATATTATTCCTTACACTATCTACTTACTGCATTCTCTTTAAAAATATATTTTTATTGATTTCGGAGAGGAAGGGAAAGAGAGAGAGACAGAAGCATCAATGATGACAGAGAATCACTTATCATGCCCTCTATTAGGGATCGAGCCCGCAACCTGGTCACGTGCCCTTGAGCAGAATCAAACCTGGGACCTTTCAATCTGCAGACCAAGGCTCTATCCACTGAGCCAAACCAACAGGGCTGCATTCTCTTTTAATATTTGTATTATTATTAGTCTCTTTCTCTGTTGAACTCTGGAGTTCTTAATTTTTTAACAAAGTTTTTATAATCATTATTTTTAAAATTTCACTCTTACAATAATAAATACATAATTATAATTTAGACTAAAATAGTTTAACCTGTAAGCACATAAGGAGTTATTTTTACTCTAAGTGGCATGTAAAACTCTGCTCATCTAAATATGATAGTAAAAAATCTAATAATTTTAAATGTCATGCCTTGTTGACATTAGTAACTTTATTATACTTATTAGATAGGGTAGTAACATTTGTGCTTTACAAATATTTATATTATTCATTTATAGGATGTCAGAATATTTTTAAAGTAGGCATTTATTTATTGGGCCAACCAGAAAGTGAAACAAATAATAGATTTCAAATATTAGACGTCAAATATTGAAGCAAAATTGGACTTCATTTCTAATAAATATCAGATGTTGCCTGATATTTATCATCATTATCATTAGTTTATCATTAAGATTTTCATTTAATTTATAATAAAAATGTAGATTAATGGAGCTGGAAAGTGAGTGGGTAGAAGGGGGTAGCACTTTAGTTTGAATTGTTAGGTAATAAGACCACTCTTAATGGGCAATATCGAAACAGAGACTTAAATGAAATAATAAAGCAAACCATGAACATATCTAGGTGGAAATAAATCTAGACAGAGAGACTGGCAAATGCAAACTTTTGAGGAAAGAATGTGCTTTCCTTGCTTAAGGAATTGATAGGAAGCCAGGTGGCTAGAATATCTACATAAAGAGCAGTGCTACTGGAAATGAGGCTAACTGGGTCACCAGGGATCATGACATAGGTTCCTTAAGGCTTTAGTAAGAGACTTTAAATTTAGTCTGGGTGAATGTGAAACCAGTAGATGGTTGCGATTAGAGGATTAAATGCTTATTCTGTTGGTGTGTGGAGAATACATTAATCCAAGTGAGTTTATGATGATGTTATGGATTAGGGTGATGGATATGAAGGTAAATTTTGGTAAATTATGGTAAATTTTGCCCTGGATGGGTGACTTAGTTGGTTGGAACTTTGTGCCATACATCAAAGATTGGTGGGTTCAATTTCTAGTCAGGGTACATAACTCGTTTGCAGGTTCAATCTTCATTCAGAATATATACAGGAGGCAACTGGTTGATGTTTCTCTATCACATTGATGTTTCTCTCTTCCCTTCCTCTCTCTCTAAAAATCAATAAACTATATCATCAGGTGAGGATTTTTTAAAAATTGGGGGAGGGGGAAGAAAGAAATGGGAAGTTTTTATAATAAGCCTGTGGGATATTGGAGAGACATGTGAAGAATGATTTCCAAGTTTTTGTCTGAATAATTGGTTAATTTTCCCCCCACTGAGTTGAAGGTGATAGAGCAGGTCTCAGGGAAGAAGAAGATGCTTTTACAAATGAAGAGTTCTGATTTGAAGCTTAAATTTTTGACATTATGGGGAAAAAGAGAAACTGGTGAAGGTATAGAAGTTGGAGTAAGATTTAAAATTGGGAGTTACTAGCATATAAAGGTAGTCTTTAAAACCATAACACTGACCAAATAGTGGGCCCTGGTACACTCCAATATGAGAAATCCAGGTAATGATGAGGAGTCAATAATGAAGACCAAGTAGTACCAGTTAGGAAGACAGAAGAAAGACTTGGAAATTGAGGTGATCAAGAAATGAAAGAAGAGTAAAGAGTCAGTCATCAACTGTGTCAAACACTATAAGTGAGATTAGACAGTTTTTTAAGTTTTGTTATGGGTGGCACAGACAAATCTAAGATAGTAGCAGATGGGGTAAAGGACCAAGAGAGTGTTTTTAACTTAGTTTTGGTTAAGTCTGATTTTTAATATGGGGGATATTTCACATATCTGTATCTAATAAAGATGGAATAATAATAAAGTTAGCAATACAAGAAAAAATGAAATCATTTTAGGAAGGGGTATTCTTAGAAAGAAAAGAAAAATATCCTTAACCCTAGTAGGTTTGTCTCAGTGGATAGAGTGTAGGCCTGCTGACCGAAGGGTCCCTGGTTCAATTACTGTCAAGTGCACATACCTCAGTTGCAGGCTCCATCCCACCTAGGCATTGGTTAGGGCACTCACAGTAGGTAACCAATTGATGTGTTTCTCATACATTGATATTTCTCTCTGTCTTATCTTTCCCTCTTTCACTCTCTAAAAATCAATGGAAAAATATCCTTGGGTGAGGATTAAAAAAAAAAAGGATCCTGTACACAAATGAAAGGATTGGCCTTAAATAGGAACTTGGACTAATCATAAATTGTCTATTGTAATTAATCATTAGGAAGAGACGTGCAAATAGAGTGGACTGCCTAGATCCCTGGTTTGTAAAAGGCCATTACTAGTAACCATGTTTCTCATGGTAGTTCAGGGTCTTCATGAACCCTGTTTGGGTTTAACCAATGCAACTTAACTCATTTCTGTCTTTGGAAAAGTCAATAAAACAACAAAGGTAATCTAGTTTTTTCCCCATAGTTTTCTCTACAAGGTGATGAAAGAAAATCACAAGATTATATTGAAAAATAACACTTCCTTGAGTCAAACATTGAGTTTAGAAACCCAGATTTATGGTCTTGATTTTTATTTTCAAATTGAAAATATCTTGCTTAGCTAGATTTTCCAGTGTTGTAATAGATGTATATATTAAGGGCTGAAGAAGAGTTAAGATTTCCCTCTTTAAAGGTAAGATAAATGTATATTTTGTTTCTCATCAATTAAGACCATGTCTATTAAGTTAATAAAATAAATGAGTTAGCGAAAACTATTTCATTCCAGAACAGTTCTAGAGGTTGAAGTTTTCCTCAGCTCCTTTGTACAGCTTGAGGTTTTGTTACCAGAAAGGGGAGCTGGCCCTGAGAGGGTCCACCTAAGGCCATCTGGTATTGTGTCGGTTCTTAACTTTGTGCAGGAAAGATTTCACAACGCAAGTCCAGGTGATATTTAGAGAATGTTTACTAAAGCTGTAGACAGTGAAATAAGGAAGGGCCTAGGATACAAGCAGCACCAGGAGAGGGACGAGGTGGGGACCTGGGCCTCGGCTGGGTGCTGTGGCTCAGTAAGGAGTCAGAGAAGCGGAGCTTTGGGACAGGTTCAGGGGCCTAGTCCGGGATGATCTGCTGCTGGCCATTGCTCCTTGGTTGCAAGCCTTGTCAAGTCCCTTAGAGTTTAGGAAAGGCACATCCACGGGGGAAGGAGAAGGGGAAGGGGCAGATGCTGGGCATGCTGGAGGGAAGGAGGGGCTGGGACTTCCCTTTTGAACTTGTGTAAAGGCTGGGCATCTATGGGAGGTCTGGGGGAGGATCTGAATAGAATACTCATTAGTTTTAAGCTGATGTACCAGAATGAGATTTATCCCCTTAACTTCATCTGTCTGTGGGTATAGTTGGCACAAATGGCACTAATTGGATTTCTGTTATCTGTCTCCCTGAGTTGGGTGACTTAAGCTGTTTACCCTCTGGTTGGGGATGAAAAGTACAAGCCATTTGGTTTTAAGTGTTCTTGGTTTAGGGAAGATAGGCTTTACTAAATGTCTGCAAAGTGTGTCTTGGTTTCTTTATTCCTCTTGTCCTGGCTTACTAGCCTGTCTCAGTTTTGGTTTGGGTTTGTTTTTTAGTCAACTATACAGTGTGAGGGACCATTAACAAAAACCAATTAGAGAGCTGTTCTGATTTTTAAAATTAGACTGGTGAACTTTATAAAGTTAAAAGAAGTAAGCCTTCTAGGTATCCATCGTGCTCTTACCAAATTCATATTAGATGTTAATTTGTCCCTGAATTTTTATTCATTACTAAACCAGATGGTCAGACTTTGTTCTTCTTAAAAGGTTTATCATAGCTACTTTTTAAAAGCAATGAAGAAATATGTACCATGCTTTCATTTCATAAGTGCCTATGTATACTATTTATGCTTTGATTGCTTTCATTATCTCATTAATTAGGGTGAGGTTTTTTGTTTTGTTCCTGGGTTTTATCTAATAAAGAGGGAATATGCTAATTGACTGTCATGCCCTGACAAATGGTGGCACCCACAGCCACAAGATGGCAGCGCCCAGTCCCCTCAGCCCTGGCTCATCCAGCCTCAGTTCCTTAGTCCCTTCAGCCCCGCCTCATCCAGCCTCAGTCCCCTAGTCTCCTCAGCCCAGCCTCATCCAGCCTCACTCTCCAAGTCCCCTCATCCCCACCTCATTCAACCAGAGTCCCCAGTCTCCTCAGCCCAGCAGGGGAAGGCAGTTGGGGGTGATTGGGCCAATAGGGAAAGGCAATTGTGGGTGATTGTGCCAGCAGGAGAAGGCAGTTGGAGGCAATCAAGCCAGCAGGGGAGGGCAGTAGGGGATGATCATGCTGGCAGGGGAGCAGTTAGGTGTCAATCAGGCTGGCAGGGGAGTGGTTAGGGATGATCAGGCTGGCAAGCAGAGGGGTTAGGGGCAATCAGGCAGGCAGGTGAGCAGTTAGGAGCCAGCAGTCCCGGATTGTGAGAGGGTACAGGCTGGGCTGAGGTGACATCCACACAGGGATCAGGCCTAAACCAGCAGTTGGACATCCCCTGAAGGGTCCCTGATTGGAGAGGGTATAGGCCAGGCTGAGGGACACCCCCCCCCCATGCACGAATTTTGTGCACAGGGCCTCTAGTATACATATAAGTTCCCCAGTTAATTCCCCCCCCTCCCCCATCTCAGCCTCATCCCCACCTTCCACAACTCATCAGTCTGTTCCATGGTTCTATGTCTCTGGATCTATTTTGTTCATCAGTTTATTTGGTTCATTAGATTCCACATATGAGTGAGATCATGTAATATTTATCTTTCTCTGACTGGTTTATTTCATTTAGTATAGTACTTACTCTCCAGGTCCATTCATGTTGTTGCAAATGGTAAGCGTTCCTTCTTTTTTGCAGCTATATAGTAGTCCACTGTGTAAATATAACAGCTTTTTTATCCACTCATTTGCTGTTGGGCACTTGGGATATTTCCAAATCTTAGCTATTGTAAATTGAGCTGTTATGAACATAGGGGTGCATATGTACAAACTGGAAGATTTTTTGATAAAAACTCTAAGCAAAGTGGGAATAGAGGGATCATATCTCAACACAATAAAGGTCATATATAACAAACTTATAGCTAACTTCATACATACTCAACGGGAAAAAACTTAAGAACAGAATCTAGACAAGGATTTCCACCTTCATCATTCTTATTCAACATAGTACTGGAAGTCCTAGCTACAGTGATCAGAGAAGAAAGAAAAAAAAATCATTCAAATTGGAAAGGAAGAAGTAAAATTATTGTTATTCGCAGATGACAGGACACTACACATAAAAAACTGTAAAGACTCCATCAGGAGACTACTAGACTTAATAGATGAATTATGCAAAGTAGCAGAATACAAAATCAACATTCAGAAATTGATGGCATTTTTATACACCAATAATGAACTCTCAGAAAAAGAAACTGAAAAAACAATTTCATTTACCATTGCAAAAAAAAAAAAAGATACCTAGGAATAAACTTAACAAAGGAGGTAAAATAAGATATCACAAAAAGAAATGGAGTTATAGACAAGAATAGGAAGAATTGCCATCATTAAAATGTCCATACTACCTAAAGCAAACTAAAGATTCAACACATTCCCTATTAAAATACCAAAGACATACTTCACAGAACTAGAACAAATACTCCAAAAATCTACATGGAACCAAAAAAGACCCCAAATAGCAGAGCAATATTGAAAAAGAAAAACAAAGTTAGAGGGATTACAATACCAAATATCAAACTATACTGTAAAGCCACTGTAATGAAAACAGCCTAGTACTAACTAGCACAAGAACATATATGAACAGAACAGAGACCTTAGAAATTAACCCAAGCCAGTATGCTCAATTAATATTTGACAAAGAGAGCAATTAATACAATGGAGTAAAGATAATGTCTTCAATAAATGGTGTGGGGAAAACTGGACAGACGCATGCAAAAAGATGAAACTACACCATCAACTTATACCATACACAAGAATAAACTCAAAATGGGTAAAAGACTTAAATATAAGCCATGAAAACATAAAATTCCTGGAAGACAATATAGGTAGTAAAATCTCAGACATTTTATGTAGCAGAATATTCACAGATACATCTCCTAGGGCAAGATAGACAAAAGAGAAAATAAACAAATGGGACTACATCAAAATAAAAAGCTTCTACACAGCAATAGAAACCACCATCAAAATGAAAAGGAAACTCACTGTATTGGGGAACTTATTTGGCAGTGATACATCTAAAAAGGGGTTAATATCCAAAATATATAAAGTACTCATACAATTCAACAAAAGGAAGACAATTCAATTAAAAAATGGGCAAAGGATGAGAATAGACACTTCTCCAAAGAGGACATACAAATGCCCAAGAGACCTATGAAAAAATTCTCAAAGTCACTAATCATCAGAGAAATGCAAATTTAAAGCACAGCAAGATATCACTTCAGACCTGTCACAATTGCTGTTATCAGTAAAGAACAAGAGCTGGTGAGGATGTGGAGAAACTGGGAACCCTAGTACACTGCTGATGGGAATGCAGACTGGTTCAACTACTCTGGAAAACATTATGGAGTTTCCTCAAAAAATTAAAAATGGAACTTTCATTTGAACCACTGATTCCACTTCTAGGAATATATTCTAAAAATTGCAAAATACCAATAAGAAAGAATATATACATCCCTATGTTTATAGCTGAATTATTTGCAATAGCTAAGATCTGGAAATAGCCTGGATGCCCATCAGTGGATGAATTGATTAAAAAAAAAACCCTGAGGTATATTTACACAATGGAATACTATACAGCCGAAAAAGGAAGGATCTCTTACCCTTTGAGACAGTATGGATGGGTCTGGAGACATTTTTAGCTAATTTATTTGGTGTTTATAGAACACTAGAGTCCCAATTCATGAAATTCGTGCCTGAGTAGGTCTTCCTTCCTCAGGTTACTGGCACTGGCTTCCCTTTGGCACCTGTGACCAGGGTTGGCTTCCCTCCAGCCGCCTGCAGGCACGTGGGATGCAGGCTAGTTTCCATCTAAACCTGGCTTTGTCTGGAAGGACATCCAGTCTAATTAGCATATTACCCTTTTGTTATTATAAACTAGAGGCCCAGTGCACAAAACTCATGCATGGGAGGTCTCTCAGCTTGGCCTGCACCCTCTCTAATTCAGGATGCCTCTCACAATCTGGGACTGCTGGCTCCTAACAGCTCACCTGCCTGCCTGCCTAATCACCTCTAACTGCCTCTGCCTGTCAGCCTGATTGCCCCTAACAACTCCCCTGCTGGCCTGATCACCCCCTAACTGCTCCCCTGTTGGCCTTATCTTCCCCTAACTGCCTCTGTCAGCCAGCCTGATTGCCTCTAATTGCTTCCCTGCTGGCCTGATCACCCCCTAACTGTCATCCCCTGCCAGCCTGATTGTCCCTAACTGCCCACTCCTGCTGGCCTGATCACCCCTAATTGCCCTCCCCTGCAAGCCTGATTGCTTCTAACCACCTTTGCCTTAGCCCCCCGCCACTGTGGCTTTGTCCAGAAGGACATCCGGAAGATGCCTGGTCTAATTAGCATATTACCCTTTTATTAGTAGGGCTTATAATCAATGACAGCAGAATACACATTCTCTTTAAGTACACAGAAATTTATTACAGTAGACCTACACATAGATCAAACTAGTGTGGGATAATCTAAATATATGTAAACCGCAGAAAATATGCTCTCTGATTCAAAAAAAATTAAGTTAGAAATAAATAATAAACAATTTATAGAAAATCCTAATGAAAGAGTAATATGCAAATTGACCATCACTCCAACACACAAGATGGCTGCCCCCATGTGGACACAAGATGGTCACCACAAGATGGCCGGCAGGGAGGGGTAGTTGGGAGGGACCAGGCCTTCAGGAGAGAGCAGTTAGGCGTAAACAGGCTGGCAGGGGAGTGGTTAGGGGCAATCAGGAAGGCAGGCAGGCAAGCAGTTGGGAGCCAGCAGTCCTGGATTGTGAGAGGGATGTCCAGCTGATCGTTTAGGAATGTCCAAAAGGGATCTGGCCTAAACAGGCAGTTGGACATCTCTCAAGGGGTCCCAAATTGGAGAGGGTGCATGCTGGGCTGAGGGACACCCATCTTCCTCTAGTCTGCAAATATTTGGATATTAAATACCTGCTTTTAAGTAACTCTTGGGTCAAAGAATATATCAAAATGAAAATTTGATATTAATTTAGCTAAATAAAAGTCAAACCACAAAATAAGTAAAAATTGGGTGATGCTATGAGGAATTAAAGTCAATGCAAATGGATAGCCAACCACTAGTGGATAGAATCTTAACTACACTGTATTCACGACATGTTTAAAACAGTTCTCTAAAATTGGTAGGCAAGGTCACCTTATTAATGGAGTACATGAGGCAAGAAATTATTTTTTAAGGACTATATAATCAAAATGATTAGAGCTCCAGGAAACTGCTTCAACTCCATCTTTATTCTCTTGAACTCCAGACATATTTTTCATTCATCTCAGAAGTCTACTCAAAGATGAATTAAGATTGAAACTCAAAAGACTAAACTTCGGGGGGAAAATCACTTACTTTTTCTCCTATGTTTAGATAATATAATTAGTAAAACTAGTTAATGCACAAAATGTAAACAATAATAATATAAACCAGGTTTGAGTTTAGGAAAAAATGAAACTTGAGGTCTGGCAAATCTATAGTAGTATGCTCACAATTTCTTGAAGTTAGTACAACAAACTTTAGTAAGAAATCTTTTATTTTTATAATGATTCTGAAGTTTCAATTCCAGTATAATTCTAGATAATTTACCTTGCTCATGAACTAAAGTTTATTGCCATCTATTCATGCAGTAAATTGAAAAGCTTGTTATACTCTGAGTTATTAACATGCTAATAATATTTAATGTTTTTTTAATTGCAGTCAAAACAACTAGCTATTATTATTTTTATTTTGGATAAATTAGACTTTAATTCTTGATGAATTTATTCTCAGATTCTTAAGCCCCTAAATGTATACTAAACTCAAGGCCCAGTGCATAAAATTTGTGCATGGGGGTGTGTCCCTCAGCCCAGCATGCACCCTCTCCAATCTGGGACCCCTCGAGGGATGTCCGACGCCTGAGGGATGTCAGACATCTCTCACCAATCCAGTACTGCTGGCTTACAACTGCTCGCCTGCCTGCCTACCTGATTGCCCATCATCACTTCAGCCTGTCAGCCTGATCACCCCCCTAAGCACTCCCAAATGACCAAACAACACCTAATTGTTCCCCTGCCATCCTGATTGCCCCTAACTGCCCTCCCCTGCTGGCCTGGTCACACCTACCTGCCCTCCCCTGCAGTCCTGGTAACCTCTAACTGCCCTCCATTGCCGGCCTGGTCACCCTAAACTGCCCTCCCCTACAGGCCAGGTCACCCCTAACTGCTCTCCCCTGCTGGCCTGGTACCCCCAACTACCCTCCCCTTCAGGCCTGGTTGTCCCCAACTTCCCTTCCCTACAGGCCTGGGTCCCCTCAATTGCCCTCCCCTGCTGGTTTGCCCCCAACTGCCCTCCTCTGCCAGCCTGGTCACCCCTAACTGCCCTCCCCTGCTGGCCATCTTGTGATAGCCATCTTGTGTCCACATGGGGGCATCGATCTTTGACCACATGGGGGTAGCCATCTTGTGTGTTGGAGTGATAGTTAATTTGCATATTACTCTTTTATTAGTTAGGATAAATTCTGTAAAAATGTTGCAGGAATATAAAAGACATTGAAAACAATAATTACCTAAATTACTTATTATTTGCCTTAAATACTTTTCCTCCCAAAGAATACAGAGCATTAAAACAAAGTAAGATAGAATCAGTTTATGAATGCATTTTATTTTTATACTAAACTAGAGGCCCGCTGCATGAAATTCATGCACAGGTAGAGTCCCTAGGTCTGACCAGAAATCAGAGCCAATCAGGGCCTTTCTTCCCCTGGCTGCCAGCTGCCAGCTGGGGCCTGCCTTTGTTTCATGCTACCCTCTGGTGGTCAGAGCACGTCATAGTGAGCGGTGGAATCCTGAGGGGACAATTTGCATATTAGCTTTTTTTTTTGTTATACAATTTTTATTGTATTTATGTACCATAATTTAACTAGCTAATATTTGTTATTAGCTAATTTCTCTTTTCTACAATATATTATTCTATAACTAAAGGTCCAGTGAATGAAATTTGTGCATGGGTGGGGTCCTTAGGCCTGACCGGTGATCAGGGGCCATCTCACCAGTCCCAATCAGGGCCTGGCCGGCTAAGATCAGCCAGGGTTTGCCGGCTGCCAGCCAGGGCCTGGGGGCCTGCCAAATGGGGCCTCCCAGCTGCCAGGGGCCAGAGGGATGGGGAGAGGGACCTTGGGAGGTTTGCCAGCCAAGGGGAGAGACTATGAGGGGTTGGCTAATCATGGGAGGTTGGCTGTGGGAGTGTACTGCCACCAGGGTGCAGCTTCTGCATTGAGTGTCTGCCCCTGGTGGTCAGAGCGCGTCGTAGTGACTGGTCTTCTGGTCATTTGGTCATAATGGTTTCTTAGGCTTTTATATATATAGATGTCTCATTCTAATTTTGTAATATTGTTAATAATTTTAAATGAGCAAACCATGTATAATAATCTCTTGATTATTCCCTTAATTTACATTTCAAGAAAAAGAATTACTGAGTAAAATGGCTTGAATATTTTTAAAGTTTTGGCACGTTTCATCAAATTGCTTTATAGAAATACTAGAGGCCTGGTGGATGAAATTCATCCCCAGACCTGGCAGCGATCAGGGTCGGTCGAGGCTTTTCTTCCCTGGTTTCCTGCTGGGGCTTCCCTTCTCGAGTTGCTGGCTGCTAGCTGGGGCCTTCCTTGGTTCCACACCACCCCTTGGTGGTCAGCGCATGTCATGAAGAGCCATCACTCTCCTGGTCGAACTCCCATGGGGACAATTTCCATTCTAGGCTTTTATATATTATATAGATAGAATACATTCCTACTAAAATTTTATTCATCTTGCACACTTACTAACATTTGAGCATTGTTATGCCTTACTTTGCTTTTCTTCAAAAATATATTTTACTTTTTAAGTTTGCATAACGATTAAGGATGATACTATCTTACATGTTTCAATAAGCATATAAACAATCTATCACTATGCTAATATTTTCAATTCATTCTCTTGTGGAAAATAATTATATTAATTCAAATTTTAATGAAGTAAAAATCTGATTATGAGCCACACTCTAATTTTTAATTAATTTGAACAGCATTCCTGGCAAAAAAACTCTTTTGGAGTTTTTGAATTCAAAATTAGTTTTGAAGAGTTTAATGAAATAATAGTATAAATTGAAATATTTATAGGGTAAATATTTTTTAAAACAACTGTTTTAAATATTACATACAATCAGAATAGTTCATGCAAGCATATTTGTTTAGGTAATTAAATATGTTTAGGTAATTAAAATAGAAGATAGATAATACAATGAAATTCTTTCATAGGGAATAATATTTGCTATGCATAATTTCAAATTATTTAATTGAAAATAGATACTTAGGGCCCTAGCTGGTTTGGCTCAGTGAATAGAGTGTCAGCCTGTAGGCCAAAGGGTCTTTGGTTCAATTCCGGTTGGGGACACGTGCCTTGGTTGCAGGCTCCTCCCTGGCCAGGGCCCTTGATCAGGGTGCGTGCAGGAGGCAACCAATCAATGTGTTTCTCTCACTCAATGTATTTCTCTCATTCACATTGATGTTTCTCTCTGTCTTTCTCTATCTCTTCCACTTTCTCTAAAAGATCAATGGAAAAATATCCTCTGGTGAGGATTAAAACAAACAAACAAAATAGATACTTACAAAAGGTTATTATCATAAAGGATAACATCCACAAGAAATAATTACACTTCGTTAAACATCTATTTCTAAAGTCTGTTACATATTCTTAAAGTCATATTTTTAACTGGTTGGAAGAACATAGGAACATTTTTGCTACAATGTAGGAGACCTAATTAAATGCATTAGATAAAAGACAAATACTCTAGCTTTGGTGATTTTAATTTCTCCCATTCTAGACTTGGCTGACAGATGTACATGCTTGGGTGGATAACAGGGTGTTACAATACATGAAACACAGACTTTCTGCATTGTGATAAATTAACACTCCCCCCCCCCCCAGACTGTTTGTAAAGCATGTATAACGAGTTACTTAGTAAATGAGAATTCTGCATGTTTTTACAGTATCATCTCAGAAACAACAGACTGATTCAGCAATGATCAGTTAGCTCTCTATCTCTTAGGGCACATTAGCACCTCCAGGAAATATTACCGAAAAGCAAATCCCATAATGCTGCCCGAGTTTATTACCCTGCTCCAGCGCTTACTAACTATATGACCTTGGGCCTGACTTTAAGCTCACCATAGCTCTATTTCCTCATCGTGAAATGGCATATTAGTACTAATTTTCATGGTTGTAGCAAGCATAAAATTGGTTAGCACATGAAAATCATATAATAAGTGTTGCACAAAATCCCCTGTTGTTTTTCTTATTTGTTCCAAATGGCAATTTTTATTATGCTAATTAAATATACTTTATGTATATATCTCCAAACAGAGTATAATTTGATTTACAAAATGGCAGATAAGTAGAAAATACTACTTAAAAACACCATTTAACAAAAAACTACTTCTTATATATTACCCTCCACTTTAATACTTGATCTAGTGAAGTGGCAAATTGGCTGTCAAACCTAGATCTGGAATCCTAGCTCAGTTGCATTGCCAGGACTTGGGGACCACGGGGACTCAAGTTAGACCCAGTGTGAACATTTGAGAGGTGAGTCGTCCTAGGACACCTGCCAACCAAACTGCAGCACTGCATCTTAGATTAATTTTCATTTTTGTTTTGCTTTATTTTGAGTAGATTTGTACCAAGAAAAAGTTGTGTAAGGAAGCTTTTTTTGTGATGAATGGATATGATGTCAGAACTGTAACAGCTCATAATGTGCAGTGGGATTCTTTCTCTCCCCATCCTCCCATCATTTCAGATCATTTGGAAACTGCATTAGTATCAAAATGAAAATGGCTTCTGCATAATAATTTGTTAACAGACTTATCTTTCAAATTTATGAAGTTTTAAAATGTATGCCTGTATATTTTTTTCTTCTTTAGAGCTGGGTAGAGAGAGCTGAAAAACAGGCTCTTCTCTCTGATACACTTGACCTATCGGAACTCTTCCACCCGGACACATTCCTCAATGCTCTTCGCCAAGAAACTGCCAGGTAAGTAAAATGAAGTAGCTGTTTGTCCACGAGGGTAATTATACTTTCCTTTATTCACTTTTGATCGCATTCCCTTGTGAAGAAATAAATTAATTGTTAAATCCAGATAGTTGTGTTATTTTCTAATACTTAACTTAGTAATACAGTTTACCACTAGTTTTAAAGGGCATTATTTTTAATTGCTTGTTTATTAGAATTGAAAAATTTAAAAATTTTTGATCATTTATCTAGACCTTTTGTGTACAGTATGGAAGGCAGAAGTCAAATGGAGCTAATTAAATTAAAATGAATCAAAATTAAATATTTTTTAAAATGTAACTTCTCAGTCATATTACTCACATTTGAAGTGCTGAAATAGCCGCATGTAGCTACTGTGTTTTCCCGAAAATAAGACATCCTCCGAAAATAAGACCTGCTTCATGGAAACATGAGGCATCCCCTGAAAATAAGACCGAGCGCATCTTTGGGAGCAAAATTTAATATAAGACACTGTCTTATTTTCGGGGAAACAGGGTAGTGGCTACCATTTTGAACTGCTTGAAAATGTTTTTTTTTTTTAAATATATTTTATTGATATTTTACAGAGAGGAAAGGAGAGAGATAGAGAGCCAGAAACGTCGATGAGAGAGAAACATCGACCAGCTGCCTCTTGCACACCCCCTACCGGGGATGTGCCCGCAACCAAGGTACATGCCCTTGGCCGGAATCGAACCCGGGACCTTTCAGTCCGCAGACCGACGCTCTACCGCTGAGCCAAACCGACCTCGGCTTGAAAATGTTTTTATCTTTCCAGAAAATTCTGTTGGACAGTGCTAACCAGGCTTCTTGATAGGGAATAATATTTGATGATTAAGATCAAGTTATTTTTAATAATAAATTTGGATTATCATCTAATATGTGGTCTATAATTTTTAACAAGATAGAATGAGTGGAAAAGAGACACTTCCAAAAATATATTGTATAAAATTTGGTTGTTTTTTGGTGATTCTGGGGATCTTAATTTATAATGCCTCAGGTTCATTATAAACATCTCAGTTCAGCTAATAACATTTATTCAACACCCATCATGTGCCTGAATTTGAGGATATAAAAATAAATTAATAAAGGCCCTATCTCAAGGAATTTGTACAAACTTTTAAGAACTTAGTGTGAAGTCTGACTTAAGATATTTTATTACTTGCACATTATAAATATTTTAATTTTAAATAAATAGAAATGTATTTATCTTCATATTCTATTTCCTGAGTATTATTTCTTTCTGAATTGATGCTTTACTTTTATAGGGCAATGGGCTCTTCTGTGGATAGCCTTAAATTTGTAGCTTCATGGAAGGGTCGACTGCAAGAGGCCAAGCTGCAGATTAAGGTATTAAACTAATTTTAAATGTTTTTCTAAGTCTAAAATGTATGTTTTGGCCAGCTGTGATGAAAAGATTCTGTAATTCCAATCTCAAAGTCACCTGTCTTTATAGTGTAAGACCCACAGAGATAGATTAGATTGTATTACCTATGTAAAAAATCAGCGTAAGTTAAGATTTAGCATGAAACAACTTGTATACAATATAATCTTTTCTAATGCAAAAGTAAGAATCTTAGGGATACAGTATATTTGCAAATAAAGCCTTTGTTTAAAAATGATACAAATTTTAAAGTTATGTTAGATTATATTTTCTAAAATTCAATTAATATTTGCTATATAATAAAGAACATATAAATGTAATGTGTAAAAATAGACCAGGAGATCCAAGATGGCAGTAGAATAGGTGGAAGTTACATTCACCTACTCCCAGGACCAAACTGGAATTACAACTGAAATGTAAAACAGTCCCAATGAATAACCAACTGAAGACTGCTGAGCTTAAGTCTTATAACCAGATGTTGTGTGGGCACATCTTCCTTGCTCTGCTGCTCAGGGCTGGTATGGTGTTGAGACCCCACACTCCTTGGAGGGGGCCTGGGAGAGGGCTTTGCAGCTGAGATAGCCCTCCGTAATCTCAGCCACCACCCATGAGAGTGGGACCAACCTTTTTATGCCTCTGCCCTTCCTACCAGCCTCGATGAAGGAAATAAGCAGGTTACAAAATGGTATGAAGACGTATGTGACCCTTTGCATACAGTTTGGAAATATGAAAAACAATACTATTTATTGTTTATGGGTACATGTATATTAAAGAATCATGAAAAACTAAATTCAGGGTAATGGTTGGGTCAGGTGAGAGCAAAAGAGGAACAGGAAGGACAAGGTATGTCGGAGGACTTCAGCTATATTCATTATGGTTTAATTGCTTGGGAATATAGAATAAACATGGCTGCATATTAAAGTGTAATAAAAATGAGCAGTGAATATATAGTTAAATATTTTTATGATTTTATTTGTGTTTGACATATTTTTTAATTTAGAAAAGGAGGGTGCTAGCAAATAAAGCCATATAATAACTTATCAAAATAAAACTGAGTTTATCATGAAATTCACTGTTAAATCCAAGTTAAATTCAACTTAAAATCGAAAGTATTCAGGAAATGCAACATCATATATGAAATAAGTTAATGGCTTAATTATATTTTCAGTGAACAAAGTTACTACTATTACTGTTGCAGACTCCTTTAGAGGTGAGAAGAGTTGAATAAGACCATATATGTATGAACAGCCCTTTCAAAGTAGGTTAAGTTATGGTAATTAGTTATTTGGAATATACTTATGCAATTGTGGTTGACCTAATCCCCACTATCCTTTAGAATGTTCTGAAACTGTAAAGAAAACCAAACTTTATTTTAAATCTTCAAGTGTTTTAATCAGAGGTTCAAGTATGATTAACATTATCTGAATACAGATTTTTTGTTTTGTTTAATGATTTTATTCAGTTTCTATTTTGTTAAATTGAAAGCTAAGCAAAACACAAATAATTAGAGGAAATTATATTATGACAAGAGTTGCACATTTAGATGCCTTTCACTTAATTATTTGCATTTGACCCAAATAGTACATTTGTGCAGATGTTTTAAAATTCTTGCGGCACACTGGTTGAAAATTGCTGATCTAACAATTTTGGAAAATACTTTGCAAATTGAATATTGTAGGCAAAAGTTCCTTTGACCAGAATTTTTCAGATAATATCCACTCAAACCTTTATTTTGTCTCACTTAAGTGGATACACTATATAAAATAATTACAAATGTCTAGAAATTAGGAGATGGGTTAGATTAATGAACAATAATAGCTAATACTTTGAGCATTTACTATATACCAGGCAATTTTCCAGGTATTTTAAATATATTGGTAGAGGGGAATTCTTATTTCCCACTCTCATTTTCTTCTGTGTGCAGAGATATTTACTAATGCGGATGCTCTTAGACTCCTCTTCTTCCTCCTCTCCTCCGTTCTTTCTGGGAAGAAGACACTTTATCTGATTATGAGTCTGAGCCAGGAACCCAGGGCTGAATACCACACCTTCCTTATGCTTTCTCTTGTGTGTTCACTTTCTGCTCTGTTCCTTCAGGGTCATTTCTGCACTTAGTCCAGCTGGCTCCTTAGCTTCGTCCTGTTGCAGCTAGAAGTTAAGCTGGCCAAATTCTAGAGTTTGATATTAGAAAGTTCTTTTGCCTGGAGACTTATTATATCCACTAAACTCTTTTTTTTCCCAGTGTTAAAAGGAGTATCTGGATTTTATCTGCTTTTATTTATTCTCTTAATGCAGAATCCCAGTTGTAACAAGGATATAGTTTGTTGATATCACTCCCACTTCTGATATGTTATGTTTTCATTGTATTTTCAGCAATAAGAATGTCTTTAAAACTGAAAATTACTTAAACTGATAGAGGACATAGAGAGAAAAGAGCAGAATTGGAAAATGTTTGTTAGACGTGGCAGGAAGTGGTAGTTGGTGGCATTTGTGAAGTTTAGGAGAAGGAGCCACGAACGTTTCCCAGGTGTCTGATTAAGCAAATGCATGGACAGTGGTACCAATTATTGAAAGAGTCTCCAGAAAATATTCCTCACCCTCCCACCTCCTGGTTAGAAAAGGAGTTTCTATCTTGGTATATGCATAGGACATAGTCAAGTTGTGGCACTACCAAGAGGGACTACTTTTATAAAATTACTTCTCTGAACTAATTGAGCTTAAAATGTAGTAAAATTTCTACAAGAGGCTTTAGAAGAACTGTCTTACCTAGGGGGTTTCTTACACTGAAATTACTAGGCACTCACTAAATTTACATTTTTTTAGAGCAAAATGACTTGAGCAACTCGTGAAGTGGCCTGTATAGCATCACATCAATGCTATAGTGGGAAGAATACTGAATTTAAGGATTAACCAATTATATTCTTACCCCAGCTCTTTCACTAAGGAACAACTGCTTATCTTTTCCTTGGCACAGCAACCCAACCTAAAATTTGCTATTCAAAACTGTTTATCAAGACAGATCCCATCGGGCAGTTGGACGTCCCTCAAGGGATCCCAGATTGGAGAGGTTGTAGGCTGGATTGAGGGACACCCCCCTCTGTGCATGAATTACATGTACCAGGCCTCTAGAGTGTGTGTGTGTGTGTGTGTGTGTGTGTGTGTGTGTGTGTGTGTGTGTGTGTGCTGGACTGAGGGACACCCCCCTCTGTGCAGGAATTACATGTACCAGGCCTCTAGTGTGTGTGTGTGTGTGTGTGTGTGTGTGTGTGTGTGTGTGTGTGTATCCTATCTAGTAAAGAGGGAATATACTAATTGACCATCACACCTTCACAAATATGGCAGAGCCCACAGCCAATAAGGCAAGAATATGCTAATTACTGCCACACTCCCAAAGATGGCAGCATCCACAGCCACAAAACGGTGGCGCCTCTCAGCCATGCCAGGGTTGGCAGGCATGTGGCATGGCTGGACCCACCCCAAGGCAGGTCTGGCCACTCTGTGCGCCTGCCTTCGAAGTCCCCCAGTCCCCTCAGCCTTCCAGTTGCCCAAGGGCTAGCTCAAGACATAGGCAAGCCTTGGATGGCAGCTGCCCAGCCATCCAGCGCCAGCCCAAGACACAGGCAAGCCTTGGATGGAGGCTGCCCACCCACCCAGGTCCAGCTCGAGGCATAGACAAGCCTTGGATGGCAGCTGCCCAGCTGCCCAGGGCTGCCTGAGGCCCATGTAACCAGGGCTGGCCAAAGCTTGTGCTGCTGGCAGTGGCAGTAGCAGAGGTGTGATGGGGCGTCACCTTCCCCTGATCGCCAGGTTGCCTCCCACCCCTGAGGACTCCCAGACTGTGAGAGGGGGCAGTCTGGGCTCAGGAATCCCCCTCCAGTACATGAATTTTCATGCACTAGGCCTCGTGTGTGTGTGTGTGTGTGTGTGTGTGTGTGTGTGTGTAATGTCCCGATGCAGGATCTTGGCCTCATCTCCCTGTCCTACTTCCCTCCCCAGTCTCTCAGGCACCTCACGTCTGTGCCTTTTTGTGCCCAAGCCTTGAGCGAGTGTTTGCAATTGAAAATTCCTATTTGGGGTTTAGAGATTAAAAAAACAAAGACAACACAAAACAAAAAAGCTGCCAGTTTCTCTTTTCCCAGCACTGTGCTCCTCCCGCCCTTTCAAGTTGGGTCTTTCGAGCTCAGCCTTTCATGGCTGTGGCTGCCAGCAGCCCTGTGGCCTTTCCTTTTCACAGCTCAGTGTAACACTCGTCACCAAGGGACAGAGCTTTGGTGCAAAACAAAACTTCCTCCTCAACTTCTGGGACTGCTGGCCGGCTGTCTCTCTCAAGTCCATGTCTCTGTGCCCACCATTCTGCAGGCATCTTCCACCCTTCCTTTTTGTAAATTGTCTCCTCAGCTGTGTCTAATTTGTTAATTCCAAGAGGGTGTTCTCTGATTTACATGTCTTTTCAGTCTGGTCACAGGACGATGTCTGCCTGTTCAGCCACCATTTTTTTTACTCCAGACTTTAATGTTTTCTGTTTCCATGGCAGGTTAGTGGCTTGTGCCTGGAAGGATGCAGTTTTGATGGGAATCGACTTTCTGAAAACCAGCATGATTCTCCCAGTGTGTCCTCAGTTCTCCCCTGTTTTATGGGCTGGATTCCACAGGTAATGCATTTTTAGTAGGTACAAGTTTTAAGTTAACGCATTCTTGAATTTTTTTTCTATTTTCACTAAGATAATATAACCTATACTCACACTTACTTATTTATATATTCATTTGTTCATGATGTAGATTCTAAAGTTGTTCTAATTTCAGCTCAATGCTAGTGGTTAAATTAATATAGGTCTAAATTAAGGTTTCCCTAGGGGGTTTTGTCCATAAAGAGAATTGGTTTTCTCCAAAGCATTTTCCAAAAATTATTCTAGATAACATTATTTCATAATGGTTCTTTGTGAAAAATTGTTCACTAAACATATTTAATAACTAGAGTATTTTCTGCCCTTGGAAATTCATAATGTATTTGAGAATATGTAATACCCTGAAGAGTGCCAAAGATTACCTAACACACTTTTTCTTGCACCTACATCCCACCCTTCATCTGGATCTCCTGGTCCACATAATACAGTTAGGGAAACACTGCTTGATCTTATAGAACAGTCTGGAATGGTGCCCTGGTTTGTCATTCCACAGGATTTCAGTTTGCCTGTGTTCCATCTTTCCAGTAAAGAATGCTATTAGGGTTCATCAGCCCCACAGTAACATTGGAGTCCTCAGCCAGCCTGAACCCTATTGGACCAAAGAGACACAATATTGGAGCCAACAGACAGAAAATTGACACTTCAACTTCAGAAAAAAATTCATTTCCAGGGAAAATACTACCATAAATTGATTTCATAAGCCACTTTCATAAACAACCTATATATTACTTTTATTTATTTTAAATATATTTTTATTTATTTCAGAGAGTAAGGGAGAGGGAAAGAAAGAAATAAATATCAATGATGAGAGAGAATCATAGATCGGGAGCCTCTTGTACCCCCACACTGGGGATTGAGGGGGATTGAGCCCTCTACCTGGCATGTGCCCTGACCGGCAATCGAACTGTCATCTCCTGATTTATAGATCGACACTCAACCATTGAGTCATGCCAGCCGAGCTATATACATTACATGTGTTTATATATATATATATATATATATATATATATATATATATAAATATAAATATATATATATATTCTAATATACATGCTGATAATACATTATCAGCATGTACATTATCAGCATGTATATATACATGTAATGTATATATGTATATATATATATACATGTATATTATCAGCCTAGATATATTATCAGCATGTATATTAAAAGATATATGCTTTTCTTTAAGGCCTTATGAAAACAATGTTGTTAGAGTCAGGTTACTGAAAAATATGAGAGAAGTATTTCTCTACCAAAATACATTTTAACGAATAATGTAACAAAGAAATTGTTATGGCATTCTGACAGAACAAATTCTCAAAATACTCATAGTTGGAAAATTGGTAAAATAGTTAACATAATCAAACTAGGCAATTTTGTTTTGTTTTCTTTTTGTTTGTTTGTTTTATTTTGATATTTTCTTTGGTTTATTGGATAAATGATACCTAATATCACCACTCACCTTTTTTAGTGCATTGTCTTCTTTCAAATAGTAACCTACTGCCTGGTATTTGTAGTACACATGCACTTTTAAGTTATTTTCCCATGGACATGAGTATAAAATTTTTATCTGTAATATCTTTAATAAATATATTAAAGAAGGATCTGTGTCATAAGAATGTAATTTAGTTAAACAACATTCTTGAAACTTCCAGCAGCACAGATATTGTGCTAATAGTGAGAATACCCATGTACTAGCTCCACTATTGTGATAATTTATTTATTGGTGAACTAAGAGCAAGCCTGTTCAACTTTTTTTTTTTTTTTTTTTACAGAAGATTATAAGATTTAAGAGATTTTGAGAAGAGATCAGCAAAATTTTAAGAAATAATTGCAGTGTTTTACTTTTAAAATACTGTAGGTTTTTATGTAAATATTTTTACCCACACTTTAACAGAAATACCTACAATCCAAAGCAGGTTTAAAAAAGATTTGGAAATATATATACTGAATCAGTAAATTGATAGTGAATATACAAAGAAACAACTTTACATTACTGTTAAGTTCCTAATTTAAAGGTAAAGTAGCTTAGCATTAAAATGAAGAGAGATAGAAAAAATCTCCTGAATAGAAAGGAATAGCATTGTAAAACATTTAAATATGATGTTTCTGTTTTCTCTTTTGACTGTAGAAGCTATGGGAAGCAAAGCAAATATCAGGTGGTATGAAAAGATAATATAAGACCTTTCCTGGACTTATAAATAGTCATTCATAGATTCAGATAATTTCAGTCCAACAAATATGTAATGTTTGTCTGCTATTTGATAAAGAATTTAAAAGCAGCACTTCAAAAGAAACCCTGCACTAGGATTTAACTTTAGGAATGACTAAGGAGTTATAAAAATTACAGAAAATTCGGAATCCTAAAGCTTTGCCATTTAAGCAGAGTTGGAGAAGAGGGAAGATTAGGCAATAACTAATAATGGTTGAAATTCTCTTTACTTCATATCTTACATTTTTTTCTGAGACCCAATCAGAAATCTTTCTAGTAATTATTATTAAATTAACATATCCTAGAGTAGTATTTTGTTTTCTTAGGTTATTATTTTTCCAAAAATGATTTACATTAATAAAAGAGAAACATTCAAATTAACCACAACTCTGCTATGCCAAACCACGCCCACCAACCAATCAGGACCGAGTATGCCAATTAACCCAACCAAGATGGCAGCCGGCCAGGCAGCTGGAGCAAAGCAGGAGGCTTGAGTTGCTCCCCGTGATGGAGGAGGCCAAGCTTCCTGGCCAGCCCTGGCCTCCACTCAAGGCTACAAAGTTTCAATTATAGAAGATAAATAAATCCTAGATTCTTTCCAAAAATCGGGACTTTTTTAAAACGCTGCGGGGTGCAGGACAAATTGTGAAAAATCGGAACTGTCCCTCCAAAAACGGGACGTCTGGTCACCTTATCCTAGATACTTGCTTCCAGCCAGCCCTGGCCTCTGCTCAAGTAGGCGCTGAAAAAAAAAAAGAAAGAAAGAAAACAAGGAGGGGCTAGTACCTTGGGTCATCTGGGGGTGATCAGGCCAGGATGGGGTGGCAGGGGCTATTGAGGGTAAGCAGACCAGCAGGGGTGCCAGTTGGAGGTGAGCAGGCCATCCATCAGTGGGGGTCAGTTGGAGGTGATTAGAACAGTGGTGGGCGCAGTTTGGAGTGAGCAGGCCAGCAGGGAGACATTTGGGGGTGAGCAGGATGGCAGGGGGGGGGCATTTGGGGGTGAGCAGGCCAGCAGTGGGGGACAGTTAGAGGGTGAGCAGGCCAGCAGGCAGAGTGGTTAGGGCAATCAAGCAGGCCGGCAGGCAAGTGAGCACTTGGAGTCAGCAGTCCCAGATTCTGGGAGGGATGTTGGATTGCCTGTTTAGGCCCGATTCCTGTAAACCGGCAGTAGGACATCCTTCAAGGGATCCCAGATTGGAGAGGGTGCAGGCTGGGCTGAGGAACACTCGCCCTTTTGTGCATGAATTTTGTGCACCAGGCCTCTAGTATACTATATATACATATATGTATACATTGTTTCCTGGGCTAAATTTTAGCTTCAAAGAAGATTATTATTTTTTCTATCTGAATATATATGAAATGCTTAGCCTGTATAATTCTAGACATAGCTTTTGCACATAAAATACTGTTAAATGAATGCATGAATAACTGACAGAATCTTTAATACAAACTAAGAAAAATTAGAAAGATTTGGGGCAGATAGTGCTTTTATCTATTTGGGCAATGATTCTTCATAAAGAATGAATTTTGTTATATGCAAATCAGGTTAAGATTTAGGAATGTTAGGGATAAATGTGTTGTCAAAAGGACTTAAGTAATTTTATATATCAAGAACCAGAAATGTCAGACAGTATTTGAGAGAAAGAGAGAGAGAGAGAAGGAGAGGAGGGAGAGAGGATTGAAAAAGGTAATAGAAATTCCATATAGTGCCCACTTAGACATAAAAAATATTTTTTCTTAATGGAAATATTTTAAAATCTATTTTCATTTTTCTTCACTCTAGTGCTATCTGTGACATGAAGTAAATGCTAAAATGCTGGGATTTTTTTCCTAGTTGATTTGAGAATTAGTAGGGAATAAGGAAAAGACATGTATATGCAGTCCAAAGAATTAGAGATATGTAGATAAATAATACTTTATATTTGAACTGTTAGATACACTATCAATTCTTTCATCATTCCCTTAGATGGACGAATATTGTCATTTCTCTTTCATCACAGGGAAAGTGATGCTTACACAGTAGCCTACTTAGGTCAGGAGCTCCTAGACAAGTATTCCAGAGCTTAAAAAGAGTTATTTCCTTAAATGCTATTGTCTTCTATTCTGAAAACCAACAGAATAACAGAGTATTTAGGTGCTAATATTCATATGCCAAAACTTTTTTTTCAACTGCACTATCTATGGCAACTTTGCTGCTTCCCAATTAGGTTGCCACGGTGGATTCTCTGTGGCTTTCTGATTTGTCATTTTTAAAATTTTTAAATGAGTTAACTTTGAAGTTTCACTCCAACTCTAAGAAAAATAACGAATATTTCATTATTTGAATACAATTATATAAGTTCATTAAAAACATTGATCCTAAATTAAAATTAGAAACAGTATTATGAACTTGTGACTTTTTAAAATTCATATTTCTAATCTTCAGTCACTGAAAAATCCAAGAAGAATGATCGACCATTTCTAGCATCCAGATTATGATCTCTAATACTATTTTTCATTAAAAGAACCAAAGACCTTCACAGTATGAACAACTGGGTTCTGGGACAGGAAATATAAAAGACAAGCTTATATCATATTGATATCCTGGAAAGCAAGGAAGCTAATAAAAATGACGGGGACATATAAAAACCGAGGAGACAACTTAAGAGTTCCCACTTGCCAAAACCAGTTTGGCTCAGTGGTAGAGCGTTGGTCTGCGGACTGAAAGGTCCCAGGTTCGATTCCTGTCAAGGGCATGTACCTAGGTTGCGGGCACATCCCCGGTAGGGGGTGTGCAAGAGGCAGCTGGTCGATGTTTCTCTCTCATCGACGTTTCTAGCTCTCTATCTCTCTCCCTTCCTCTCTGTAAAATATCAATAAAAATATATTTTTTGAAAAAAGGAGTTCCCACTGCACAAAAATTGACAGTTTAACCATCAATAAGATAATCACTGCATTGAAGTGCATCAGTAGCTGCATTAAACCGACTAGCTCACAGTGATGTTTTAAAAAAGGAGGGGGTAGGGAATCAGATACCACCCTTGGAATATACTATGGAATGAATGCATTGTTTTAAAAACAAATTTAAAAAAAGGAAATTGGATAGCATTTATCCAGATTTTATGAGTTGTCCCTTGGTAACAAAAAAAAATCGGTAAGTAGAAGTTTCTATCTATAGATATATTCCATCCTGGAAATGAAGAAGGAATAATAGAGTGAAATTATCCTTTTATAATCTTGAATCTAATAATGATCACCATGGTTCCTAATATCTAAAAAGGGAAATAACCAGACATATGCTTCTTGATGGACGTATACAGTACCATCTATGCAGTGTTTTGCCAAAAACCGAATCTGAGTCTGAGCTTATGCTCAGATCTAGTTTACAAGAGTACAGGGAATACGTGAGCATGATACCATGGGAATGTAGACAGTACAAGTCAGTATGTGTGAAATCTTTGGTACAGTTTCTTCAGCAAATTGCAAGGAAGGAAAAACCTATAAATTCAGAAGTCATATCAACAAAATGCTAGTATGGGCTCTATTTGAATTGTGGCTTTAATAAAAATATTTTAAATTTATGGAATAATGAGGTAATAGATTATGATAATTGTTATTTTCAAATATTATAATAGTGTTGTGATATTTTTGTTTTATTTCTAGGCATATTTATATATTTATAGATAAAATCTGTGTTGCAGATGGATGATGGGGGTTTATTAAAGTAATCTTCATTTTAAAACACTTCCTAATAAAATTTTAAATAAAAGTTATTTGGGAGGAATTTGTGTTTGTCTCTTTGGTTATCTAATGATCATCTTCCAAACAGTAAGTTGCTATATTTTAAAATAAAATTATTTTTTTAAACAGGGTGTATACGGCCCATATTCCCCTGAGGACTGCATATCTCTGCCCGTGTACACCAGTGCTGAAAGGGACCGTGTGGTCACCAACGTGGATATTCCATGTGGCGGCAACCAAGACCAGTGGATTCAGTGTGGAGCAGCTCTATTTCTAAAAAATCAATAAAATCTAATGGCGACAAAAGCTGTCTTAGCAAAAAGAAACATTCATTATTTAAAATTTAAATAAAATACATGGTGAATCCATTGTTAGTTCAAAATGTGCACGTATAGTTACCCTATTTTTTTTATCTGATTGGGTTCCCTCAGCCCAGCCTGCCGCCTTTCATAGTCTGGCAGCCCTCACAGGATGTCCTACTGACGGCTTAGGCCCGATCCCTGAGTGGAGCTGGCCTAAGCTGTAGTCTGGCCTCCCTCTTTGGGAGGCAACCGGCAGATCAGGCATACATATACTTTCCGCAGGCAGCACAGACTCCTTCCTTATTTCTTTCCTCTGGTTGGAGAATAGGGGACTAAAAGGTGGAGACAGACTGTGGCCAGGCCTAGGGTTTTGTAGACAGCCGAAAGAGGGAGAGGGCTGGGAAAGTCTTCAATCGTCCTCCCTCCCTCCAGGCCCTGCCCCTCCACTTTTTCCTTGTCGTGGTGGACGCTTGCTTAGGCCTCGGACTGACAGGAGCCCAGCAACAGTGGGGTTCAGCCCCCTTACTTTTTAGCTGAACATACAGCCTCCTCACATTCCAAGCGGGGCTGTTTTTAAGTGGCTAAAGTGCTGGGAATTAATGGCTCCTGGCCTCTTCCCTCTTGGTTTCCTCTTTGGTTCTGTTGCAAATTTCACAGTCACTGAAGCAGCTCTTCCCTGGTAGTTCTGCACCAGCCCCCTCACCCCCCCCCCCCCCCCGGCCTCACCAGGTACTCTTCCTCCAGGTCTCCGGGTCCACAGTCTGCACTTGGGGAGGTCTCCCAGAGCCTGTACCCCCTGGCAGGTGAGGCAGAGGAGCTAGCTTGGAGGGCTGGAGGAAGATGGCAGAGTAAGAGTTGGTATGAACCAGCGCCTGCTCAGCTAGACTTTCTAATTCCACACTGGGCCCAGGCTGGGCCTCTTTCCCGCACCAGGAGGATCCTGGCTGAGGTCCCCTCCCTGCACCTAGCACCTCTTCTCTGTTCCACTATTGGAGGTGGGAGCAGCTCGCCTGCGATGCTCTGGACCCTGCCAGGCTGGCAGGCGGAGGCACAGATAGTGTGGCCTAGCGCGATGGTGGCTGTGAGCCTCCTTCCCCTCCCTAAAGCTTGGGGCAGGGTCACAGCAGCTCATTGCCACCTCCGGGTGCCGTGCATGGAGACACTGCTCGCCACTGAGCCACCATCTGGCCCAGGACCTGTGGGGGTTGAAGTGGCCTTGGGCTCCTGCTGGCCCCACTGAAGCCAGACCCGACTTGGCTATCCACCTTCACCTCCCGAGGTATGTGTGTGCCCCACGGGCCTCATTCCCTCATGAGTCGCTGTGGCCTGGCCATCCCATCCCAGGAAGTAGCCACCCCGATTCCCATGGCTCACTCCCCAGTGCAGTCAGGCCTGCCTGGCATGCATGTAGGCAGGAGCCAGGCCCCTGAGGGGAGGGAGAAGGAATGCACGGGCTGGGGAGGAAGTGGGGAACTTGGCGGTATAAACACGCTCCCCCCCACACACTGTGCTGTCCTCTTGCACTGCATTCCTGGACCCCCTGGCGCCCCCTCCTGGTGCTGTGCTCTTGGGCCTGGGTGGGAGCAAGGGACCTGGGACTGTGGCCTGGAGGCGACCCGCGCTGACTTGGAGTTGCGGTGGTCGGTCAGGGAGGGATGCAGGGTGCCATGAGGCAGCCTCACACAAGTCCCCCCTTTCTGTCTCTCTTGAGAGGTCAGCAGTTCAACCTACTCAGCATGCTGTGCACACAGCCTGGTGTCAGGTCGAGCCTTCAGTCATTATGGATGCTATGGACCCTGGGTTTTTATAATCTTACACTCTTCTCTCTTTAAAGTGTTAAAAGTCCATTTTGTTTTCACAGGACGAACCACAGTTTAATCAAATAGCTGTCCTTTCTAGAATTTTGTTCAAAACTAATAGGTTGTATGTGACCAATATATAATAACAATAATTAAGGCTTAGATAGCACCAACTACATCATGGTTGGTTGACAGGTAGATAGGTAAATAAATAAATAGAGAGGTTGGAAGGTAGATAGATAGGCACATAGATACACACCTAGATGCACAGATACCACATTCATTATTAATGTTCATTTTACTAATGAGAAAAATGAAACACTGGTTAAGTGACTGGCTCAGCTGATAATCTTGTCAAGTGTCACAGGAGAAAACTCACCCTTCCGCCCTGGAGGAAAGAACAGACCAGCACAGCTGAGCTCTGACATGTCCCTTTGGAACTGAGCATGCTCACAGGAATGAGTGGGGATATTTCAGCACCACATGTTCATTCTTCATCCTGCAAATATTTGCTTCAGCAGAGTTTCTGACAAGGTAACATGAGTGGACAGTGCCAGTCAAATACTTGTTACATTACATATTTGCACTGAAAAGTCACCTCTGTGAAATTTAGGAAGGGGCAGTGGGGGGAAATGCTTGAATTGTGAACTTAGCTCTCAGAACTATCAACCTGAGCTTCCTTTACTTCAGCACCAAGTGCCTTCTTCACATGCCGTCTTGTTCTAAGGCCTCAAGGATTTTTTGTCTTCTTCACAATAACAAGGAAATAACATTATGGCTGGGCTGTGAGGAAAGTGTCACTTAATTCATTTAAAATTGTGGCAACACACACTTCTTATGTTTTCCCTGAATCCCTATCTTGGTAAGAAGGGCTATAAACAGTTGCAAAATAAATTTAATTGGAGAATGTGCTACAATTTAGAGTTTCATTCACAGGTCAGAATTCCATGTCCCCGAGTTGGTGTTTGGGCTAAGATGTGTAGTACAAAAGAAAATAAGGCTCTCGTTTAAGGATCTGAGGGCCATTTTTTTCCTAATTATTCAAGAGTTGTTTCCTGTGTTTTCTATTTTGAAGAGAATACAGGCCATTACAGGGGAGAATGGTGCCATAGTTAAGAGAGGAGCTGCTCTCAGGCCAGAGTTTTGGGTAATTTGATTTATACTGTGGCCAAGCTGTATTGCAATAGGAAATTAAACACTTGGGTTTGAGGATGGTAAGTCCTAAAGGCTTCAAGTTCTTAAGGAGACAACTCAATGGGAAGTTGGGTTGTGCCCATGATGAGAACTAAGAAAAAGAGGAAGGGCTTCTTAGGGGCAATAACCTGCTCCAAAGGAAAATGAGGGTCCCAGTGGGGTACCCCTCTGTCCCAGAGCACTTAGAGATCTGATTTGGATGCCAGCATCCTAAAATCCAAGTTTGGACTGAGATCCAACTCGGGTGTGAGAGCCTTCAAACCCAAGACTGGACCAAAGTGGGAAATGGCTGAAAGTGTCCTTCCAGCCGAATCCCAAAGTGACAGACCTGTGCTAGGGTTTCCATCCCAGTGAGGACCAAGACTTGTAGGGAAAAAAGACTGCCACTTCTAACCTAGAGGCTGCTAATGTCCCAGAATCAATGAGACTTAACTAGATTGCACCAGGAGAACATCCAAGAAATTAAAGAGGAGAAAGAGAGGAACTGAATGTCCAGAGGCAGAGTAGAAGTTAGAGATGTTAACTTCTCATAAAGGCTACCAAAATTTTAGGGTTTGGCCAGTGAATTCACAACTAAAAGAAGAGATGCAGAGGGAGTTTATTTTACTTTCCACAAAGGGCTTGTGCATTGTTAATCAAAATGAGGCAAGAAACAAAAAGCAGCTTCCCCTTTTAAGCCTTGGTTGTTGCTAAGCAACAAGGAAGGGAGGAGGATTTGGGGCTGAAGTTGAGCAGACATCAGGGGGCTGTCTTGAAAATACAGTTTGTTTTTCAGAAGACAGTCTAGCAGGGAGTTATCAGTATTTTTTCCAAGTCTGTAAAAGATGCTTAGAGTAAACATTATGAAGAGTTCAAAAGAGGCTTGCTTGAAGGGGAGGGGAGAAGGGAACTTTCTACAAACTCCTTGGTGCAATTGTCCCTGTGTTGTAAAAACAGCAAGGAGGAGGTGGATGCAAAAATCTAGCCTTGAGAGTCACTTATCTTGTCTTGCAGTTTGAACAGAGGGGCTGTTTGAATCAGAGGAGCTAACAATCTTGGGATTTAATTACCAGGTGCTTCTCATGAATTGTGAAAGGCCACAGGAAAAAAAGAGAGAGAGAGAGAGAGAGAGAGAGAGAGAGAGAGAGAGAGAGAGAGAGAGAGAGAGAGACTTTTTTTTTCTTTTCCTTTCAATGATATAGACAGACACCTAAGTGGCAATCTGCCAAGGAGAGCAAGAAAGAAGAGTCCAAACATAGGGTGTGGTAGGCTGTCCATGATAGGTATGAAGTACATCACTAATGAGGTGCCATTTGAGTTTGAAAGTCTGCCATGTGAATGAGGTGGTGTGTGTTGGGCTGGAAAGTACTAAAGGACATCCTGGGCTGAAACCGGTTTGGCTTAGTGGATAGAGCGTTGGTCTTCAGACTGAAAGGTCCCAGGTTCGATTCCGGTCAAGAGCATGTACATTGGTTGCGGGCACATCCCCGGTGGGGGGTGTGCAGGAAGCAGCTAGTCGATGTTTCTCTCTCATCGACGTTTCTAGCTCTCTAGCCCTCTCCCTTCCTCTCTGTGGAAAATCAATAAAATATATATTTTTAAAGGACATCCTGGCATATGGCACTTCCAGTATCTGCACAATGAGAGGCTGGAAAGCCATACTCACTGTCTCTGTGGAACATCTGATAGCTCCCTGGTCTTATATTCCTTATACATTCTCCTGCATGCATAATGTGTTATAGTATTTGTAATGGTAAATAATAATCTATTTGATGACTGTTTTGCTGGGTGTGGAGGAAGCTGATGTGTCTTATTTGGGTTCTGGGTAATGTTAGAAGATGAACCGGTTCAAGGATGTGAGATTAATGAATTGGGCTTGGAACATCTTGATTTTAAGGTGGCAGCGGAATATTTGTGTGTAAATGTCCAAAACACAAATGGAAATGTGAAGTGGGGCCCAGGAAAGATCTCAGACATCATTGACAAACCAGGAATGCCATTCCTCACCATGCTTCTTCCCCCTTCTCCCCCAGAACACTCATCCACACTCTTCAAAGTTAGTGTTTACTTCTCTCTTATTGTCTGTCTCTCTTTCACAGAAGACAAGCTCCACATTTCAGGCATACAAAAACTTGAGCTTAAGGAACATTTTATTTATTTTTTATTTATTTTTTATTTTTTTTATTGGTACATAAACATATCGTTTTATTTTATTTTAAAATGTGTTCATTTTCACCAACTTAGTTTTCTTTTCTTTTTTTTTAATTTTACTTTATTAAGGTATTTTCTGTGTACATAGTTTACCATTGCCCCCCCCCCCCACCTCCCATTTATGCCCTCCCTCCCCAGAGTTCTGTGTTCATTGGTTGTACTTATGTTCATGCATACCAGTCCCTCGGTTGTTCCCCTATCTCCCCCCAGGTCTCCTTCCCCTCCCCGCTGTCATTTGGCAGTCTGCTTGTTTTATGGTGACTAGCTCAGGACCATATGAATAGAGTCCGCTCCTCCTCTGGTTTTCACTGCCCCTTCCCCTGGGTCCCACTGCTTCCCCAGGTACACACGGCTCGCCCTGGGCACGCTGCACCCTGGGACACTCGGCTCACCCGGGGCACTCAGCCCCATGGGACTCACGGCTCACCCGGGGCACTCGGCCCCCTGGGACACTCGGCTTACCCGGGACACTTGGCCCCCTGGGACACTCGGCTCACCCGGGGCACTCGGCCCCCTGGGACACACGGCTCACCCGGGACACCCTTCCCCTTTGGGGGGTACGGCTTACCCGGGGCACATGGCCCCCTGGGACACGCGGCTCACCCGGGGCACATGGCCACCTGGGACACTCGGCTCACCCGGGGCACTCGGCCCCGTGGGACTCTCGGCTCACCCGGGGCACTCGGCCCCCTGGGACACTCGGCTCACCCGGGGCACTCGGCCCCGTGGGACTCTCGGCTCACCCGGGGCACTCGGCCCCCTGGGACACTCGGCTCACCCGGGGCACTCGGCCCCCTGGGACACTCGGCTCACCCGGGGCACTCGGACGCGTGGGACACTCGGCTCACCCGGGGCACTTGGCCCCCTGGGACACTCGGCTCACCCGGAGCACTCGGACGCGTGGGACACTCGGCTCACCCGGGGCACTCGGCCCCGTGGGACACTAGGCTCACCCGGGGCACTTGGCCCCCTGGGACACACGGCTTACCCGGGACACCCTTCCCCTTTTGCGGGTATGGCTTACCCGGGGCACATGGCCCCTGGGACACTCGGCTCACCCGGGGCACTCGGCCCCCTGGGACACTCGGCTCACCCGGGGCACTCGGCCCCATGGGACACTCGGCTCACCCGGGGCACTCGGCCCCATGGGACACTCGGCTCACCCGGGGCACTCGGCCCCCTGGGACTCTCGGCTCACCCGGGGCACTCGGCCCCATGGGACACTCGGCTCACCCGGGGCACTCGGCCCCATGGGACACTCGGCTCACCCGGGGCACTCGGCCCCCTGGGACTCTCGGCTCACCCGGGGCACTCGGCCCCCTGGGACTCTCGGCTCACCCGGGGCACTCGGCCCCCTGGGACACTCGGCTCACCCGGGGCACTCGGCCCCCTGGGACACACGGCTCACCCGGGATCCCCTTCCCCTTTGGGGGGTACGGTTCACCCGGGGCACATGGCCCCCTGGGACACTCAGCTCACCCGGGGCACACGGCCCCTCTAGGGTGTTGGGGTCGCATATTGGAGGCGCCGCGCTAGCTCCTTGCTAGCATGGCGGGAAGGCTGGGACAGCTGCAGTTGGGCTGAGATGGTTGCAGGCAGGGGGACCACCTTCAAAGGTGTCTCGTTCGGTGTGGGAGCGGAGCAGCTGCAGACATGGAGGCTAAGTTCTGAGGTCGCCCACTCCCTGAGCCCAAGGAGTGGTGAGCTCTGTTCTTGGTGGATTTCCTTTATTCTCAGCAGCAGTGGTGGGTGGCGGTGCCAGGTGCAATATTGACGGTTGCTCCTGTGTTCAATTACCACTGTAGTTTTAAAGTTCACATGGCGGTGGTGGTGAGGGCTTCGGCTTGGCCATGTGGCATCGGAGGATGGGCTCGCCTGGGTGGGTAATGGAAGGCACCGTGCCATTTCCTCACCAGCGCGCTCCATCTCCCTCCCAGCATGGTGGGTGTGCTGGGAAGATTGTGGGCGGGCTGTGATGGCTGCATGGGGAGAGTCCGCCCTCAATGGTGTCCTCTTTGTTGCAGATGTGGAGCTGCTGTGGATGCAGAGGCTAATTTCTGAAGCCACACTCTCTATGAGCCCGGTGCGTAGTGAGCTCTGATTTCGGTGGATTCCCATTCTTGGGGGCGGCGGTGGGTGCGGCAGCGATGGTAGCTCCTGTGGCTCAATTTCCCCTGTAGTTTTAAAATCCGCATGGTGGTAGTGTCTGATGCTTTGGCCTGGCCATGTGGCAGCGAAGAGAGGATTCTCCGGGTCTGCCGATGGAAGGCGCAGCGCCAGCACAGCGCGCGTGAAGGCCTGGCAGAGCAGGATGCGGGCGGTGATGGAGAGTCTCCGCGATGTCTTAGTCTTTCAGACTTAGTGGAACGCTTCCCCTGAGCCAGGACAAGCAGTCCCACCACAAATATTGGCCAGCTCAGTGCTGCCCCTCTACAGGTGACCGTAGGGGCATCCTCACCTTGGTAGGCCTTTTCTCTTGGAGGTCTTAACCAGTGGAAGGCAGCACGGTACAGACCTGCCCCACCTTCTCAGTCCTCCGCTTAAGGAACATTTTAAAATAACATTGACTGTTCTTTATAAGAACACTAATGCCATTCATGAGGGTTGATAGCATGGCAGCGGGTGAAGTCCCTCCAGAGAATGGGAGCTTGAGCAGCGTAAACCCTAAAGACCACCTGTTTTCAGGAGGCTGGTGTCAGAGAACTAAAGAGAGAGAGAAAATCAACAGTGGGATGAAAGAGAATTAAGAGCACATTTCTCAAAGTTGTCTACAGGCTCAATTGTACATGGGATGATTATTTAAAATATAGGATTCCTGGGCCCAGATCAGAGCTTCAGAATCAGAATCACTGGGAGTGAAACCTGGGAATCTAATTTTTTAAAATGTATCTTTATTGTTGAAAGTATAGATGTCGCGGAGGACTGAGAAGGTGGGGCAGTTCTGTACCGTGCTGCCTTCCACTGGTTAAGACCTCTAAGAGCAAAGGCCTACCGAGGTGAGGATGCCCCTACTGTCACCTGTAGAGGGGCAGCACTGAGCTGGCCAATATTTGTGGTGGTGGTGCTACTTGTCCTGGCTCAGGGAAAGTGTTCCACTAAGTCTGAAAGACTAAGACTTCACGGGGACTCTCTGCCACCGCCCGTGACCAGCTCGGCCCTACCTTTGCGCCACATCCGTGGATCCTGCGGCCTCCACCGCTGCCACCGCCCGCGGCCTGCTCTCAGAACTTAGCCTCCATGTCTGCAGCTGCTCCGCTCCAACACCGAACGAGACACCTTTGAAGGTGGTCCCCCTGCCTGCAACCACCTCAGCCCAACTGCAGCTGTCCCAGCCTGCCCCCCATGCTAGCAAGGAGCTAGCGCGGCGCCTCCAATATACGACCCCAACACCCTAGAGGGGCCGTGTGCCCCGGGTGAGCCGAGTGTCCCAGGGGGCCATGTGCCCCGTATGAGCCGTACCCCCCAAAGGGGAAGGGTATACCGGGTGAGCCGTGTGTCCCAGGGGGCCGTGTGCCCCGGGTGAGCCGAGTATCCCAGGGGGCCAAGTGCCCCAGGTGAGTCGAGTATCCCAGGGGGCCGAGTGCCCCGGGTGAGCCGAGTGTCCCAGGGGGCTGTGTGCCCCGTATGAGCCGTACACCCCAAAGGGGAAGGGTGTCCCGGGTGAGCCGTGTGTCCCAGGGGGCCGTGTGCCCCAGGTGAGCCGAGTATCCCAGGGGGCCAAGTGCCCCAGGTGAGCCGAGTATCCCAGGGGGCCGAGTGCCCTGGGTGAGCCGAGTGTCCCAGGGGGCTGTGTGCCCCGTATGAGCCGTACCCCCCAAAGGGGAAGGGTGTCCCGGGTGAGCCGTGTGTTCCAGGGGGCCGTGTGCCCCGGGTGAGCCGAGTATCCCAGGGGGCCAAGTGCCCCAGGTGAGCCGAGTATCCCAGGGGGCCGAGTGCCCCGGGTGAGCCGAGTGTCCCAGGGGGCTGTGTGCCCCGTATGAGCCGTACCCCCCAAAGGGGAAGGGTGTCCCGGGTGAGCCGTGTGTTCCAGGGGGCCGTGTGCCCCGGGTGAGCCGAGTATCCCAGGGGGCCAAGTGCCCTAGGTGAGCCGAGTATCCCAGGGGGCCGAGTGCCCCGGGTGAGCCGAGTGTCCCAGGGGGCTGTGTGCCCCGTATGAGCCGTACCCCCCAAAGGGGAAGGGTGTCCCGGGTGAGCCGAGTATCCCAGGGGGCCGTGTGCCCCAGGTGAGCCGAGTATCCCAGGGGGCCGAGTGCCCTGGGTGAGCCGAGTGTCCCAGGGGGCTGTGTGCCCCAGGTGAGCCGTACCCCCCAAAGGGGAAGGGTGCCCCGGGTGAGCCGAGTATCCCAGGGGGCCGTGTGCCCTGGGTGAGCCGAGTATCCCAGGGGGCCGAGTGCCCCGGGTGAGCTGAGTGTCCCAGGGGGCCGAGTGCCCCAGGTGAGCCGAGTGTCCCAGGGGGCCATGTGCCCCGTATGAGCCGTACCCCCCAAAGGGGAAGGGTGTCCCGGGTGAGCCGTGTGTCCCAGGGGGCCCTGTGTCCCGGGTGAGCCGAGTATCCCAGGGGGCCGAGTGCCCCGGGTGAGCCGAGTGTCCCAGGGTGCCGAGTGCCCCGGGTGAGCTGAGTGTCCCAGGGGGCCGAGTGCCCCGGGTGAGCCGAGTGTACCAGGGGGCTGTGTGCCCCGGGTGAGCCGTACCCCCCAAAGGGGAAGGGTGTCCCGGGTGAGCCGTGTGTCCCAGGGGGCTGAGTGCCCCGGATGAGCCGAGTGTCCCAGGGGGCCGAGAGCCCCGGGTGAGCCGAATGTCCCAGGGGGCCGTGTGTCCCGGGTGAGCCGTATCCCCCAAAGGGGACGGGTGTCCCGAGTGAGCCGAGTGTCCCAGGGTGCAGTGTGCCCCGGGCGAGCCGTGTGTCCCAGGGGAAGCAATGGGACCCAGGGGAAGGGGCGGTGAAAACCAGAGGAGGAGCGGACTCTATTCATATGGTCCTGAGATAGTCACCATAAAACAAGCAGACTGCCAAATGAGGAGCGGATTCTATTCATGGGATCCTGAGATGGTCACCATAAAACAAGCAGATTGTCAAATGACAGCGGGGAGGGGAAGGAGACCTGGGGGGAGATAGGGGAACAACCGAGGGACTGGTATGCATGAACATAAGTACAACCAAGGAACACAGATCTCTGGGGAGGGAGGGCATAAATGGGAGGTGGGGGGGGGGCAATGGTAAGCTATGTACACAGATAATACCTTAATAAAATAAAATAAAAAAATAAAAATAAAACACACACACACACACACACACACACACACACACACACACATAGAAAGTATAGATGTCTCTCCCCCCCCACCTCCCCCCGATTAATCCCTTCCTCCCTGAGCCTCCCCCGTCATGAGCTTCTCAGGTTATAACAGTCACTCTTGTAGAAAGAGAATCCAAGGCAAGGCAGTTTTTAAAGGAAGAAGAGGGTAATATTATTTTTAATTATTTAGGAAAGTCAAAATTTATTTTAAAAAATCAAATAAAATCTGGAGTGAAAACTGACTCTGCAATTAGTTGATTAGTGGGGTCCATAGGAACAAATTTTGCAAAATAGTGGAGGCAAATGCTACATTACTTTATAGATGGTAACTCTCTTTTTTCAATTAAAAAATAGAAGGTAAACATTTTGAGACTTACAATCAATGTATTTCTGCTATTTTTTAGAAATTTTGTTATTTTTATTTCTATGACACTGTGTTACTTTTCCCCTAAGAAACGTCACATTTCCCCTAAGAAACTTTATCCTAGTCAAACATGTTAAAGTAACTTTTTAAAAAAATCACTTTGCAAATCATTTTTTTCTTACTTTTAGTTCAAAGATAAGAATTTCTTTTTCTTAAAGATTAAGGATGTCAATAAACTATGTCTGATGCTTATTATTTTTCTTCTGGAACCTAGATATCAACTCCAAGTTTTTTAAGTTTAAGAGTAATTTTAAGTTCTGGAAAGTTTTCTTCAATTATACTCTTGATAACTTTCTTCCATTTTTTTCTGTATTATCTGTTGGGAAATTCAATTAATTTTGGGTTGCCTCTTTGTCTCCTATCGTCTGTAAAGTTGTCATCCATGTTGACTTGTCATTTTTGTTATTTCTTTTGTGGTCTGAATATGTTTACAGAGTGTATTTCCTGTTCCATTAACCTGGTTTTGAAACATTAATCCTACTACTCGTGATTCCAATGAGTATTTTTTTAAATCACGGCATTTGTCCTGCTCTCTTCTTGTTTCATTACGTTGCTGTGATCTTCTATCTTCCTGGAAATAGATGACAGGTATTCTCATCAGATTAGCCATTTCATCCTTCTGTCTCATGCGAAAACCTACATGATGGATTAGAACTAGTTGAAACACTGATTTGTTTCTGCTGTCTCCTGCTTCCTCAGCATTGCCACTTTCTCAGATTGCTTTTCCTTCCTCTAGTTTACTTTGATAGCCTTGGTGGCTTGCCAGGGCCATTGCCTCTGATTGTGCCGTCTGTGCTCACTGAGGGTTGATGGTCCTAAAATCCAACTGGCAGCTGGCTTGCCCATCTGAGCCCTCCAGGGTAGAGCTGCAGTCCCTGGGAGACACTTCTTCCTAATTGGCACAAATTTCTAATTCTCGCAGTGCTAGCAATGGCTCTTGTTGTCCACATGGAAAACTGCGTTAAGATGCCATTCTAGTAATTGGTTTTTAGTCAGTTACACATTGGAGGCTGAGCTTCCCTGCTAGCTGTGTAGCAGATCGATGACCAGATATAATGGGAAAGAACATTCACTTCCAACAACTTCACCTCCTCATCTGCCAATCAAGTGCTTCCTGGCAGGTTTTAAATTAGAAGCTACTTTGAGGCATACTCCATTTTTCACTATGGCCATCTGTTTTAAGAAATTCAAGGAGAATTTTATTTTATGTACTTAGTTTTGATTGTCAATGTTTAATTTTTTTCATCTGACTGTTGGTTACATTAACATTTGTTTCATTAACATTATTTAACTTGTGCATGCACTATAAGAATTAAGGACTATTGTCCATATTTAGTTATAGGAGAATATATTCAGGATATAATATATGTAGGATAAAAAAAATATATTCTATGATTCCAATCTGTTTTTCAAAGGTCACCTTCTCAGTGAGAATTTCCCTGCTAACTAACAATGCAACTCTGACCCTTTCTATTCCTCACCATGCTTCTTCCCCCTTCCCCCCAGAACACTCATCCACACTCTTCAAAGTTATCATTTACTTCTCTCTTATTGTCTGTCTCTCTTTCACAGAAGACAAACTCCACATTTCACACATACAAAAACTTGAGCTTAAGGAACATTTTAAAATAACATCGACTGTTCTTTATAAGAACACTAATGCCATTCATGAGGGTGCCACCCTCATAACCTAAGCATCTTCATAGCATTGTGTTTGGGCACTAAGGTTTCTACATATGAAGTTTGTGGGGACACAGACATTCAGATCATAGCACATGATGGACAGAAAGTAGCCAGGGGGGTTGCCTGGGTTTGGTGGTGGTAAGAGAGTAGGATAATGGAGATTGACTGCTGATGGGTACAGTGCTTCTTTTTAGGGTGATAGACAGGGATTAGTGGTGATGGTGCACAAGTTCGTGAATATACTAAATCCCCCGAACTGCATACTTTAAATGGGTGAGTTTTGTGGTTTGCGGATTATGTATCAATAAACCTGTTGAAAATGTATCATAGACATTTTACTGGTCATTACTTATACGTAGCTGCAAAATAACTAAATCTACTTAGTATAATTTATTTTATTAGACTTATGTTAATGGAATTCATATTTTTTCTAGGTTTTTTTTTGCTGTTAAAACAATGCTTTAATAAATATTACTAGAGGTATATATTTTTACTTCTCTAAGTTAGATAACTATAACTAAAATTGTTGGATCAAATTGCATGTACCTATTTAACTTAATAGATGCTGCCAGATTAATGTACAAAAAGAAAATAGCCATTTACACTTATACCAACAGTAAATGAGATGGTTCATTTTCTTACACCTTCATCAGTACTGGATGTGATCATAGTCTTTTTAACTGTTTCAAATTGGTAGTTACAATGGGTCATTATTGTTTTAATTTGCTTTAAAAGACTTTTAGTGTTCCCAGCCTGTGTGCTCAGTGGTTGAGCACTGACCCATGAACCAAGAAGTCACAGTTGGATTCCCAGTCATAGCACTTGCCCAGGTTGTGGGCTCGATCCCCAGGAGGGGTGTGCAGGAGGCAGCCAAGGACATTTCTCTTTCATAGATGTTTCTACCCACCCCTCTCCTCCCTTCGTCTCTCTCTAAAATCAATAAAAAACATTTTAGAAAAAGAACTCTTACTGCGATTAAGCACATTTTCATATATTTACTAGATATCTGCCATTTCTCTTTTATACATTTTCTATTCTAGTATGTTGCCAGGTTTTCTATACTAGATTTTCTTCTGTATTTTTTTTACTAATATGAAGGAAGGGCTTTCTGATACAGTTGTACTATTAACTTTTTCCTTACCATATGTTTTCTAACCATATTTTTCCATTCTTTCACTCTCTTTTTAAAATTTCATTTTTGGCTCTGTTCGAAGGTCTATTGTCATATAAAATTTTCAGTGTCATATAATATTTTCCATATATTTCCTGCATAGTTTCTGGGTTTCCTATTTCAGTTAAGAACTCTCTCTCTCTGCATTACAACCCCAAGATTATATTAATCAAAATGTTATAGTATATTTTGGTTTCATTTATCACAAATAGATAATTCAAATATTTGTATATGATGTGAGCACATGTCTAATTAAAAAATATGTTTTTATTGATTTTAGAGAGGAAGGGAGAGGGAGAGAGAGATAGAAATATCAACAATAAGAATCATTGATTGGCTGCCTCCTGCAAGCCCCACACTGGATATCTAGCCCACAACCCAGGTAAATGCCCTGACTGGGAATCAAACCAGTGACCTCCTACTCCATAGACCAATGCTCAACCACTGAGCCACACCAGCTAGGTGACTAACTTTTAATTTACAGATGGTGCTCTCCTTTACTCAGAAAGCAATAAACTCAGTTTTGTCTCCTTATCAGGTTGTGCTATTCATATTTTAAGGAAACTCATTCAACATCGCTAAATCCAAAGACTGAGCCCCAGTCTCCATCTTGTTCAGTCTTTCACTGAATTTAACACATTGATCATTCCTTTTTCCTTTGCTCACTTGGCCTTTTGTCCCACCTCATGGTCTTTCTTTTCTAGTAGTTTTTATTAAATGTACCTTCTCCACTCAACCTCTAAATGGAGGTGTGCTAGACTTAGTTGTCTGGCTTCCTCTCTAACAGATGAGCCCCAAAGTTATTCCTTTCTTAGGAATTCTAGATTCATATTTAATGCTTTCTCAATATCTATCTTGAATGTTAGAAAGTCCTCAAACATTTAAATTGAACTCAGCAACTGCTCCCCAGTAATTTAAAACAAACACACACTGTTTCACTCTTAATTTCTCCGTCTTAGATAAATGTATCATCCAACCAGTAGCTCAGACCAAAATCGTTGGACCCAATCCTGATTTCACTCTTTCTATCAAATCCTAAATCTATTGTATAAACATGTCTAGCTGGCTCTGCCTTTCAAGGTATATTGAGAATCCAACTTTTTACCGTCTCTAAGAGTCAGTCCAAGTCACCGTGATCTTTTCCTTCTAGAATGGTGCAATAGACCCCTCCCTGGGCTCCTCGTTTCCATCCTGACTTCCTATGGTCTATTTACCATAAAACTGTCATAGTGACTCTTTCACAAAACAAGTCAAGTCTCCTCCCTGTCTCAGAATAAAAGCCAGCAAATCAGGACATTTCACGCTCTGAGCAACATTTCCAACCTTCTCTTTGGTGATTCTTGCCTCTTCTTACTTCTGCTCCTGGAGTGTCATGAGGTTCAACCCACCTTTGGGTTAATACTTGCTTTATTTTATTTCAAAAATACCTTTTGCTCAAATATTTGTAAGAATTAACCATTCCCTTTGCTCAGGTCTCTGTATATGTCACCTCATCAAGGAGGGCATTCTGGCTCCACTGTTATTCTCAGTTTTAACAGGCTCTATTTTTCTTTTTGTATATCTCTTTACCTATTTGGGTATCTTGATTCTCACCTACTAGAATGAATATTCCTTGAAGACTGACTTAGCTTATCTTGTTCTTTATTGTATCTTAGTATCTGACCCTTACTATGCACTTATCAAATATTTGTTGGATTGATTTAGTTAGAAAATTGTTGACTTGAATATTAATTAATTAACAAAAATGACATCTTTTTCATCCATTAAGTGACCTAGATCTGTTCCTGGACATTCTGACCTGTTGCACTGACCTATTTCTAGCTATTCCTAAGTCATATTTCTTCTTATTACTAGAAATTACTGATAATTTCTAATATTTGGCATGGTAAGTCTCCTTTGGCTGTTTTTTCAAAATTTTCTTGTCAGTATTTCCAAATTGGTTATTTAATATGATCTTTATTATCATTCTGTACAGTTATATAAAATATACTTTTATAATTGAGTTAAATTTATATATTAATTGGGAAAAATTTAGTAATGTTTTTAAATATTAAATTTTCCCTTACAAGAATATGCCCCCACACTCAATATATTCAGGTCTCACTAGTTTTATAGATTTTATATTTTTTTTCCTAAAAATTTTAGTAGTTGTATGTACATTGTATGTATATTTAATTTACTATTGTATGTACATTTAATTTTTGTTTTATTGTTAATATTCATATAACTTGTGATTTAGATGCTATTCTTAACTTTTTTTTACTGGTTCTAATAGGTTTTCTTTAAGATAAACTTTTATTTTGGATAATTTTAGATTTATTAAACATACAAACACACCTGGATTCTCCTACTGTGGTGCTTTGTCACAACAAAAACTAGCATTGGCATGTTATTATTAACTAAAGTGCTGGCTTTAGGTGGCTTTTACTAGTTTTCCCACTAATGTCCTTTGCCATTCCAGGGTCTAATCCAATAGAACATGTTACGTGTAGTCTCCATGTCTCAGGTTCCTCTGGACTGGGACTCTTTTTCTTTCCTTGTTCTGAAGAGGGTTTGTTCAGAATTGTCTAAGCTATTGTCTCTGGGCTCCAAGCCCACTCTTCTTCTCCTTCTTCTTCTTCTTCTTCTTCTTCTTCTTCTTCTTCTTCTTCTTCTTCTTCTTCTTCTTCTTCTTCTTCTTCTCCTTCTCCTCCTCCTCCTCCTCCTCCTCCTCCTCCTCCTCCTCCTCCTCCTCCTCCTCCTCCTCCTCCTCCTTCTCCTTCTCCTTCTTCTTCTTCTTTAATGTCCTTTCTGGAGAGAGAGGGAAAAGGAGAGGGAGAGAGAAGCATCGATGTTAGAGAACTGAAAGGAGTTTTCAGGGGTAAAATAGGCAGGTTTAGGAAGTTTTAAGAATTAGGGGTCCCATGGGGGAGGAAGGCATGGTTGGTTGGGGGTATGGAGATGCCAAAAGGCAAACATTCACAGAGAAAAAAGTGGTGCCTCAGGATAAGGGGAGAGGAAGACTCCCTTCACAGAAGATAGGGAAAGCCACAGGGTATGGGGAGAAAGAGGAAACAAACTTTCACAGAAGATAGAGAAATGCTGACAAATGGGAGAAAGAGGGAAACAGGTTTTCACAGGAGATAGAGCATTCTACCACTGAAGGGGGAGAGGAAGAGGAGGTACCATGTGGGGTTTGAAATTTGAACCTAATATTCTACCAATTGGAAGGCAGCATCAAGAAACAAAGAACTACAGCTTTTATAAACCTTAGGGGGGAGGGGCTTAGTGGGCTACTAAGTACAGACTCCCACGTGGGAAGGATCCCCTTCCCACGTGGGAGTCTGTACTTGTTTCCAATATATTTCCACCCTTTTCATCTGCCACCTTTTGTCTGCGGCTTCATTCTTCAAATCCACCTGGACAAGAACCCAGGAAAGAAACCACCCTTGCATCCTGCTCAGGAAAACCCCCAACTCAGAACCATCCAGCCTGTAACCTGTGTCTTCACCAGGAATCGAACCAGTGACTTCTTGGTGCATGGGATGATGCTCTACCAACTGAGCCAGACTGCCAGGGCCCTTTCTAAGCTGGGCCTGCGCCTGTTGTCTCCTCGTTCAGTTTTGCCAACAGGACATGAGAGGAGATCAGAGTTGGGGAAGGGACACACTTAGTCCTGTGCTTGCCGTCCCGTCAGTGTCCTCCCTGGCAATGGGGCTTGTTCCTGGGGGGGCAGTGGTTTCAGATCTGTTTTATTCGCTCCCGGAATCAGCCTCAGGGACCCGCAGAGACTCCAGCGCCAGTTAGATAATGCTTTCCTCCCGGTGTTTGGAGTCCCATTTCTACAGCTTTTATGTTGCTGAATCATATGAAATTGCAGGTATTGGAACATTTTGATCTAAAAAGAGAGCTATTTTCTACAATTCATACCAGGGCCGGCTGCATTATTTGCAGAGCCCGATGCAAAATGAAAATGAGGAGCTCGTGTTTAAAACTGTTAAGAATTATGAGACGATGACAGCAGAGCATTGGCCCAAGCCCTTCTGAGCCGGGCACGGTGCGGTGGCCTGGTCCAAGCTAACAGGCTCTCCTAGCCCAGCCTCTCCCTTAGCTCCCCTGGCCGTTCCCTTTGTCTGTGTAAACAAGTCCCTCTGCTAAAGGATGTTTGCTTCAAGAATTGGTTTCTTTTTGCTGGAGTGGCCCCTGACGGATCCTCTTTAAAATTTTCATGTTTATTTGACCTCTCAGATCAGCAGTTACGTAAACAGGACAACACTCCGCCCTCCTCCACCCCTTAAGGTGGCGGAGTTGAGGTTTTTTAGGGGTTACCAGGTAAGTCCAGTTGTTTTTCAATATCAGGTCAACACATTGAAGTCAGAAATTTACATATTGATACATGTTTAAAGTTTTTTTAATTGAATTTATTGGAGTACAGTTTTTAAAATAGGATGCAAAGACTCGCACTCACCTAATTCAGGTTTTAGTGTTCTGTTAGCACATCTTTCATATAGAAATTGCTCAACCCAGATGTGATTTTATTCTTTTAAAAAAATATATTTTATTAATTTCCTGCAGAGAGGAAGAGAGAGGGATAGAGAGTTAGAAACATCAATGAGAGAGAAACATCGATCAGCTGCCACCTGCACACCTCCCACTGGGGATGTGCCCACAACCACGGTACATGCCCTTGACCGGAATAAACCTGGGACCCCTGAGCCTGCGCAGTCCAAAGCTTCATCCACCGAGCCAAACCAGTCAGGGCATATGTGGATTTTATTCTTGATTAAGTGGTACTGACATTAAATTCCAATGTACACTGAGTAGACAGATTATTATGATCTCTGAATGCATAATAATCTGGCCACTCAGTGTATGTATTTCTAGCAACCCTGGAAATTTGTAAAGACCTTGGTAAAAACCCACCCACCTCCACCAACAATCATTTTATCAGAAGCAGCCTTGTTATTTTATAGGGACACAGTAGGACATGTGGACTGTTGGGTGCCTGTGTTCTGTGGGGCCAGATGCAACATTTGATTTCACTCTTAAAGAGAGCCCTGACTTTCTGAGCTTTGGATGAGGCCTGTGTTGGTTGCTAAACAATTAGGCTCACGTTGGCGTGCATTTCCACGCAGGCCCCGCATTAATCAGGGCCTGTTGTAATCTAACTGCTGGCTGTTCGGAAGGAGAAGCAGAATGCATCTGTGTTCCGATGAGTCCCAAGCATGCAAATTGTCCTTAGAACGACAGAAGTTAAGTCAAGGCAGCCCGATCCCTGGGGACACTGATATGCGTGAGCATAACCCCCGCATGGATGTGCTTGGCAGAGAAATGTTTTTATCTTGTTAGGGGCACACATTAATGCAAATGTGAAAATGAGAAGTTATCATCGCTAACGGCAATTCTGCTTCTGAGGTACTTACAGAGATGGACAATATTGCATAGCCTTTATAAAATCATAAATTACATCTCATTTGAACTTCATTTGAAAGCCCAGAATGTGAGAGAACTCTGAGTTTCCCGTTAAATAAAAAAAGCTTAAGTGAGAAGTCAGCACCCAGAAGACCTCTGACGGACAACCCACATCTCAGTGAAGCCAGAGTGGGTCCACACCGGCAGTTCATCCCAACCCTCACCTCAGGGCCAGCGAGAGGGCTTGTGCAGAGGGCTGAGGTCCTTGTAATGGAAAGCATACATATGCAGCACTGCACACCTGGGTTCTCCTGAACTACAGGCACAAACTCAAGATTTAACAAGAGATTTCAATGCTACACCTCTGGGGTTTAAGATCACTCGAGTCACAGAGACTGAGCAAGGGTTTTTCTCATTCATGGGCTCAGGGGCCCTCTGGCCTCCCTGCTCTGTGCCTGTCCTACTCTCTCCAGATCCGAAACTGCCTTTTCTTGTCGCCCCTGGAACAGTTATTGGATCACAGCTTTTATATTTCCAGGCAGTGTCACTGTGGGTTTGTGTGGGCACACAGCCTCCAGCTACCTTCTCTACTGTGTCGCTTGCTTGTAGCTAAGTTCCCCCATCCCCCTTACTAAGGCCAATGCCCACCCTGCTCTCCTGGAGGCACCCTGGGGAGAATCATCTGGTGTCTGTGCTCCGGGGCCTTCTCTTGTGAGGACAGGTTGCTCCCAGCTGTTCTGCATTCCCCAGCCCCCCCAGCCCTAAGGAGTGATACATTCTCAGTGTGTTACATCAACACACCACACAGAGTCAGGGCAATGACTCTAGGTGACTCATCCAAGGAAGAAAAATAGGGTACTCTTAAGATAAATATTTTATTTTTGTATTTTATTTTGTTTTATCTTATTTACTTATTTAGGTCCTGCACTAAAGTAATTGTAAAATACGTTGTCTGCTCCATGCTACACTGTATTCGGAGAGTGACAGGCTGTGGTGACGTGATAAACAGCAGCAAGACTAAAAGGTGCCCCATCCTGTGGGATCAAATTCATAAGAAATGATCAGAGTCATTGACTTAAGCATTCATTATTCACTGTATTTTATGTAGTGGGGAAATGACAACATCTGCATCAGGATCACACCAGTTAGGGTTTGGAGAACACACAGAACTGGGCCTGGAGTTTAGATGTCTCAATCATTGTCATGTTGACATTGTCATCTGTTCTGTTTCCACAAGAACAGACCTCATTTTTAACACTTAACCCAGCAAACCTCCTAGTCTGTCTTCCTGTTGAAAAGGTTCACGACATGCCAAAGTGAAAGGGATAGCCAATTGTTTCAGAGTGCAAGTTCCTCTCCACCTGCTGGGCAAGGACCCAAGTAATGGCCCCCGACAGCACTACCAAATATCAGCACGGGGCACTGACTGGCTTCTGAGGATACTCAGCTATTAATGCATCTGGATAAATTTCCCATAAACTGAGTACTGTTCCCCCAATACCTTGAGAAGCAGTAGGCATAGTTTAGATCAGAAGATGGGGGCCAGATGGCTTTGGGGAATCCCTTGTGTTTACCTCTGTTCAAGGGGAACAACAGGGAGAGAGTCTCACAGGAAGAATTTCCCCAGGCGGTTTTCTCCTGATACAGGGCAAGCACACATTCCATCGCGTTACTGATTGAGGTCCATCCCAATGAAAATGGGACTTCTTGGGCCTCTAGCCTTCTTGCTGTGCAAGTGTAACAGTTGCTTTTATTTAGGGCCTATACAGAATATTTAATCTACTCCACCCAGGCATTAATTCCCTTATATCCTACTTCTATTTGCATGGTGGTGACCGTGGCCTAGGGGATCTAGTCTTGTGACATCTATTCCTAAATCTAGTTCTAGCTGACCTTTTGGCCTAAAGGCTGAAATATCCAAGTCATTCAAGTTACCTGTAACCAATAACTTAATTGGGTAAGCATGATCCAGATGGTACACATTTCTCCAGTCCACATTGTAAGTCCCTACAATTTTCCAGAGCGCTAAAGCAAATAGAACTCAGTACGTGGTGGTTATTAAGACAGCTTTTAGCATTAATTTCAAGGGGCTATGTCCTGGTATAGCCATCCAAGTTGAGGTGTGTCCACCCATAGAAGCTGGTGGTCTGCCCTAAACCCATGTGTTATGAGTCCTACTACTATGGCTGCAATCCAAACAGCAGCTATAGTAGTAAGCAAGACAAGGTAAGGTCCTTCCCAGGAGGGTTCCAACTTGTTTCCCTTCCAAGTCTTGATTAGAATGGATGTAGTCTCGTCGTCAATGGTAATGAGCTGGAAACTCAAGAGGAGGGTTTGGAGCGACTTAAGTAGATGAGATACCAAAGATATAGTTTTTAAGAAATTAGTCCCTAGTCTCCATTGTAGGAAGATCCTGAGGCATTCTAGGGCCTATTGGAATCACTTAAGGCCAATTCTAGGTCAAGAAATTAAAGTTTAACTCCATTTGTCCTTAGTTGTGGTCAGCAGATGACACTAATTGAATTTCTGCTCTCCATTTCCCGGAGTAGGTTTATCTAAGCTATTTGCCCTCTGGTTAGGGAGGCAAAATGCAAATCATTTACTCTTAAGTGTGCTTGGTTTAGGGAAGATGGGATTTACTAAATAGCTCCACATTACAGTTTAACCACTTCAGGTTTCCTATTCTACTTATCCTGGATTACTGGCTTGTGTCATTTATATAACTTCCTTTCAACATTTATCTTCATAAACATTACCCTTCGTCACAAACTTACAACTTTCAGAAACCACTTTTTTCCTTCAAAATGACACCCAAACCATAATATCTTTCCAATTCCAATTCTAACTATAACCAAAGTCTCCATCATCTAGTGAAAGAGAGAATGAATTGTGGCATATCCACACAACAAAATAATACTCAGCAATAAACTGAAATGAATGGTTGAGGTCAACAATATGAATGAAGGGCGGTGGGGGCTTGCCCCGGGTGGGAATGGCTGTGGTGGGGAGGGGTCAATTGAGGAAAAAGAAGACATATGTAAAACTTTAGACAATAAATAAATAAAAATTTTAAAAGATAATATGAATGAAAATAATTATGCTCATTGAAAAAAATCAAACCAAAAAAGATACATGTTTTGTCTGTATAATTCTGTTTAAATAAAATTTTAGAAAAGGCAAAGTAATGTGTAATGACATGAAGCTAGTTTTACCTGTTCTTAGACATCCTATGAATGGGTATATTCTCTTACATAACCTTTGTCTAGCAGTGTTCTATATTTTTCCCTTCAGCTGCTGGGCCAGCCTCTGTAACACTAGAAGCAACAAGCCCTGTCTGTCACTGTCGCTTTTGGCTTCGCTGCATATCCTTCCAAACTCCAGCCACACACACACACACACACACACACACACACACACACACATGTACACGTGCCCTTCACTAGTCCCTAAGCGGAAGTCCCATGACTTGCCTTTCTGTTTTGGCCTGGGTAAGCTGGCCCATTTTAGACTGGAAATTATATTCTGGGAGCATGTTGTTAAAGCCCACACGTAACAGGAAATGTACAGGAGGTTTTGAATCATTATCTATACCCACAGGGAGGGAGAAGCAGATGCCATTTGAAAGGCCTGATGAGAGAACATGTTTGCTGAAGGTGTACCTGATTGGCATCTGTGGCTTTGCAGCCAGACCATCTGTTTCCCATCATGCAGCCTCAAGTGAGGTGCATGATGAGGTTAGGGTCAGGGCTGTTTTGTTCAGTCTGTGACTCCTGTGTGCAGCCTCCGGCTAGATGAACAGTTGGAGGCCACTGCTAGGACCCTGCACGTGGAGGAAACGTCTCTGCTGAAATGTGTCAGAAAAAAAGGAGATAAGGGGCTCCATTTATGTCCCTCTAGATCTCATACAGATGGTTTCACAAGTAGAAAGAAGGAGCTTTAAAAATAAGACAAATAGCTGAAACCAGTTTGGCTCAGCGGATAGAGCATCGGCCTGCGGACTAAAAGGTCCCAGATTCCATTCCAGTCAAGGGCATGTACCTTGGTTGCAGGCACATCCCCAGTAGGGGATGTGCAAGAGGCAGCTGATTGATGTTTCTCTCTCATCGATGTTTCTAACTCTCTATCCCTCTCTCTTCCTCTCTGTAAAAAATCAATAAAATTAAAAAAAAATACAAATAAAGATGGACTGACAGAAAAAATAGGAAGACAGAGATAAATATTTATGATTCTGGGGTAATATTTCAGCATTTATACAATGGAGTTTCTTCTACTCCCAACCTACTCTCAGTTCACATGGAATAGCTCTGTTTAAATTTCACTAAAACACTACATTTTAGTCTGTGCCAAGGCCTGGGCAAGATTCCCAGTAGATTCTTTGACAAATTGTATATTACTCTTGCCTTTATACAATATGCTACATAAAATTTGCCTATATCAATTTTTCTGGCAATTTAGAAATGCTCCTGAAGTGTCATCCTACCTAATAAAAGCGTAATATGCAAATTGACCATAACTCAGCCACACCCACAAGCTTCACCCAACAGCCAATCAGGAGTGAATATGAAAATTAACCCAACCAAGATGGCTACAGCCATGGAGAGAGCAGGAGGCTTCGGTTTCCCTGGCAATGGGGGAAGCCAAGCTTTCTTCCTGCCCTGGCAAGCCCAGGCCTCCACAAAGTTTCAATTATAGAAGATAAATAAATCCCAACGAAAATGGCAGCAACCACGAAGCTGGGGAGAGCAGGAGGCATGGGTTTACCCTAGCGATGAAGGAAGCCAAGCTTTTTGCCTGCCCTGGCCTACCTTGGCCTCTGCTCAGCTCAAGGTTAGAAAGTTTCAATTATAGAAGATAAATAAGTCCCAGATCCCAGGGTCTCTGCTTGGGTCACTGGGGGTCGTGGCCAGCCTGCAAACTGCCACAGGCCCCTCACCTAGACTGCCCCAGGTCCAAAGGGAACCCCCACCCTGATCCGGAACACCCTTCAGGGCAAACCAGCTGGCCCCCACCTGTGTATCAGGCCTCTATCCTATCTAATCCTATCTAATAAAAGAACAATATGCAAATTGACCATCACTCCAACACACAAGATGACTGTCCCCATATGGTCAAAGATGACTAACCCCATGTGGACACAAGATGGCCGCCACAAGATGGCCAGCAGGAGAGGGCAGTTGGGAGGGCAGTTGTGGGCAAGCTGGTCAGCAGGGTAGGGAAGTTGGGAGGGACCAGGCCTGCAAAGGAGGAAAGTTGGGGGGAACTCAGGCCTGCAGGGGAAGGCCGTTAGGGGTGACCAGGCCTGCAGGGGAGGGCAGTTAGGGGCAATCAGGTTGGCAAGGGAGCAGTTAGGCATCAATCAAGCTGTCAGGGAAGTGATTTGGGGGTAATCAGGCTGACAGGCAGAAGGGGTTAAGGACAATCAGAAAGGCAGGCAGGCGAGCAGCTGGGAGCCAGCAGTCCTGGATTGTGAGAAGAATGTCTGACTGCTCATTGAGGCCAGATCCTATCGAGATCGGACCTAAACAGGCAGTTGGACATCCTTTGAGGAGTCCTAGATTGGAGAGGGTGCAGGCTGGGCTGAGGGACACCCCCCACCCCCACCCCATCCCCACCCCCTGTGCATGAATTTGTGTACAGGGCCTATAGTCTGTATATATAAAAGCCTAAGTGACTGTTATGACCAAATGACTGGAAGGACCAGTCGACCAGTCACTATGATGCACACTGATGACCAGGGACCAGGGGACAGACACTCAATGCAGGAGCTGCCCCTGGTGGTCAGTGCACTCCCACAGCCAACCTCTCATGGCCCCTCCCCGCAGCTGACCAACCTCCTGCAGCCCCCCCAACAGGCCAGCCAACCTCCTGTGGTTCTTCCCCCCCTTCTGGCCAGCCCCATTGATAGGTCCCAATTGGGGAACTGGCCAGTCAACCTCCCGGGGTCCCTCCCCCTGGCCTGCCAGCCCCCAGATAGTCCTTGATCACTGGCCAGGCTGAGGGACCCCACCTATGCACAAATTTGTGCACTGGGCCTTTTGTTTTTTGATAATAGCGCAATAGCTAAGCCAACTTTAGAGCATGCTTCTTAAACCGCATCCTTGTGTTTTTGGTATGCTGCTCTAAGAGGGTGTCCAATGCTCACTCCTAGGCAGCCCAGCAGCTCCTGAGTTGAGATTCGGTGAGTTAAGTAAGGCATCCTGTGGCAGGTGTGCTTTCTACAATTTATTACTTAGTACCTCATGCTATGTAAAATCTTTATATTTATTCTTTGCTATCTTAATAAATATATTATTTTGTTAAAACTTATATTCTGGGGCCGTGTGCCCTGGGTGAGCCGTGTGTCCCAGGGGGCCGTGTGCCCCGGGTGAGCCGTGTGCCCCAGGGAAGCAGTGGGACCCGGGGGGAGGGGTGCTGTGAACCAAAGGAGGAGTGGATTCTATTCATGTGGTCCTGAGATAGTCACCATAAAACAAGCAGCTTGTCAAATGACAGTGGGGAGGGGAAGGAGATCTGGGGGGAGATAAGAGAACAACCGAAGGACTGGTATGCATGCATATAAGTACAACCAATGAACACAGAACTCTGGGGAGGGAGGGCATGAATGGGAGGTGGGGGAGGGGGGGCAATGGTAAGCTATGTACACATATAATACCTTATAGATTTTTTTAAAATTAAAAAAAAAAACATATTCTGAATATGTGCAGCTGTGATCTTTGTTTTAAAACATGTGCTTACCATTCAGAATAATCTTGGCTGAAGGAGATTTATCCTATTGAAATAAAAAATACCCAATGTCCCCTAAGCACTCCCCTCAAGAGTAGATGTGAATACCTTATGGAATATCTGCTGAATTTATGGTGTGGTTCCCAGGGCCCTCCATATGATAGGCTTTGAAATCTGCCCTTTCACACATTGCACATTAATAGCCAACTGCCTTTTGTCAATACACAAACTTTTGCCCTTAGCTGATAAGCATTTTGAGCTATTGCATGGTTAGCAGTCTTGGTTTAGTATTATTTGTCCTGTTATCTGGATATTTTGCCCTTATTATTTCATTAAAATAAGTGTATAATGGGACAAATGAAAATGCTTACACCAGCATTAAACAGCACAGTACTTATAAACTCAACCTAATTGAGATTATCATTAGATAAGCTGAAGCAGTGACTTTTTAGCCTCAATTAGATGCTTAATGAATTAAGCTGACTATATTAATTATGAAGAAATGGAACAAAATTAAAAATTAGAAGTAAGTGAAATGTTGGAAATATGTGCTGAACATTGTTTCTAAAATGCAGAGTATTATTAAGACTTTTATAATGTTTTATTTTCATTGAAATAACCAACACACAAATGCACACACAAAGTTCTTCTCTTTGACTTTGAATATGTCACTTTTAAAATACATCTTAAGAACACATTACATAGCAAAGATGAGAATTGCTTGTATATCTTACTCTTTAAAAGAGGGTCTAAGAAAGCACCACCTAATTTGTATGTGTGGTATATGGCATCATTTGCTTGACACATTATAAATAAATAGATGATGGTTAGCCAAAAGTAATATTCAATATATCTAGCAATTGATATGCACTGATATTGGTCCTATTGATTTGAAAAAAGAAACTTTTTGGAATGAAACTATGGTTTATCTTAAAAATCTCCTCAAAGTCACAGTATAATTATTACATTTAGTAAATGCTTAAGAAAGGCAGTAGAAGATAGCCTTGTGTTTGGATCTTTAGCTGATAAGCATATTTCAAGTCAATTCTATAGTACAAGGGTTTATTATTTTTAAGCTAGTTTCTGGAAATGTAATTGTGGCTATACAACTTGAAATGTTTCTCTTCCTTTTGCATAAATTGGCTTTCTAAGGGTCTGGTAAGGCTACAATGACTTCCTCTTTTTCTGGAATCCTAGATTCTCCTTCTCCTGGCTTTCCATCCATTACCAAGGACTCCTGCATGCTCTCCAAGTCCTGGCTCCTTAGCTCTTCCTGTTCACAACATGGAAATGGACACTTGACTATACCAATTCTAATCGTGTTTCCAATTTCCAGAAGGCTTTATAAGAGGAATATTATACTAACAGTGATGGCTAATTTTATGTGATAATTTGATTGGACGGTGGGTGGGATGCCCATATATCTGGCAAACATTATTTTGGAGTTTTTCAATGAGTTTAACATTTTAACTCAATAGGTTGAGTAAAACAGATTGCCCTCCCTAATGTGGTAGGCCTTCTCCAATCTGTTCAAGGTCTGAAAAGAACAAAAGGCTGACTCTCTCTCAAATAAGAGGTAATTTCCTCCTGTCTGCCTGCCTTGAGTGCGGTCATCAATATTTTTCTGCCTTTGTACTGGTACTAAAATTTTGGCTCTTCTTGGATCTCCAGCTCGTTGGCCTTCAGACTAAGACCACACTGTTGGCTCTCCTGAGCCTCCAACTTGGTGCCTGCAACTATTGGCACCTCTTGGGCACCAACATTCAACTCCTTATTAAGGTGACCAGATTGTCCCACTTTTGGCAGGACAGTCCTGGTTTTTTCTTTCCAAAAATCGGGACTTTTTTAAAACGCTGCGTTACATGGGAAGAATTGTTAGAAATTGGGACTGTCCCGCCAAAAGTGGGACGATCTGGTCACCTGTACATCCTACTAGTTCTGATATACTAATATTAACTCTGATATACTAATATTAACAAACTAGAGGCCCAGTGCTGCACTGTGGGTGGGGTGGTCCCTCAGCCTGACCTGCGCCCTCTTGCATTCTGGGACCTCTCGGCAGATATTCCTCTCACAGTCCGGGATCCCTTGCTCCTTACTGCCCATCTGCAGCGGAGGCTGGAGAGGCTCCGGCCACCACCTCTGCACTGGCCAGCCATGAGCCTGGCTTCTGGATGATCAGCACTCTCCCTATGGGAGCACACTGACCACCAGGGGGCAGCTCCTGTGTTGAGCGTCTGCCCCCTGGTGGTCAGTGCGCTTTATAGTGACCAGTCATTCTGCCATTCAGTCGATTTGCATATTAGGGTTTTATTAAATAGGATAGGAACATTATATGCTCAGAAACTAACCACAAATCTGGAACTTGAAAATGATGACAATCTTTTTATTTTCATTAGAAATCTCTTCTTAAGTGTGTGACTTGTTTCTCCTACTATTGCAGCCACTGCTCTGGGCATGGCTACAACCTTGCTTTTTAAAAAAATATATATTTTATTGATTTTTTACAGAGAGGAAGGGAGAGGGATAGAGAGCTACGATGTGAGAGAAACATCGACCAGCTACCTCCTGCACACTCCCTACTGGGGATGTGCCCACAACCAAGGAACATGCCCTTGACCAGAATCGAACCTGGGACCTTTCAGTCCACAGACTGGTGCTCTATCCATTGAGTCAAACCGGTTTTGGCTACAACCTTGTTTTTACCACATCAAATATAACCCCTGAGCCTTCTGCGTGTGGAGAAATTCAGTGCTTTTACTGTGATGTCAGAGAGCAATGTAATTAATGTAAGAAACCCACAAGCGTAGCTGAATTTAGTCACTCTCATTTTTAAATAAAAAAGCCACATTCTTTGTCTTGATAAGTAGATTTTCTGGGCTCTAGGATGGAGCTACCCTGGGAGTGATCAGAAAACCCACCTTCTATTGGGATCTCCCCCCTTCACTTGCAATCCCTCAGGTGACATCATGTATTAATTTAACAGAAAATGATGTTGGCACTATGTGAGAGACACATGTAGACAAGTTTATCATTATTATTATTATTATTATTATTATTATTGAAAGTTTTACATATGTCTCCTTTTCCCCCCATTGACCTCTCCCCACCCACGCCCACCTGCTCCTAGCACAGGCCCTGTACTGTCTGTGTCCATTGGTTAGGCATGCATTCAAGTCCTTTTGTTGGTCTCTTACTTCCCTTCCTCCTTCCCTTGCCTTCCCTCTGAGGTTTGATGGTCTGTTTGATGCTTCTGTGTCTCTGGGTCTATTTTTGTTCATCAGTTGTTCATTATATTCCACAAATGAGTGAGATCATGTGATACTTATCTTTCTCAGACTGGCTATTTCACTTAACACATTGCTCTCCAGGTCTATCCATGCTGTTGCAAATGGTAAGAGTTCTTTCTTTTTTACAGAAGCCTAGTATTCCATTTAGACAAGTGAAAATTTCAAGGAAGAAACTTGAACACATTAAAATTTAAGATTCTAAGTATTAAGTTCACATTTTCAAATGTATTGACCCTTATATAAATTCTTTCTAGCCACATAAGTTATACATTTTGTGTGACTGTTGTGAAAGAATGTTTTACAGATTAATTTGTAGATATAAAACTGTGTCCTCCAGCTTTTTATGTAGTCTGATACAGATCTCTCGCAATAAAGGTTTATTAAGCTTAATTTTTAGACAGTTTTATTTTTTTATTCACCCCTTCCATTAACTGATTTCAATAGTTAATATAATAAATAATGGTGGCTAAAGGATTTAAAAATGTCTGTACAAGTAGATCCTGATGTTAAAATGGTGAGGCCCAAGACCATGATCTGTGTGGGAGGTGAATAACAGAGGCTAAGCTAGTAAAAGGCTATAGTCAGTCACGCAGTCAGTTCCCCATTCTAGAATAATTTAAGTAGGAAAACTAACAGCTTCAGATTGTAGCTTCCTGGAAATAACCAACCCTGATTCTGTGGTTTCCCATTACCTCTCTTTCAAAGGATTTTCTGAAATTCTACACATAGAAATCTATATGTAAAATGAAATGAAAAAGAATACGGAAGAAACGGTATTCAAACACAAAGGTTGCTGGTGATAGAAATCATGTATTCTGTCTGGTACAGCATCTCCACGGAACGGGGCAGGCGTTCTCTATGCACTCTCTTTGCCTGTGTGTTTTATACAGATCCTGTTCTCATTTCAGTCATGTAGGCCTGATATTTGGTGCTCATGATTTCATAGAAACCATGTCCAGGACTAATTGTGTGTGTGTGTGTGTGTGTGTGTGTGTTTACTGAGCTCAACTAAAAAATGGAATATTCTACTGGTATAGAAAAAAAAATGAGCCTATTACAAATAGCTGTTTGATATAAAACAGAAAGATGTCCCTAAATCATAAAAAAAGCCACTGCAGGTTTATGTGATTATAGTGAAGTCCAAAGCTCTATCGAGCACCCAAATTTAGCATATGAAACTAGCAATGTCTAAAGGATGCTGATTAAGTAACCTGATTTTGTAAGCCAGGAATGGTCTATAAGTGATTTTCTTTGCCAATTTTCATAAAGATTGAAAAAGAATCCTAGCTCTGTGATCTGCCCTAGGTCAAAAGAAACTAAAATGGATCCATTTTAATCATGGCAGTGTGCACCGTCTCTCTCACATTTAATTCTTCAAATTTACTCAGACATGAATGGAATTTAGAAAGCTTCAAGCTCTATAAATTCTTCATTTCTTTTATTTCATCTCTTGTTTGTACTTTAGATAATTAAAAAATTAATTTAATTAAAACTTTGACACAGCTTTGGTTGTCACTAAACAATTCAAATGTCAATCGTATGGAAATGGAATCCTCGTAGATGAATTAACAGGCTAATATTTAAGCTTTTGATGACCTTGCAAATTCCAGGATGTGAGAGTTTCATTCTCAAGTGGTAAAAATTCATTTTCTTCAATTAAACCCTGACATAATGCATATTAACTGAAGCGAAGGAGCTAGAGATGGGTGATGAAATAATTTCTTTTGAGAGAGTTATCCAATGCTTTACCACTGAGACTTTGTCTACCTAAAGCACATAGTAAGTGAAATATAGTTTTTTAAAAATATATATTTTATTGATATTTTTTATAGAGAGGAAGGGAGAGAGATAGAGAGCTAGAAACGTCAATGAGAGAGAAACATCGACCAGGTGCCTCTTGCACACCCCCTACCGGGGGGCGGTGTCCCTAACCAATGTACATGCCCTTGACCGGAATCGAACCCGGGACCTTTCAGTCCACAGACCGACGCTCTACCACTGAGTCAAACTGGTTTTGGCGAAATATAGTTTTTGATTTGAAAAAAAAATTGTCTAATCCATGAATAACAAATGCAGTTTAAGTAGCATATGGGATGTGAAACAACTATGACACATTATAGCACACATTTTCAACCTTTTATCTCATGGCACACATAAACTAATTACTAAAATTCTGTGGCATACCAAAAATATATTTATGACTGCTCTGACAAAAAAAAGGTATAATTTTGATTCATTCACACAAGATGACTATTGTTGTGTTGGCTGCTGTTATTTTTTATTTGACAATTTAAGGGAAAAGAAGTCATTGCTCCTGAATAAGTAGTCAGGTATTGCATGTTTTAAACATTCTTGGGGCACACCAGTTGTAAATTTCTATCCTATAGATATATCATGGTTTTCATTTTTTAGTGGTTTAGTTTTTCATCTTATTATTAGTGAAAACTTAATTTCCCTTCTCAATCAAACACATTACCAATTATTAAAATTAAACAGAGAACTTTTAGCTCAGAAAATTGATCCAAATAAGCCCACGACAAGAGGTACAAGATGCTTTCTGGTTAGCAGCCTTTCCAGAAATAAACAAGCCTCCAAATCTACAGCTGTCAATATCCCTGGAGGTGGTGGTAGAGGTGGCAGTGGAGGTGATGGTGAAGGTGGAGGTGATGGTGGTGGTGGTGGTGGTGGTGGAAGTAGGGGTGAAGGTGGAGGTGGTGTTGGTGGAGGTGGTTTTGGAGATGGTAGTGGTGGAGGTGGTATTGTTAGAATTGGAGGTGGTATTAGTGGTGGTGGTGGTGGTGGTGGTGGTGGTGGTGGTGGAGGTGGAGGTGGAAGTGGTGGTGGTGATAGAGGTGGTAGTGGCGGTGATGGAGGTGGTGGTGGTCTGTGTGTGTGTGTGTGGGGGGGTGAATTTAGCATGTTTCTTTTGGAAACCTTATAATGTGGCAGGCAGAGGACATATATATATCCTCTGCATTTTCTGTCTTGAAGGATTTAATGCCCAGAGAGAGGAAGAGAGGGATATTTGACCTGGAATCTAGAATATTGGTGCACAGTGTCTTATCTGTCCTAAAGCCTATTTGTTTTTTCTATTTACATTTTTTATTTAGCCCACTTAATGTGAATATTTTTTATATTTGCTGAACTATTACTGTTTTTAAAAATATATATATTTTATTAATTCTTAGAGAGAGGTAGAGAGACAAACATCAATCAGCTGCCTCCTGCACATCCCCTAGAAATAATGCACAACCAACTGAGCCACACCAGCCAGAGCCTATTACTGGGTTTAATTATAAGGTGCTTCTGTAAACCCAACTGCAAACTTTATATAAGATCCATTATATGTACCACATTATCTTTCTAAAATATGAAAAATTATGTTTCAAAACACATCTACCCCCAAAGTTTTCAGATAAGATGTATAGATCTGCACAGCATGGTAAGTGACTCACACAGTATTACAGACCAGAGAAGGGGGACCCCTAATCCAGATGAAGTGAGGGGCGGAAGAGACTGGGAAAGAAGAGGAAGAGTGGGAAGGGGAAGAGGTTCCTTCCAAATGGATAATATTCTATGTGCTAATTGTGGTCACGTGGTGGGAGAGAGGTAAGTTGATCAATATTCTGATTATCCATCCCACCATTTAGTGACTTGAAATGCCAGTGATCATTCACTTTGCTCATAAACGTTCAATCTGGTCAAGATGTGCTGGGGATAGCCCATCTCCACTTCCTGTGCATTAGCTGGAGCCGTTCAACTGCGGATGGAGAATCTGCTTCCTGGAGGACTCACTCACCTGCCTGCAAGGAGGCGCTGGCTAGCGAATGGGAGTTCCATCAATAGAGGCTGTCAGCTGGGCAAGGCCCTTGGTTCACTCACACAAATCTGGATATGGGGCTGCTTGGGTGTCCACTGGCATGGCAGGTGGGTTTAAGATAAGGTGACCAGATGTCTCGCTTTTGGCGGGTCAGTCCCGATTTCTAACAATTTGTCCTGTGTCCCGTGGAGTTTTAAAAAAGTCCCGATTTTTGGAAAGAATGCACAGAAAGCTAGGGAACAGCGGGAGAACAGGAAGGGAATATACAGTTTTTGGGGGCCATGTGGCTATTTAGCCAGGATATGAGTTTTATATTATTTTTGTTAATTTTATAATATTAAACTTTAATAATAACAAATAATTGTTGAGAACTGCTTATCAAGAACTGCTTATTGAAGTTTGCATTGTTGATCAGTTGTTAGAATTCGACCACCATTGTTTGGAATTTATGAACAATGACATTTTTGGGGATTGGCAACGAGGAAAACATTTTTTACTGTCTCTCAGATGATACCCATTGTACTGCATGCTAGTAAGCTAGTTAAACAAGTGATGTCATTACAAATCAGCTATTCTGATAATTTAGGTAAGTAATTTATTTATTTCACAAATACATAAATTTTCTTGAATTTAGCAGACAGTACTCGTATTATTTATATTTTATAGTGGCTGCAAAAAGTCTAGTGCCGGCCATGAAAGTGATACGACTATACATAATTTTTTTATTTATTATATTTGTAAATTGTACTTATGTTGAAATTTAAAAATATATATTACAATACTATTTTTGCGTTCTATGAAAATTTTTGTTGCTCCATATAGACCAAATTTTTAATCAAGACCCCCCCCCCACTCCACCTTGGTCAATGGTGTCCCGCTTTACCAATGTTAAAATCTGGTCACCTTAGTTTATTAAGAGCAAGTGTTTCCAAGAACCAAGAAATGGGAGCTGCCATTCTCCTAAGGCTCAGGCTCAGATTGGCACAGCACCAATTCTACCATAATCTACCAGAGGCCTGATGCATGAAATTTGTGCAAGAGTCACGGCTGCCTCAATCCCCCCCTCACCGAAGCAGCTGCCTCAGTCCTCCCTTGCAGCCGCTGGTGGCTGCCTGGATCCCTCCGTCTCATCCATGGGTGGCAGCCTCGACCCAGCGGCTTCCTCCAGAAAGGACTTCTGGTCTAATTAGCATATTATACTTTTATTATTATAGAATCTGTAATATAGGTGGTTAAGCAGTTAGCGTGGAAGAGGGACAAAGATCCTACCTCTCAGTGGTAGGAATGTTGCAAACTCATGGCTGTCTTCAGTGTGCCCCAATTGATCTCATTGGAGTTTGAAATAGAAGAGTGAAATAGGATTAGTGGGGACAGGGTGGGGAAGTGAGGGAAGGGTACTCCATCGCTCTATAGATTCAGCTCTACCCCAAAAAGTATATTCCTATCAGGAAAAACAAACAAACAGAAAAACAATCAGCTGGACTTCTTTTCATTCTTATAGTTAACCTCTCTCCTGTGTCCATGCCTCCACTCAAAAAAGGTTTGGATGAAGAAAGGGGGAAATTGTTTAACCAAGTTTGGGAAAACACCTAACATTTGAGTTTACATTTCTACAATACAGCAACTTAATCCCAGGTCACTGTCAGTGGGGTATGGGTGAGACAGGGCGTGCTCTATCTAGCCACCTTGTGTTACCCTGTGAGAGCCGACGGTGCCACCTCTCCCCAGCTCACATTCAGCGCCTTCACACAGGGGCCTCACTCAGTGTCTTCTCTCCAGAGATTGAGTTTCCCACCACACACGGCCTGTAGGTCAGCCTAACTGTGGCTGCGGACCCACAGGGGGCAACACAAGACAGTCCTGACCTTGGAAACCTTGTGGTCCAGCTGTTGGGATGACTGTTACTTTCCGGGGGAAAAGCAGAATGCCAAAATAATAAAATAATTTGTTTCAGGGTCAAATGAGCAGCACTGGTGTGGGTGAATCAGGTAAAAAGGGAAAAGTGAAGAGGCAATGATACAGTTGTAACAGAGGTTCGAATAAAACCCATCCGGGTTGCAGATGAGGCTGGTGGCTGAGGAAGTGGGGGTGCTGGGTGAGAATGCTGTCGGAGGAGGTCTTTCAGAGTTTGGGTGGACAATAATTGCTTGCTGCCAGCTCTGGGTACCCCGATTGGAGGCCGGAGCTACAGCTTCTTTAGGCAAAGGGCCCAGACTCTCCTTCTTTTGAGTTTCCCTGAAGCATACACCTCGCAGTCGCATCTTCTCCCAGGTGTCCTTGACCACGGGAGGTTTTTCCCTCCTCTCTCAGGAGGCGAGAGAGGCTTTAACACTGTGTTTCTATGAAAGAACAGGGTTGTATTTGGAGCACGATTCACTCCCAGCTACAAAGAACAGCTTGTAAACTATAAAGCAGGAACTGCAATGTCAAAACAGGTTTCCAGGCGCCGGCAGCGGCAGCCGAGTGCTCTCTGAGCTGCTGGGAGGAATGACACATTTCTGCATCAGCAGAGGATCTGGCTATTTTTATGGCGTCTGGAGCAGAAGCATTGCTGCAAAAGATAAGGGTTTTCACTTAGGTGGTATTGTTCCGAAAAGCAATTTCATCAGTCCGTTTCATGCCTCTGCTCTCATCTGGCCTCCACTCTGTTCTCACTGATTATAGCAGATTATCAGTTGTGCCAGGAAATCTTGGGGTTTCAGCAAATCTCTCCGGGAAGCCATATAAATAACACATTTCTCCAAACACAACTCTGCCACAAAGAAATCCATATTGAAAAGCATTAAGCCTTCTGTTCTTCAATATTCATCTGATATGCATCTTATATTCTGTATGTTAAACACTTGAAGTTAGATTCTTGAAGTTACCCAGAATAATGTGTATAAACCATTTCCTCATCCTCTTTCTCCTTAAACCCCAATCATATGAAGGAAGCCTTGATTGCAGAATCCAAGGCAACACTTTCTAAAGTGGAGAGGAAGCCTTCTGACGAGAAACCAGGAGGAAGACATCAGGGAAGCAGAGAGCAGCGGAGACTAGGTTGGAAGGGTGGGTGGTGGTGGGGGAGCGAAATAAGCCACCTTAGGAAAGTAGAGTCAGCCCCCAGGGATCACAGGACATCTGCTGCAGGTCTATGTCATCAGGGACAGCTGACTTGCCCTCTCTCTCGGAGTCTTTGGTGACAGGAGACTTGAGAAGAGAGGTGAAGAGCCCACCCCCTCCTCCCTGTGTAATCCAGGACTCAGGGCGTGTTGGTCAAGCTCATGGAAAGAAGGTGACTGTTTTTCCCAGAAAAAGGTTAGAAAGAAAACAGGTTACTTGCTACAGTTAATGAATTATAATGTAAATATCTATATTTTCCAATGGTCCTAGGCTCTACAGCAGCGGTTCTCAATCTGTGGGTTGCAACAGGTTAATCATCCTGGGCAAACTACAGCCAGTGGGCCGGATCCGGCCCGTTCGGCTGTTCTATCCGGCCTGCGGACCCGAAAGAGTGGAGGGTTCTCTTGCTCTCCCCTCCGCTCCTTCACCAGCAGCCCAAGATGAGAGTGCCAGCATGGTCAGGTTGCTTTTGTTCCGGCCCTCCGGTCCAGTTTAAGAACCCATTGTGGCCCTCGAGTCAAAAAGTTTGCTCACTCCTGGGTAAGAGTCTAAGTATAATCATCTCTCTAAAAAGAGAAGTTGTATTTCTCAACTTCCTGCCACAGTCAACACATGATTGCCTTGTGCTGGCGTGAGGCTCACCTATTCCTCTGGCACACAGAGCAGGGCCCATGGTGCTAAGGAGTGAGCCAGGTCAGCCCGTGGGAAGACTTTCTGAGGGACATCTTTTATATAAAAAATTTTTGTTGCAAGAGCATAGTGTTTCAGGCAGCTATTTATTTAACAAACTTCATTCAATCAACATTTATTTTGTGCCATCATCATTAATTTAGGGGAAAAGAATAATTTTGACTTTCATGGAAGAAGAAGGTAGATAAGAAATAAGATTTAAGATGAGGCAGAATCATATATGCTATGCTGAGAAATTTGGGGTGTAGATAAAATCTTCTTCACCTTCACCTCTATCTTTGCTTCCATAAATACTTTCTGATGTCCCATTACTATGCCACTAAAGTAATATGGGTCATAGGTGGAGTATCTGATGAGGAAGAGAAAGAAACAGCAGCTGGAGAGAGAAAGGAAGCAAGGGAGAGAGTGATCATTTGTGCTAAATATCAAGGAGCAGGAGCAGGTAGAATCTTGTGTAGGGTGTTGAGTCCTAAAATGGACAAGTGTTGGTCCTTAAAGGAAATTTTAATATTCCTTTTTGTAAATACAAGTAGGGAATTGCCTCACCCTCCCTCAGACAACTTTTAGTCAAAGTTCAAATAAGTTGAGAGTTGGAGGGCTCTGGGTAACATGGCTTAAGGAAGACTGGTGTATAAAGTCACAGGCAGCATGGGTTTCAGGGCCAAAGGGAGCTTCGTTAAATAGTGAGTCAGGATGTGGCAACTAAACTAAAATCTACAACAAATTAATAAGCTCATGGTAAAAATTCAGTTACTTTAAATTCCCCATTTATTAGAAATAATCTCTCTCTCTCTCTCTCTCTCTCTCTCTCTCTCTATATATATATATATATATATATATATATATATATATATATTTATATATATCTATATATATCTTGTATCTATCTGTCTATCTATCTATCTATCTATCTATCTATCTAATCTAGTCTATAAAGCCTAAGCGACCATCCAACCATTTGACCACTTGACTGGTAGCTATGATGCACACTGACCACCAGGAGGCAGACACTCAACACACAGGCATGGAAACCTGGAACAGACTGATGAATCTCAGAAGGAGGGGAGAGGGAGGGAAGAGATTAACCAAAGACTTTATATGCATACTAGAGGCCTGGTACAAGGATCATGCACCTGTGTGGTCCATCGGCCTGGCCTGTGGGGGATCAGGCTGAAACTAGCAGTCTGACATCTCCCTAGGGGTCCTGGATTGTGACAGGGCATAGGCCAGGCGAAGGGACCCCACACACGGGGCCTCTAGTTATAATGTTATTCTAGATATAATCCCCACCTATGAAGAAGGATTTTTTTTAATAATCCAGTGGCTTGCATGTTTTCATAAGCAAAACAATCAGCACACACACACACACACACACACACACACATACACACACCTTTAACTTTTCATTACATTTTTTCAACTTGTTAACTTCTTTTTCTTTTTTCTTTAATATATTTTATTGATATTTTACAGAGGAAGGGAGAGAGATAGAGAGCTAGAAACGTCGATGAGAGAGAAACGTCGTCTAGCTGCCTTCCGGGGATGTGCCCTCAACCAATGTACATGCCCTTGACAGGAATCGAACCCGGGACCTTTCAGTCCGCAGACCGACTCTCTACCACTGAGCTAAACCGGTTTCGGCTGTTAATTTCTTTTTCATAGTTTTATCTCTATCTCATATTTTCCTTTCAACTCATTGATTCTCCTAAATTGTATTACTATAATAATCATTTGAGGTTTATTTTGAATTTTTACTTATAAAATTTCTATTTTAGTATTTCCCAAGCTGCCTGTTCTTTTTTCCATACTGTTCTGTCCTTTCATAGGATTTTTATTTTTTCCTTTGTCTCTCTGAACATTTCAGCATGTTTGTTTTAAAAATCCTTTATATAACTTTATTCTTCAGGTCTTGGAATACAAAATCTCTTATGATAGTTGGTTTATTTTTGTGCTTTGTAACTTTTTGTTAAATGTCATCTCTGGTCCAGCTAATTATCTTCCCTGGAGTTGGAGATTCGTGGGAGTGTGCTCACAAAATGTTTTGCGTCTGCTCTGCCTGGGCCTATGAGCAGCCCCTGGCCTGCACCAGGCTTTCATTTTGTACCAGGAGCTGAAGATTTTTACATGGGTATTGATGCTGTAAAGGTCAAGCTTTAGCAGAAAACTTAAATTAGTAACCTTACTTTTTAAGACATGTATTTTACAATATCTCAGGATTATTTTTTAAAACCAGGGCCCTGATTTGATAGAGAATATGCAAGTTCTCTTCGTGGGTGGCAAACAGGAATCTTCTAGAATCCAATTCACACACAGAGTGTCCTGACAGGACCGCTGAGTTTACACAGCGGAAATGAGGTAGCTCATTTTCATGGTGCCAGTGAGCAAGAGACACATGCCTCCACTCAGGTGGGCATCATAGTTCAGGCCTAAATCCCGATGTTGTCTCAGCTTTGATACCACTTATGTCTCTGGCTTCCTGCTTTATCTTCATTTCTGGAACCTGGAAATTTCCCTTTCTTGATTTTGACCTTAGTACTATGTTTAGTTAGGTAGGGAATTATATTTTATTCATAATTATTACATGTTTGAACATCATTGTAGCTTCCCAAATGTCCTCTGATGATATAATCCTTAGATACTGAAAAATTCCAAGTGAGCTTGATGACAGCCTGTATTCTCTACACACCTTTACTTAAGGAGTCACTCCACAGACACTCGCTTCAAAAATGTGCTCCCACTTGTCATCTGGGGAAACAACCTAAAGAACCTGCACGTGATATAGCCGGGTGGCTCAGTGGTTGAGCATCAACCTATGAACCAGGAGGTAATGGTTCGATTCCCGGTCAGGGCAAATGCCCAGGTTGCAGCTTAATCCTAAGGAGGGGGCTTGCTAAAAGCAGCTGATCAATGTGATTCTCTCTCATCATTGATGCTTCTCTCTCTCTCTCTCTCTCTCCCTCCCTCTCTAAAATAAAATAAAAACACACACATATATATTTTTAAAAAGAACCTCTATGTGGATGAAGATCCTGTGTTGCTTACACGATAATCTATGAAGAATTTTTCTTATTTGAAAGCACTTTCAAAACCATTATTTTTTTAATATGACAAAAGAAATTTTGAAATTTTCCATCTGAATGGAAATGAAAAGGGGGGTTCCAGCAGAGTGAGCAAACTTGGAGGATGGAAAAGGGGTGAAGCTAACATTTACAGGAGGAGAGGAGGATCCTGTGAGGGTGACTGAAGGGGGAGGGGAGAGCCTGGGGTAGGAGAAGAGTAGCCCTGTGGCATATAAAGAAAAAGATTTGCATAAACAGGAGTCAATGAGGCCAAATGCTGAGAGGGGGAAGAAGAAATATTAATATATAAAAATATTTATATTTTATTGATTTTTTTACAGAAAGGAAGGGAGAGAGAGAGTCAGAAACATCAATGAGAGAGAATCATCAATCCGCTGCCTCCTGCACACCCCTTACTGGGGATGTGCCCGTAACCAAGGTACATGCCCTTGACCGGAATCAAACCTGGGACCCTTCAGTCCACAGGCTGACACTCTATCCACTGAGCCAAACCAGTTTTGATGGAAATATTAATCTTTTTCAACTTTATAGCCATTGGTGACTTTGAAAGATTAAGCATTGCAGCATATTGAGGTCTTTTCAGATGCAACGCATTGATGAACATATGAAAAGTCAGAATTTATCTAGTGAGCCATATGTAGCTCTTAAAATAAGTCTGACTTTAAAGAAAAAGGGAGAGGTGGTTATTAGCTATAGTATAATTTAGACTTTGATTGTTTTGAGGGGTTGGGCAAGTAAGACTTGAAGGCAAGGAAAAAACAGAGCAGGAAATGCTGAAGATAAAGAAGAAAGACAGGATTACTGATGCAGTGGCTACCCATGGAAGGCAGAATGCCTGAAACAGAAAACACTCAATAAATATTTGAATGGGTAAACGAAGTAGGAGAGGTAGAAGTCTGTGTTGGGTATTTTAAAACCAGGAAAGTGAGAAAGGATTGAAAGGAGGTGGAGAAAAAATGCTTTGTGGATCAGTTCATTTGCTTTTAGCTTCAAATGCAGAACTTAACTATTCTCACATGACAGAGTCCAGAGGTGAGATAAACCTAAGGCTGATTAATTCATAAGTTCAATGATGTCATCAGGGGCCTTGGTTGTTGGGGTTTATGGCCCAAACAAAAATTTCACTCTTAGTGTTTTTTGTTTTGTTTTTTAATCCTCACCTGAGGATAAAGAAGGGAGAGAGAAACATTGATGTGAGAGACACATTGATTGGTTATCTCCCATACCCACTCAGCCCAGGCTGCGGATGGAACCTGCAACCCAGGTACATGCCCTTGACTGGGAATCAAACCCTTGACCCTTTGGTACTTGGGCAAATGCTCTAACCATTTAGTAAAACATTGGCCAGGTCTACTCCTTGAGTTTTTAATTAATAGAGATATACTTGGGGATAGGACAAATGGAGACAACATGCAGCTTTCACAACAATAGTGATGCTGAATGTGTCTTTGATGAGGGACTATCATGGGTTTCATAGTAATTGCCACTAGACCATACAGCCCTACTACCATTCACTGGAAAAGCTCTGGTCATGCCCCTGGACATGGGGGCAGGGGAGGTGAAAGGAGGGGTGGAAAGTCACTTCACAAAAAGAGGAAGCAGAGCAGAATGTCCCACTATAATATTTTGTAATTTCAAAAATTAATTTACTTGGAGAAAATCTGACCTTACTCAAGCATATGTAATATCTTATAATTAAAAGTATAATTGAAACTTTTACTTTCTGAAACAATTTTGACTATTAAAATTTCTACCTCTAAACAGAGTAAACATGCTCAGAATCACTTCTTTCTGTATATCCTCTGCTTGAGAGTGAAAGCAGATTAAATTTAGAGAGATTCTCTTTCTCCAGTTTAATAGAGGACATTTTTCCTGTTCACATAATTGAAAGTAAAGGTTGATGAGTCATGTCTTCAATGAAGTCCCACATCAGAGATTGTTGCCCTGACCTTGGAAAAGTTTGCATTGGTCTCAATGAAGTGAAGGTAAACATGTTTGGCTTTTTAGAAAACCAAGATTTTTGCCTAATGAAATCTGGGAAATCTGCCCTCAGACAACTTCAAAATCTTTGATTTACAAACTTTACTACGACAATTTTAAATGTTTTCTTGTGATAAATGATGTTCAAATTTTCAACTCAAATGTAGGTGTGACTGGAGAGTAAACAGAGAAATCAATTTTCTTATTTATAAGGCATCCAGCTTCTGATGCCTGGGGTAGACTGATGGCAGGACTTGGCAACATAATGCCCATGAACCAGAGAACACTGCACATTTGGGAATCAGAAGGAGATCTGGGTTCAGATCCCATATTGATACCTATACATGTTAAGACAAAGACATCTTGGTTCAGTCCAAGCCCCAAACCCCCATAGCCAACCTGGGTGAGCCATTAGTACATAGGGATGGTCCGTCCGATGATTAAAGGGCAGCAGGTACAGAAAGATTAGTAAGTGGAGGCTAACGTTTCAGATGCTTTCAATTTACTAACTCAAGTACTCTTCACAGTGACCAAAGCCAAGATTTGAAAACCGTACAGACATTAGAAGGGCCATAAAATCATAATTCCTAAAGTGTACTCAGCAACTACCATTATGACACATGTTTTACACAGATTACCCATTTAATCCTCAACCATATTTAATTGCAAACCACAGATGCTAACTCTGGTAGATTTCATAGAAAAAGGATGTTGTTAAAGAGGTCTACCTTTTTTTAAAAAATAAAAAACCCCAAAAACTTTATTGTTAAAAATATTACAAATGAGGACTACCTTTTTAAAAAAAATTGATATTTTTACAGAGAGGAAGGGAGAGGGATAGAGAGTTAGAAATATCGATCAGCTGCCTCCTGCACACCCCCTACTAAGAATGTGCCCACAATCAAGACCAGAATCGAACCTGGGATCCTTCAGTCTGCAGGCCAACACTGCATCCACTGAACCAAACTGGTTAGGGCTACCTTTGTAATACCACAGAGCCATTTGGAGAGCTTTAGAAACAGGCTCAACACTAAGCTACCTAAAATAGTACCCATTCCACATAACTTAGAAAAACACACAGCTGCTGCTATCAAAAACTAGATTTTGGTCATTGTCGACTTCTATGCTAGAAATTAACTTTACAGCAGATGCTTGCACTGTTAATGTTAGGGACATTTCTGCATTATAACACCTTAGCCGCAGCTGCTATTGTTGCATTGCCAGTTCTTGAGAAAATGAAAAGACTTTGGAGAGTTGACATCAAAGATGTCTAGAAAAATAAACTGTCTAGCATTTTCTGGCTCCTATCTAAGGAGATAGTTTTTATTTCCTACCAATTCATCAAACCCAGAAAAAAAGTTCAGAGAAATGTCAAATATCCACTTTTGGAAGGAAAGTCATATTATCCTCATTTTAATGGATCATGGGACTAAGATCCAAAGAAGCTAACTGTCTTATGGTTCTTGCAAACAAACTCCAGGATGTAAAATCTTGTGTGGATTTATCAGTGAATGCACTCAGGAGATACATCCCTGAGGAAATTAGAACCTAATTGGGTTGAGCAAAAGCTAACCTTCAGTGTCATCCTATATTTGAGGAGCACCATTTTGGGGTGACAACAGATTGTACCAAATTAAGTGAAGGGGGCTAAACCTTATACCTGTGGATAATTCAGTTTGCGAAATGCCTCTTGAATGGGACAAAACCTCAGATGAGGTAGCTCCCCGAGGTTGGAAAGGAAAAAAATTACTGTTGTTTTGTTTTTGTAATGGCAATGAAATCATCAATATGGACATACTAGCAGAGAAACAGTGGTACTCATCTCTCTTCCTATGGTATAATATACATGTATCATATTTAAATATTTTTTAAAAACATATAATTTGAAACTAAAGATGGACTATGTCAAGTGGTTGGGGATGTGCAGAAACCGGAGCCCTCTTTCATTGCCAGATGAGGACACCATGTCACATGGTGCTGTTGCTTCAGAGTGTTTGGCATTTCTTCCCACCAGTGAAGCCGGCTGGTGTTCCTCTGTCTTCTCTCCTTCAGCAAATGTAATGATTTTGTATTATGTACACCCCTTTCTGTTAAAATATTTAAGGGGATTTAGTTCCATGCACTGATACACGACTGATGTAACCTATAAAACCAAAAGCATGGGTGATAGCATTCCTTCTTCACTTCAGTTCTGGGTGTTATGTAGTGAGGACATCAGATCATTGAGTCTACTGAGATGAAGGTGTATGGTGGTAGAAATTTGAAACCATGCCAGGTGAACAGAAGTGGAAGGCACCAAGCAATATTTATGAGGAACATAATGACTGTGAGCACCGGGTAGAAGAACTCTGCAGCACATAGGTACAAGTAGGACAATTCTGAGGACAAATGTAAGGAGGAAAGTTCTGGTAGTCAACTGGCCTTGCCAGCCACGGAGATTCCCATTGCAGAAGGAGTTAAGTCGGAGGGAGGATGCCCACTTGGTGGAACAGCCCTAAGGAGGCCCAAGGATTCTGAAGTGAGCAAATGTTGGACCTGATGATCTTAAAGTGGACACAGCAAACCAGTAGTTGCTCACAGCTAACTCTGGCCCACATCAGGCTTCAAAACAGATGGTTTATTTGTCAATATTTAAGATTCAAGGTGCATGTCAAAGTTCACATAAACATTTGAAATTTCAGGCTTCCTGGGGGAAAACTCAGAAAATATGTGACTCTGGTCCAGCGTTCCCACTGGGCAACAACTGGTGTTGCTCAGAGCAGGTTGCTTTCCTGAGGCAGAGCCCACACTTTATACTTACCCACAGTTCCCATACTCCCAGCTGCTCTGGCTTCAGCTCCCTTCTCCTGCGTATCCTACTGGGCTGAAGTCTGAGTTTACCATCTCTGGATCCCCAAACATGAGAGTCTCTGCTTCTTGGAGGCCATGATTCAAAGTCCAGTTCCAATCTTCGGTGCTAGGAAGATCTTCCTACTCATTCCAGTTAAATGCTCTTGCTGTCTTCCCCAAACTCTCCGGCTCATAAGGCATTTGCTACAACTTAGATTTTTTTTCTTGAAACTTTCCAATAAGTTCACTAGATGCTTGAGAAGAGGCTTCTATAAATATTTGTTCAACAAATGCCCAGCAATGACTGTTAATGCTGCCTTGTGACAGGCTGATTAATTTCACTGCAGCTCAGAAACAGCCCTTTCTACACAAGGGAAAAGCTTGCCTGCTTTCATTTTAAACTGCAAAGTTTATTTTTGAAATTGAGTTTTATTTCCCCGTGGAATTCTGGAATAATGAAACAAGCATGAAGGAATAATTTAAATCACAGACTAGGAAACATTCTAGTTGTTAGTCATTTTACTAGGCATCTTCAGAATATACATTTGCCATGGAAACTTATAAATTCCTTTCTTGCCTTCATAAAGAAATTAATACTTAACATGGCCTAATTCCTTTATGTCTAAAGTTTCCATTTGAATTCATAACTGCAAGTCAATTTCAATGTTATTGTATTATTGTATTACACATTTCTTTTCTTAAACCACAGCTTTTTTTGGTTGAAGTGAATAGTTTGTTAGTTTTGAGAATAAGAGTACTAATTTAATGCTTGGTAATATTCTTTATATCATTAATATAGTATCTACATATTGCATGTTATCTTTTTTTAAAAGGTATTTCACAGAATACTAGTTTCTTGAAATACCCCCAAAACACTCCATTAAAAAACAGGTCACAAACTTATATGATTGTCATACCCAAAATATACTGAGTCAAAGTATATTTTGAAGCTATAAAAGCTTTTAAAATAGTATAAGAATTTCTGCTTCTAAAATGGACTATTTCATTTATTCTGGAAGTTACTTACCACCTTGCTTCCTTTTAATTATGCAGTTTTAAAGCTTTTAGTTCCTAAATGTACTTTACTTGGGAGAAATGGAGATGCCCAGAGATCCTGGAAGTTGCTGGATAACTGTTCTTTGCCACACGGATATCGACCTTCGCAAGGAGCTCCTCGGCGATAGTCTGATCAGTCCTGTACTGAGGCTTCAGAATAAATCGCCTGTAGCTGTTGCCATGATCAGGGAGGAATGTGTAGGTGCAGAGCAGAATGTTTTCCTAGAGTGAGGTATTAGTATTAATGCTGCTGGAAGAGACAGCTGTGCTCAGTATGAATAACAGGCAACAGATGGATTAACTAAAAGACAAAAAACCTCAAGGAAACAAAGTTAATGCGGGTAAGAGAAGTTAAAAATTTTACCTAGAAGGTTGCAACAGGATATTTCATCATAAAATTATTATAGAACTTTATAAAAACTAAAATACTAGATAAATATTGGACATTTAACACACATATACACATTGTCATGTCTTTGCCTTTAAGAAAATTTAGTATTTGACATAATATTATGAACCCAAGACAACTGTTTTATGTTTGCAACCCATAAAAGAAAAGGGGGAAGATCCAGGGCAAGTGTGCAAGGCATCTAAGCTAGCCTATTTTTTAAGTAGCTTACCTAGAAGCCTTGTCCAATGACTCCTGTTTATTTTCCAATGGCCCCAAATTGGGTGACATGGCTATTCTAGTAACAAAGGAAGCTGGGCAATGTAGTTCTTAGAAAGGCACATCACTCACCAGAATGCAATTACATTCTGTCATGAAGAAAAGGGAGAATAGATTCCACATTCACGTGAAATCATATAGGACTTTCCTTTCTCTGACTGGCTTATTTCTCTTAGCACAATAATCTCCAGGTCTCTTAGCACAATAATCTTCCAAAAAGTAAGATTTCCTTATTTTCTACAGCAACATAGTATTCCATTATGTAAATGCACCACTGACAAAATAGAAACAGAGGCATGAATACAGTCTGGATACAGATTGACAGCTTTCAGAAGGGAGGAGGGTTGGTGGGCTGGATGAAAGAAGGGTTGGTGGGCTGGATGAAAGAAGGTGAAGGGATTAAGGGAAAAAATTATATATATATGACACAGAGACACATACCACAATGTGATGTTAGCCAGACAGCATGAGGATGGGTGTAGGTGGAAGTGGACAAAGGGCAGAGAATGGGAGGGAAAGAGACTTGTCTGGGCAATGGCAGGTGATGTTTTATTGAGTTGTACTCTTGAAATCTGCAGGGTTTTGTGATCCAGTGTCACCCCAATACATTCAAGAAAAAATACTTCTAGTGCATTTGAATAAGTTAAGACTCCTTAAATATATAAACATTGTTATGCTTATGGAAAACAAAAAGGAAATGGAGAATATCTATTGGATGAGCAAATATGAGTGTGTAGTAAAAATATTTAAGTCAGGCTGAATCATGTCTCTGAGCCAAGAAAATCAGCTGAAGTATGTCAAAGTGCAAATACTGAATACTGAAATAGCTCTTCTCGGGACAAAAATTAATGCATTGGCATTTTATTAATGAAACATGGAGATTATTGTTTTCTTTTTCTTGTTGTTTAACATAAAACACTTGGCACAATTCCAGTTTTAGAAAGTAGGTCTCAGAATATTTCAAATTGGCTAACTTTAAATTAATTCTGTTTAGCAACATTTCATAAATATGCATATGAATCAGAACAAAACCTGTAGGGTATACCAAGATTCAAATTTCTTTTTACAAAAACAGCAATGCGCCAGTAACCGCAGAGCAATAAAGAAAAATTAGAGAAGTATATCACAAGAAAAGAAATAATGAAAACCATTAGAGACTCAAAGAGCGGAAAGATGCTACAGGAAGATGAATGGATCAACAAATTTTATCTGTTTTCAAAAAAATTACAATAATGCACAGGATGTGAAACCATTTGGTGAAATTAGTGATAGAGACCAATCATGCCCCACAAGAAATGAGATGATCACTTCGTTCTTACTGAATCCAAAGAAAGCAGGAGGAATATATACACCTTCTGCCAGTGAAAACATTGCTTGGTGGTTATGAAACATTCTCCAGAGTGGAGTGCCAAGTCTGATTAAGGTTTTACACCATGAAACAACACTTTCTTGACATTGTAGCATTAGGAAACATTAGAGTTATTGTGACTGCAGACTTTCTCTGGGCTTTTAGGAAAAGTGTTTGACAGTGACAAGTTTCTTCTGGTGTTTTGTGGGCAGCTTAGGGGAAGAAAGTGAGCAGTGGTGCTGAGATCATAGTGATAGTGCTGACAAATTCATAGGGTATAATCAAAGCCCCTCACGGTGAAGAGAAGAGTGAGACCAGATGCAATTCCAGGCATGATTGCCTTTTTCTGTGCTTATAGGAAAACTAGATACCCCTTGCAGAAAGATTCCTGCAATAGGGCTTCCTGCTGTAGTCGCTGCCCTGCCTGCTTTCCTCCCTTCTTCCCCACCCCACCTGCTTCCCTTCCTTCTCCCCTGCCCTGCTTGCTTGATTCTCCTCATCGCTTGGCCTCTTTCTAGCGTCTTCAGACTTCACTCTGGCCTGGATATGCAAATTAACTACCATATTGGTTGGGTTAATTTGCATACTCACCCTGACTGGATGGTGGGTGGGGCTTGTGGGCATAGCGCAGGTGAGGTCAATTTGCATGTTTCTCTTTTATTAGGTAGGATATCCCAACATAACCCTAATCAGGGGATCCAGCTGGGGGACAAAGAGTATCTTCAATGAAGTGCCCTGGAAGGTGAAGCTGCCAGTCTCTCCAGCTGCAGAAGACGATGCACTTCTGCCTCTTCAGGCCATTGTTCTCCTACTCTGTCCCCTATGCATGGACAGGGTCCTCCCAACATGTGACTCACTAAATTCAAATGTCAGCAGAAGTGACATGGACCCATCTATTCCTTCTGATAGGAAGTTGGGTGTTTTCTTTTTTTAATGATTCTTTATTGTTGAAGGTATTACACATGTTCCCTTATCCCCCCATTGTTTTGTCCCAGCCTGCTCCCACCCCCAAGTTCTTTGGTTGATCTCTTATCTCCCCCTGGTACCCTCGCCCACCCTCTCTTGCCTTTCCTCTGAAGTTTGACAATCTGATTGATGATTCTGCATCTCTGAATCTGTTTTTGTTCATCAGTTTATATTGCCATTACAGTCTACAATGAGTGAGATCATGTGATACTTACCTCTTTCTGACTGGCTTATTTCATTTAGCATAATGTTCTCTATGTCCATCAATGCTATTGCAAATACTAAAAGTTCATTCTTTTTTACAGCAGCATAATATTCCATTGTGTAGATGTACCACAGAGTATAATAGGATAATTTGGTAATACACAGAAGTAGAGAACTTGTACCACAGGGTTAGAGATTGCAGCTCATTATGAAGGGGACAGTGCTTTAACATTCAGTCAGAGGTGGAGGAGTGTCGCAGACACAGAGTGAAAGAGGGGGCAGAGTATTCAGAGAACCATAAGGCATTCCGTGGGGCTAGAACATGAAATGCACTTTTTCAAGAGTTGAGACCAGAGATGTAAGTATCGGGTGAGAACAATATAGAGACGGAGAAGGATTTTATTCTGGTCAACGTGGAACCTCTGAAAGATTATACAGAGGGAAGAAGTGATTTGATCAATTTGCACTTTAGAAAGATCAATGAGAGGTGGATTATAATTAGCAGCCAGGAGACTAGTTTGGAAATAATTGTGAGAATGAGGAAGAGAGAGGGCCTGAGGAAGAAAATGAAGAAGGGCATGCGAGGAGGGCAAGGATGAAAAGCTCCATAGAATGGGGCATATGCTGGGCTGGTGCACCATGTGGTATGTAGAGAGAGGGCTGGGGCAATCTCTGCATCTCTTACTAAATGGTGATATTTACCAAGGTGGAGAAAGCAAGAAAGTTCAAACTTATGGGTTGGAGTAGGCTATGAAATTCAGTCTCTTGCCTCCTAAGGGAAACTGCAACAAAAATAATACATTACCATCTATTTCTTCCCTCCCTCCTTATTTATTTAGTGTTCTCTCTGTTTCTATTTAGTGAGCTAAAATGGAAAACTCATGCAAAGTCCAAAGGAAGGTTAATGTTCACTGCAGGGAACAATAATAAACATTCATGAACTGCTATTTACAAGTCAAACAATCAAGGTAATTATTAGCAGAAAGATTATGGGTTTATTTTATGCCATTAGTTTTAATTACCATTGTGAAACCTCATAACAAGTTATTCAGTTAAATTGTGTTTGTATTCTGAAAATCTTTAATTTTTCCCCATAGGGAACAAGTTCAGCCAACATTTTCTACTGAAACTCCCTAAGAAAACTTAGAGAATAACTTAAACAAGTTAAAATAGAAATTAAGCATAAGCAGTAGATTACAGGATTTATTATTTGCCATTTAAGGGTTGGCTATTAGCCAGAATTTAATATTAGCAATTTACTGAGCTGCTTAATTTGAAGGACTTAATTATTTTTAAGTAAAGAAGCTTTCATTCAAAAGTTGCTGGCGGCCTTGCCTTTTGGGCACTGTTTAGAGTCATGGGCAGGGCAATGCGATAAATAGGCGCTTCTCCCCTATAGTAATGATACTCTCCTAAAGTTTTGGGTAGGGAATAAGCAAATTGATTTAATCCTTGAAACCTCCTGGGAGAAATGAATTTAAGATTTTCAAATCCTTTACTTGGGAAATGTTTGAAATTAATGTTATAAAAAAAAACCCAACTCTGTTGTTTTAGAAGCTCCTGTCTCCTAATGAAGTTGAAAGAAAGAAAGAAGAAAGAAAGAAAGAAAGAAAGAAAGAAAGAAAGAAAGAAAGAAAGAAAAGAAAGGCCTAAGCCAAAACCAGTTTGGCTCAGTGGATAGAACCTCAGCCTGCAGACTGAAGGGTCCTGGGTTTGATTCCAGGCAAGGGCATGTATCTTGGTTGCGGGCACATCCCCAGTATGCAAGAGGCAGCTGATGGATGTCTCTCTCATGGATGTTTCCTACTCTCTGTCCCTCTCCCTTCCTCTCTGTAAAAAACCAATAAAATTAAAACAAACAAAAAAACTAATAGAAAACTCCCCTGGCAGGTGAGGTGGTCTTGGCCTCAGTGTCTGGGTGGGGCTTGTAACCAAGGAGGTTTGTTTTTGGCGATTGGTGGCTGTACTTGAAAGCCCTTTGGGCTCTAGTTTGGCCCTGTGGCTCCCTTTGTGAGCTTATCTGAATCTGTAAGAGTAAGTTAAAAAGCTAAAGTTGGAGATCAACCACTTTATATGCATGCATATAAGCCTAACTAGTGGACACAGACAACAGGGGGATGAGGGCATGAGTGTAGGGGGGTAATGGGGTAATGGGGGCTAAGGACACATATGTAATACCTTAATCAATAAAGAAATTTTTTTAAAAAAAGTTAAAATGGAGAACCAGCAAGAGCCTCAGTCCCACAGTGGACATAAAGGAAATTACTAAAGGTTCAATAATTTGGTCTGAACAGAGACAACATGTGAAAGTGGCAGAAGTAAAAGCAGCTGTAATCAGCAAACTGGTTAGATTCTTTTTTAAATGCTCACCCAAGGATATTTTTTCCATTGATTTTTAGAGAGAGTGGAAGGGAGAGGCAGGGGGAGGGAGGGGGAGAGGGTGAAGGAGAGGGAGGGGGAAGGGAAGAAGGGAGGGGGAGGGGGTGAGAAAGATCAATGTGAGAGAGAACCAACTGGGGCCTGGGATCAACCCTGCAACACCTCAGTCTTCAGGATGGTGCTCTAACCAGTGAGAAAAATTGATCAGGGCTTGTTAGAATCTTTATTCTATATAAAGCACTGGGAGATAGAACAGTTTACTGATAAAGATCAAGAAACCAAAAATTAAGCACTGAATGGAAAAGGTTTTATTTCTGAAGAGCCCAATCCAACACAGAATCTTGGCAAAGGAAGATGAAGTTGAAGAGGAAAAACCTGGGTAAGACTTTTAAAGTCAAAAGTTCACCAACCACCTGTCAGGGATGGTTTTTCCAGGAAACGGACTGAGATGGAGATTTGTGCTCAGGTGGGTTTCAGCACCTGTAAAGGGGCAGTCCCAGCAGGACTGGCCAGAGGGAGCAGGTGAACCGGGACGTAGTTCACTGTGAGCAGCTCCGAAGCTGAGATGCTCTTGTTGTGGGATCTAACCCTGGGTTCAAAATAAGACCACTGGAGGCTGATGATTTATTTAAAAAAAGCAGATGAAGATTTATTGAAATATCTGGCCAGGGCATCCGCAAGAGCAACACATGCAGGTGGGCTCCATACAACTGCACAGTTTTAGGTGTAGTTAGCCCTTTTAAAGGTTCAAAACACAGGAATTTTCCTTTGTTCTAATTTTAAAGGCTAAAGACTACATTCTAAAGACTGGGGTCAGCCGCAGGGTCATTCACAGTCACATCTTGCTGGACATTGGAATGTGGCCTTATCTTGCGAAGGAGAACTCAGTGGTTCATCTCTAAAGGTTATCTTTTTTTTTTTTTTTTAAATAAATCTTTATTGCTCAGATTATTACAATTGTTTCTCCTTTATCTCCCCCATAGCTCCCTTCCACCTGATTCCCACCCCACCCTCTGCCCTTACCCCCTCCCCCCACTATTGTCCTCATCCATAGGTTATACAATTTTAATCCAGTCTCTGCACCCCACACCCCTTTCACCCTGATAATTATCTATCCACTCCCTTTCTTTGCCCCTAATTCTATTATATTCACCAGTTTATTCTATTCCTGAGATTTTTAATTCACTTGACCTTCTTCCTCTTCTTAAGTAATACCTTTCAGCATTTCATATAATACTGGTTTGGTGGTGATGAACTCCTTTAGCTTTTTCTTATCTGTGAAGCTCTTTATCTGCCCTTCAATTCTGAATGATAACTTTGCTGGATACAGTAATCTTGGTTGTAGGTTCTCCCTATTCATCACTTTGAATATTTCTTGCCACTCCCTTCTGGCCTGCATGGTTTCTGTTGAGAAATCAGCTGATAGTCGTATGGGTGCTCCCTTATAGGTAACCAACTGCTTTTCTCTTGCTGCTTGTAAGATCCTCTTTTTGTCTTTTACCCTTGGCATATTGATGATGATGTGTCGAGAAGAATTTTTCTTTGGATTCCTCTTGTTTGGGGTTCTGTAGGCTTCCTGTACTTGTAAGTCTATTTCTTTCACCAGGTGAGGGAAGTTTTCTGATATTATTTCTTCAAATATGTTTTCAGTATTTTGCACTCCCTCTTCTTCTGGCACCCCCATAATTCTGATGTTGGTGCGCTTGCAGTTGTCCCAGAGGCTCCTTACACTATCTTCAACTTTCTGGATCCTCTTTTCTTCTTCCTTCTCCAGCGGAGTGTCTTTTGGCTCTTTGACCTGATTCTTGTGTTCTTCCATTCTGCTGTTGGATCTCTGCATAATATTTTCCAATTTAGTCAGTTTATCTATACTTTTTAGTTGGGTCTCATGAAGTTTATCAAGCTTTTCTAGGATATTGTTGCATAACCTTAGAACCGTAGTTCTGAACTCTATATCCTCCATCTCTTTTGTTTGAGATCTATTTCCTTGTCTCGGCATTATCACTCTATTTCAGAGTTGGTAGGATGGCTTTGTGTGTTTGGTGTCCTATATGGCCCAGTGGGTCAGCCTCCTCAGTTACCTGAGGTAGACACTCTTGGTGATCCCCTTTGTGGACTGCGTGCACAGCCTTGTTGTAGCTAAGTCTCTATTGTTGTGAATTGACCTTCAGGCCAATTGGATGTGGGTATCAGCTGTGTCTACTTTGGGATAACTTCTGTATTGGAGACAGTCTTATAGGATCAGACTTGAAAAACTGCAGAAGCCTCTGCTCAGCTTGGATGGGGCGGAGTCTCAGGGCTGAACTGACAGTCTTGGCTTCTGCCCTGCCCTTGTGCACTCGCCTGAGTTTCAGCCTGACCGGCCCAGTTTCCCCAAGCAAGAGCGTGGGTGCCCCAGGGGCTCGCCCGGACTTGGGCTGGTCTCTGTAGTCTGGAGCTTCTGACTCCTTCCGCTACAGAGAGGCCGCCACCTTGTACAGAGAGGCAGCGGCAGCCTCCGCGGTCAGACCTGGAGCTTCTGACTCCTTCCGCTCCGGAGAGGCGGCGGTCAGACCTCAGCGCGTACTTGCTCGTGCGCGCGAGTCTGTAGACCCTGCCGGCTGCGGCTCCCGGTCCCCGGTCTCCCAGTCTCTGAGTCTCTGAGTCTCTGGGTGCCTTTCTCTACCATCCAGACTCCACCCGTAGGAGCCTGGGACCACGGAATTTCAGCTGGGGTTGGGTTCCGTGCAATCGGGGATTCCTCCCCTCCGGCCGCCAGGCAGGTATTCGGCCGCGTGCGCGAGCGTCTCCCTACCTCAGTGCTTTTCGGCTCCCAGTCCGATCCGTGAGCCTCTCTCTTTCTTTCTAGTTGTAGCTATTCCACTCCGCCAGCTTTCCTGACGTTTTGGTGAAGTCCTTTTTTATTTTAGTTGTTTTTTTAATTAAATTGTTGATGAGGCGGCAGCTTAGGAGACTGCCTAGGCCGCCATCTTGGATGTTCTCCCTCTAAAGGTTATCTTTAAAGGTTATCTACAGTTTCTATCCCTGAAGCTACTGAGTCGGTGGGAATCAATCTCCTGTGCTCTTGGTCCCAGGCAAGGGAAAATTGCCTTAAAGTAAATATTCCTTGTTTAATCAGGTGTAAGAGACAGACTTAGCAGGGTTAAAATTCAAACAGCAGTTTTTACCTGAGATGTATATTCTTAATGTCTTATTTCACTCTTAAGAGGTGTCCCACATTTAGACCAGGGGGCTGGGTCTCTGTATGCCTTGTCCTTGTCAGTCCTTGAGTGGGAGGCACTTCAGAGAAAGTTGCATATACTAAGAAAGAGGAAACTCTTCCTGGGCAGGGACTCAGCTCTGAGGCATCAGTGGGCAACCCCCTGGGTGGCTAGAGAAGGAAGAATTCTAGGTTACACTGAAGCATCCATCTTGTAAGAAAACTGCTGTTTGAAATTTTAACCCTGCTATTTGGCTTCTGTAAATTAAACCTTCCCCAGACAAGGTTATCAGCGCCAGACCTCTGATTGAGGTCTCAAGGCCCCAGTACATACGAGCTCTTTAAGAACTTGTAAAAGGGGGCTGGAAACACTCCATATTTGGGAGACAAAGAAGGTAAAATCATATAAATAGGGAGAATTCCTGCATGTTGGGACCCAGAATTTGAGAGACATTTTCCTCTGGACCTGCGTGTAATAAATGTAACTCCATCTCTCTGGGTATTGCTTTGTTCTTTGGTTTTCTGTAACAACACATTTCATCAACCAATTGACCATTATAAATCTCACTTTAGAAAAACTCAAAAAGGCTCAGTGTGTTGCTGAACATCAGGTGTTCAGCTGAGAAGAGGAGCATTCAGTCCCACCTATGGAACACACACCTTTGGAATGGGACCCAGTTACCTCTGCCATGCATCTGAGTTGCCTGGTTAGGTATCTGACACCTAGGTCTTCTGTGCTGCTGTCTGCAAGCTGGGTGACAGGCAAGGTGTACCACTCCTTTGACTAAGTACTCATGGTTTGTGGATCATTCATTCCTAAGACTGGATAAACCTTAGGTTTTCTGCTAATGTGGCTTATTAGTCATTGACTGGTTTGAATTTTATTAAAGACATGGAAGATAACAATGGTTGTTTCTTAAAGCCCTAACCACATCATATAACTTATATATTTGATGTGACTCTTAGTTCCCTGAGTTATTTACTATTTCCTCTTCAATTCTGTTATCTTCCCAGGCACTGAAGTCTAATTCCTCTATTAGTAGTTTTTTCTAACTAACCACAGGCTTATGATAACTTCCAAATATGTGTTCTGGGTCCCAAACTGGTGACACTTCAGGGCTTGTCACACTCCTACACTCTCAGACTCAATACTTCACATCTGACAAGATGCTTTTATAAATATTTTTTATTATAAATTTACATACCACCTTTAAGTATGTAAATAAAGTGCAGCTCCTGTATTTTTCATAATTCATCTAATCATGTTAAGAAGCCCTCCTTTTTGGGTAGCAGGCAGGATGAATACTAAATGTAGTCTGATTCGTTATACTCAGTTGCTAATTTAAATAGCACCTGATATGTGTAAGATTTGAAGGCTAAGGAGACAGACCACCAAGGAATTTTAAAATTTAGTTTATTCCCCAGTAATGAGTGGGACTCATTACGGAGGTAGAGAAACCAGAATTGGAGGAGTTGGGAAGGGACAGGGGACCCAACCGGGCTGCCTCCTGGATATGGAGGAACAGCAACACGTGGCTGGTCTGGGGGTCCTTTTAAGGGGAGGAACAGGAGAGGGTTGGACCCAGGGCGAAACAGGAAGGGGTGGGCTCCAGGACACTTTCACACGTGCTGATTGGTGGTTCAATGTCTTGGAGATGTCTCTGTGACAGATGCCAGTAATGTCATAACTCCGCCCACCAGTTGGGAGGAGGGAGAACCTTATAATATGAAATTCAGTTTTTTAGGTAAATCTGTGTTTATGCTTTCCCCATTTCTGCTTCTCTTCAGTTTGGATCTGCTGAATATGGAGAGGGGCTTCTATGACTACATGGAGGCAGTGAAGGGCAGTCCCAGAGCTAAGTACCTGGGCCCTTGGAGCTTCTTCTTGGTTCCTCTAGGCCCAGGCAATACTTTTTCTCTGGCCTGTGATGTCCTACTGGCATCTGATGGTTAAATTTGTAGCTAGCTCATGAATTCGTGATATTTTCATTCTTGGTTGAGTCAGATCCCGGTGGAATCACAGCCTAAGGATTCAGTCAGTCCACCCCCCAACCCCCCATTTCCCCCCCCCCCCTGCTGATGCTGATTGGGGCTGAGTGTCTTCCTAATATCTGTTGCTCTCACCTGGGGACTACTTGTTCCTATTACAGACTCCTTTCTTTACAGGTTCACCATCCAGCGTTATCAACTCCTCTCCTTGTCTACCACAGAGCATGCAAACATTTTGGAACCCCTTATATATTGCATGAGATTTGGGGAGATTCTAATCATAGCGCACTTCTGTTTTATTCTGCTTTGGCTGCTTAACAAAGTTTGAGTTCTCAAATTTCTTCTCTTGCTATTCTCTGTTCACTCCCTAGGTGATCCCAATTTGCACCATGGGTTTAAATATCATGTATAAACTAATGGCTCCCAAATCTACATCTTCATCCTAGACCTTTCCCTTAGACTCCAGACTGCAATAACCAAGTGCTTGTTCAACAGCCACCCTGGGTTGTCCAATAGGTCTTCTAAACTGACATGTCTAAAATGGAACTTTTTACCTTCTCCCCAAGCCTATTCTTTTTTCAATCTTCCTCAGCTCAGTAAACAACACCTTCACCCTCTCAGATATTCAGCATAATACATTCACATTATCCATGCCTTTCTCATGACCTGCATCCAATTCATTGGGAAATCCTTTTGGTTACCAAAGTACAGCAAAACTCTATAGTTCTCAACATGTCTCCCACATGACCTATCTCCTTTCCTGGATTAACTTCATAACTGGTCTCCTTGTTTCTGATGTTGATATAAAATCTGCCCTCAATATAGCATCCAGAGGATTTTTTTTTAATGTATACCATATTTGCTTATCCTTCTGCTCAAAAATTTCCAAAGGCATTTGCTATTTCCTGTGTGTGTCATGCACACAGATATCCACCTGGGTTTTTCTTCATTTCTTTTGGGTCTCTGCTCAAATATTGCCTTCTAGTGAGGCTTTTCCAACTATTTAATGAGTTGTTAATAACATTGCCAAAAGTCACAGGCTTAATAAGGGGCCACGGTTGGATCACTAGCTTTACATTTTTTCCACCATTCCATGCTGCATTCAGAGTTGTGTCCAAAAGGATGTTGGCAGCCTACTTGTTTTTGAAAACTATTTGTAATGCTGTTTGAAGCATTACAAAGCCTTTCAAAGAAATATAACAATAGCTTCTTATATTGTGATCTAAAAAGCCCACAATTTTTGTGACTCCCATGTCAGTAAGTGTATTTGTCTAGGATTATGTGCTGGCTAATGACCATATTGCTTCACCAATTACCATGATTATAGAAAGATCTTTCATCTGGAACAGCGAGGGTGGCCTTTGGCAGCATACAGAGGGGAAAGTGGGCAACACAGTCCATCACAGTGGGAAGTAAGTGACCCATCCCCACCCTGAGCTCGCCCAGAAGTAGGACAATGAAGGGTGAGGAGAGGTAATTACCTCTGTATGAGTGATGACTGCTGAAAACCATCCTCCCATCTTGGTGAGAGCCAGGGTTTTATGGCCTCTGTACTGGCACAGCAGGACCTAATGCTGATAGCCGGAGAGAGAAAGCTCCATCTTTCATTTTGGTGCTCTCATCTCCATGGTGTTTCTCATAGTCATGCTGTGTATCTTGTCTCACAGAGCGGTCATCCATCAGGGGTGGCATTGATTATGCCCTTTCATAACTCAGGCCTGCTACCTGAACTCACATTGCATGGCTTCTCTGAGGCACATAAAACCTTTATCTCTTTTACTGGATGCTGCTCACCTACTTAGTGATTCCACACACAGCAACACTTGGGTAAAGAGAGCCTGCTCTTTCCTAACGTGAGTGCACACCAGCCAAAGCAAAGGATGGAAGATAATGGGCTTCCCAAATCACTGTGCAGAGATTTGAAAATACCATAATGAAGTGCCTCGTTAGTATTCACAGGTAGAAAGTACTACTTGTTTGTGTTTGGTGATCAAAGCGGTGGAGAGGTGTTCCTGTAAAAGAGGTGAAGGTGGCCTCCAAAATCAATTTCAGATATAAAATCCCTGCACACCACCACCTTTTCCTGGTTACTATCAATGCTTCACTCTACATGGTAACCCCAGCACTTCTGGGCTGTGGATGTATGTGGGGGGCTGTTTCTCTGTTTTCCGTGACCCGTATGGAAAATGACAGGTCCCTGAGTGGAAGAGCAGGGGATTAAGAAATTAAAGAAAAATAAGAGACACCAAGAGGCAGAAATAGATTCAAGCTGGGATCTGGGTGGGAGAGACAGTCAACCACCCACCACAGACAACACAGCACATTTATTGATTTCCAGAGGGGAGTTTAAGGTCTAAGAAGTTTTGGGTGTGCCCAGGTCCTATTCATTCCCTCATTCCTGGGATTTAGCATATCAAGACCTGGGTAAGTCAAGTTCTTATTCATTCCTCATTCCCAGCACAAGGATAAAGATAAGAAATCAGTACTGATAACAGTCTCCGACATTTTGGGGAAACGTGTTCCCAGGGCATAGCCCTGCCTAAGTCTTGAGTTCAGCTGATGATGATTAAAGGTCATCCATGTGCATTCCCAAGGGGCCCTCTACAGAAGTATTTATTTGCATCTCATTTAAGAGGAGCAGTGATTGATACCAATTCTCTTTACAAATTGCAAGTGATGTCTAATTTAATTTTCTAATTGGGGATGTTTGTACAATCTGCTTCCTATTCCTGATAGATTACTGTGAGTTAAAAGGTTTGTTAGTGTGGGATTATGTTTATTCAGTAAGGTCTTGGGTCTGCTGCTTGCCTCGGTGACAACGGAATTTGAACTTTCTCTGCACTGTGGGGTTCTCACACAACTGAACAGATGACTATAATGCACTCTCATAACCGCATCAGTACATTTACCGACATTGGCCAGTGGAAACCAGGTCAAAGCCAATGAAGCCAATGGAAGCTTCACTGAGAAGAGGATCACTTGAGTTGGGCTTTGAAGGATAGGTAGGAGCTTAACAAGCAAAGAGGAAGGAGGGAAAAACATTTTGGACAGTACAGATGGCATATGGAAAATTTTGGAGGAGTAAGTCCTGTTTGGAAAATGGTGATAATTTAGTTGCTGTAAAAACAGCAAACTTATCTTTGTTATGTTATTCTATCCATAGGTGGAACTTTTGTTTTTTGAATTATGTGGGATTTGATATGTCATTTAAACAGTAATGTAAGTTACATGGTATTATGGTAGGGTGGGTACTAGGACAGAGGGAGCTATGAGGCTTACTAAGAGCAAGAAACGATTTCCACACGAGGTTTGAGTTTGAGGAAGAATTCTATTGTTCGGTGACTCTTTCCCCCCATTTATAAAACGAAGGCATCAACTCACCTCTACCTTTAGGTAATAAATGAGTGAAACATGACAAGGGGCCACAGTCAGTGGATTAATTCCCCTTTTCCCTCCTCCACCTCCCTCCCCCCTTGCTCATGAATGTTTCTGAGAGAGGAGAAGGCAGAGAGAGGTGATTAGATGTTACCACTGAGGTCTGGCTGAGATGCACAGCCCTGACCATCTCTGTATACCTTAGAATGTACACTCATGTGATACTTCAAGGCTTTGGGAAAAGAAAATGTAGTTCTCACAGGAAAGTGTGGGAACCTCCACATATAGAAAATGCTTAGAATCCCTTGGCAATCTACACTATGTAAATTGTCCCTTTCTGTGGAATCTCAGAGGATTGGAAGTGACTAATTTTAGAAAAGAAACCCATCAGAAAAATAGATTCACATATCTTCACAGTGTCTCTCTAATGGCTGAACCACAAGTTAAAGTGAACAAAGTTTATGTTCAAGAATAAGAACAATTCTCTAGAGCAGTGTTTCCCAAACTTTTGACATATGTGTACCCCTTCTATAATTTTCGTAACGCTGAGTACCCCTCATAAAAAAGGATGTATTTTAATAACAATCAAAATATATTTATTTTTTTGCACATACACAAAATAATAATAAACAAAAAATAAAATTATTCATAATAAAGTATAAATAAAAGTTATATTATAAATAACATTTATTTGCACACCGGACCATCTCACGCCTCACAAGACTGTCTTGACTTCACTCATGAGAATGTAGAATTAGGCGCAGCTAAGCATGGTGCAGTGCATATCCCCACCAAACTCCGGTGCAACTTGTACCTCCACCAAACTCTTCCCATACCCCTGAGGGTACGCATACCACACTTTGGGAAACACTGCTCTAGAGGGACATTGGCACAGTGGAAGAGAAGGAAGCTGAGTAGAGAGTGAAGCCAGGAAATCTTTCTTAGGGTCCATTTGTGGGTTTAGCTTTTTGCTGGATTTTCTTCGATACTGATGTAGAGGTTGACATTTTTTTTTCTGCATGTTCTCCTTGGCCATCATTGGTAAATTAAATATTTATTTAAGTATAGTAAGTCTTTCAATAGCTCTAACAGGATAACTTATTGGGGGGGGGGTGTTCCTCTTTAACAATGCTGAGTGGCATAGGCTATAAGGTCTTTTCAGTAAACCAGCAGACAAGACAGCAAACCCCTCCCTCTCACCAACTTCTTCTCCACCCCAAAGTGCTGAGCTTTGCATTTCTATAAAATGACCACCTTAGACTCATCTCAGAGGGGAAATTCCATTCTCCCTCTGGTTCCACCATCTTGTGGACAATTCTCAACTTGGACAGAAACAGAGCCTTGAGGCCCAGGAAGAATAGAAGCAGATACCAGGAGAGGTCAGGCACTTGGTTTCCATTATCCTTTTCTTGGTGAGAAAGGGAGGGCCCCTATTTTTGCTCTTGCATGGAAAGCAGCATAAATTAATCATAAAAATCAATGAAGAAGAAAAATGGCAAGAAAAAAATAATTTACCTGATTTATGAAGGTCATTAACAACCTACTAGGATGTTCTGATTCACTTGAGACAGTAAATTTTATATGACAAAGATGACAACTGGAAGTGAGAGAATGCAGGGAGCAAAATTTTGTTTTTCTCGGGTCCTCACACTTTCTTCATTTCTTACTGTGGAAACTCCTCCCTTTCCTATCACACGTGCCTTCTCGCTTCCCCAGGTTGAAATGGAGTCATAACATCTCAGCCTCCATTTTTGCTGAGGGGTGTATCATTTCTCTGGCAAATCTTTTAGTTTGGATTTTCAGTTTTCTTTCTGCATCTAATAGTATCTATTATATGCTGGTCAAAGCATTAACTTTGAGATTAGAGGAAATTTTCCACATTAAGAGATAATTTGCCGTGGAATCTCAGAGGGAAGGCAGGGGAGGATGGGTGGATGGGAAGAGATCAACCAAAAAACTGGTATGGGTATATGCATAACCCCTGGACACAGACAATAGGGTGGTGAGGCCTGGGATGGGATATAGAGGTGGAAGAAAGTTACAAGAGGTCAATGACAATAAGAGATAGTTTTCTTGGTTCTAGATCCTCTAACTGAAAAATTAAAAAACTCATGCAGAGATTGCAAAACTAAAGATTATTTATTTCTACACTGTTCTTTTTATCTTATCTCTCCCCACCCCCACCCCCCAGGTATAGCACGACTGAGTCTGTGACTTGTAAGGGAATTCACCAATCCTCTCATGTTTCCCAATGAATGCATTCTATATTGTACCAGGTATATGCTTCTAGATCGTATAAGAAGAAACTATTTTAAAATGTTTAATAAGTAATTGCTTTAATATCTCTCTATATAAAAGCCTAAGTGATCATTGCAACCAAATGAATGACTGAACAGGCTGCGTGGGGTGACTAGGCTGGCAGGGGGGTTAGTGAGGGGTGATCAAACAACTGAGCAGCAGGTTGTGTGGGGCAACCAGGCCGACAGGCGGGCATTGCAGACAACCAGGTTGGCAGGGGGTGGGCAGTGAGGGGTGGCCAGGCTGGTAGATGGGGAGAGGGAGGCATGATCAGGCTGGTGGGGGGGCAGTTGAAGGTGACCAGGTCAGCATGGGAGGCAATAAGGGGCAACCAGGCTGGTGGGGGCAGTTAGGAGTGACCACGCTAATTGGGGGGGGGAGGGAATTAGGGGTGAACAGGTTGGTGATCAGGAGGGCAGTTGGGGACAACTAGGTCGGCAGGGGGGCAGTTGGGGGTGACCAGGCCAGCAGGGGGGGGCAATTAGGGGTGATCAGGCAGGTAGGCAGGTAATCAGTTAGGACCATTGGTCCTGGATTGTTAGAGGGATGTCTGACTGCCAGTTTAGGCCCTATTCATGCGGTCGGGCCTAAACCGGCAGTTGGACACCCCAGAGGGGTCTTGGATTGGAGAGGGTGCAGGCTGGGCTGAGGGTCCCCTCCATGGACGAATTTCATGCCCCAGGCCTCTAGTGTATTATAAAAAATTAAATAGTGCAAGAAAACCATGACGTTAAGGATGTCATTGTATAGGATGCATATGGAAATACTTTTAAAGTTCTTATGGATGACTAAAGTTTGGGACACACCGTCACACATATTTTTCTTTCAGTAGTTAGAGAAATGAGACACAGAGACAAGTGACTAACCAGAGCCACACAGCTAATTCCTAGTAGACTTGGGGCTTATACTCAGGATGCAGAACTCCCCATCTATTTATAATTTTCTCCTTTTTTCACAAATGTGTAATATTTCTTTTTGCTATGTCCACAAATTAATTTTTATACTGCTAAACCTTGTATTTCATTTGTATGCATCAGATATAAATGTAATTTTGGGGCTATGTTTAACATGATATCTAATGAATACTAAAGAGTGATTTTGAAGGTGAGCATATTGGACTTGGCTGTGAAGTCTGAGAGTCTAACAGTTGGCAGCCCCATCATGTCTGTGGCATGTGTAACCCTCCATATTGTGCCTGTCAGTCACTGTGATACAGAATTTTTTGGACTGGAACCCGGATTCTTTGTCTGCTGAAGTCGAAGAATGAATCCACGGAGAGAAGATGGTATAGCAAAGGTGGATATTTATTGAAGAACAAATACAGACTTCCACATAGGGAGGGGGAAAGAGTCCCACAGAGTTCCTTTTCCCTGTGGCTTATAAAGACTACAGATCCTGGTGTCTTGATATCCCCTCTGATTGGTCACTATTCCCTTACTACAGTAACTCCTGTGAAGTTCTCTCCTTCCCACCACCCCCCTTCTTCCTTATTGTTTTCCTATTCCCTTTGGGCTTTCTTCTTCTTCTTCTGGATGAAGGGATTCCTTCCCTTTATTTTGTGAATATAGACCCTGCTCCCTCATTCTACAGAAATGTACCTGTTGCAGCTTTTCAGCTTTCCCATTCTATGGAAATAGATCTGCTGCCCTGCAGCTCCATGCTTCTTCCATGGTCCCCTTAATTTCCAAAATTTCTAAAATTTCCTAAACCCGTCTTTTCCCCGCTAAAAATTCCTGTTTCAACTGCATTGTATTACACAGTCAATCAAGGGAAGAGAACTTTCATATGCTGTGCTGGATACCAAAATTAGATCTATTTTTTTTTTGGTAAAATAATATCTGCACTCCCTATTTCTACTCCCCTGTCTATTTTTTTTTCTATAATTTTGATCTTCATGTCTCTGCTACAATGGACCACTAACAACAGTAATCAGAGCTAGCCCTCATTAAGCTCTCACTATAGGCCAACCACTGTTCCAAGCTCTTTACTTAAAGGAAAATGTTTTTACTCATCCAGTCTTCACACTGGCACTATAATGTAGGTCCTATTTTACACTCAATTTAATGACCAGTATTAGAGGGTGATTATGAGTATTTTGTGCCAGCAGTCTGGTCCATTGTCCACACTTTTGTTCTTTTGATCATAGCAAACCAATGAGTCTTGTCCAAAATCTTTAAATAATTTCTTTACAAATTTTTATTAGCTTGTACACCATGACATTATTGAAGAACTGAGTGTAGTTTGTGTGTTTAGTGGATGGTAGAACCTCTTTTAAAAACAGTGCTGTTTTCTAAGCTTCACATTGTGTAAAATATAGTGGCAACAATACTTTGGTAAAAACTGCTGCTTGAATTTTAACTCTTCTAGTCTGATCCTGCACGTGAGTAAATATTTACCTCAGCTTTCAGGTGGAGACCTGGGGGCTAAGGCAATTTTCCCTTGCCTGGGACCAGGAGCACAGGAGATTGATTCCCACTGACTCAGTAGCTTCAGGGATAGAAACTGTAGATAACCTTTAAAGATAACCTTTAGAGCTAAACCACTGAGTTCTGCTTTGCAAGATAGGGCCACATTCCAATGTCCAGCAGGATGTGTCTGGGAATGACTCTGTGGGCTGATCCCAGTCTTTAGAATGTAGTCTTTAGCCTTTAAAAATTAGAACAAAGAAAACTTCCTGTGGTTTGAGCCTTTAAAAAGTACTAGCTACACCTGTAATGGTGCAGTCATGTGTGTAAGGTTTAAAGGGGTGCAGGAAACTGACCACCAAGGAATTTTAAAGTAAAGTTTATTCCCTGGTAATGAGCTGGACTCATTACGGAGGTAGAGAAACCAGAATTGAAGGAGTGGGGAGGGGACAGGGGACCCAGCGGGCTGCCTCCTGGACATGGAGGAGCAGCAACAAATGGCTGACCTGGGGGTCTTTTTATGGGCTGGAACAGAAGGGTGAAACAGGAAGGGGTGGGCTCCAGGACACTTTCGCACGTGCTGATTGATGGTTCAATGTCTTGGAGATGTCTCTGTGACAGATGCCAGTAATGTCATAACTCCACCCATCAGTTGGGAGGAGGGAGAACCTTACATTCCAGACTCTTTGATTATATTTAAAAAATTGAAAGTCTGGGCAGGGGTTCAGGGGCTTTGCATTGGCTCGGGGTCCCCCCCTCCCCCCTGCCTCCTTGATGGTTCAATGTCTTGGAGATGTCTCTGTGACAGGTGCCAGTAATGTGTTAGCTGTGCCCACCAGTTGGGAGGAGGGAGAACCTTACAATGTGGAGTCCGCCTGCGTGTGGTGCTCTTGTGGTTGTCCTGGCCAGGTATTTCAATAAATCTTTGCCTGCTTTTTTATTTGTATTTATTTTTTCTTTATTTATTAAAAAAATATATTTTATTGGTATTTTACAGAGAGGAAGGGAGAGAGATAGAGAGCTAGAAACGTCAATGAGAGAGAAACATCAACCAGCTGCCTCCTGCACACCCCCTATCGGGGATGTGCCAGCATCCAATGTACATGCCCTTAACCGGAATCGAACCTGGGACCTTTCAGTCCGCAGACCAATGTTCTACCACTGAGCCAAACCGGTTTCGGCGGCCTGCTTTTTAAATAAATCATCAGCCTCCGGTGGTCTTATTTTGAACCCAGGATTCGACCCCACAACATTGTGAATAAAACTGCTATCATGTAATATGACAAAGTCCCTTAAAGAAGGTTATAGGGTGACTAAGATGTACTTATGCAAAATAATTTTAAAGTTAGGTAAAACAGAATGGATGAAGTGAGAAAGTGCGATGAGAACAAGTGACTCCAATGAAAACAAATATCTGACCATGGAAATAATAATTATAGCAGCTATGTTGCATTGAGAGCATTATATTTAATACTTATTTTATTTATTTATACATTTAAATTCTCAGAACCATCCTTTGAGGTATTTGTTATTAAGCTGATTTTATGGGTGAAGACACAGACACTCAGGTATATGTCACGTCTCCTATAACCCCACTGGTGGTCGCAGAGCCCTGGTTTGAACCCAGGTCTAGTTGTTCTATCTCTACTTCTGGGAGCTCAGAGAGCATCTCTGGCATGTGACACTGTGTTCTTTCATTCTATTTTTGGTGTGAGTCATGAGATAAAAACACACTAAAACTTTTTCCTGCTTATTTAAAGAGATGATCCTCTATTTCCAGGGTTAGGGGTGTCTTTGGGGGCCTCTGAGCAAGAATTACTTTTAGAAATCTCTGAAGTAGCTCCGATAGAACCACCTTCATTTTGATTTTGTGTTGTATTAACACATAAAAATGTTTAAAAATGTTTACAAATGTCGCCAAAACCGGTTTGGCTCAGTGGTAGAGCGTCAGTCTGCAGACTGAAAGGTCCCGGGTTCAATTCCGGTCAAGGGCATGTACATTGGTTGCGGGCACATCCCCGGTGGGGGTTGTGCAGGAGGTGGCTGGTCGATGTTTCTCTCTCATCAACGTTTCTGGCTCTCTATCTCTCTCCCTTCCTCTCTGTGAAATATCAATAATATATATTTTAAAAAAATGTTTACAAATGTCTAAAAAGGTTTAAAAAGGTTTTCAAATGTTTGAATTAACTTTCCTGAAACTTAATCTGTGATATTAAGGACACATACTTCACTACCCTGAACATGTGTATCCCATATAAGGATTTGAACTTTGATTACTGACTTAGAGTGACTTGCTATGATAGACGTATGTTCACCTATGTAATTGCTGCTTAACACTTGTAGCCTTAATCTACACTAATAAAAGAGAAAGATGCAAATTGATTGTACCTTCACGATGCCCATCAGACAATCAGAAGTGAATATGCAAATTAACCTAACAAATATGGTGGGCTAATTTGCAAACATGGACTGAAGACTGAAGAGGCTTGGCTTGTCTTGTGCTGATGGAGTGAAGGCCTGGGTCCTGGGTGCTGGAGGAAAATTGGTGTCGGCAACAAGGGGAAGGAGGCTATTGCATGGATCTTCATGCAACAGGCCTCTAGTGTAGTTATAAGATAAACACCTGGACTGCTGTGTGTATGAACAGGTTACAAAAACGGATCCCCCAAGAGACCTCTTCGATTATTGCTTGATCACTGGATGCACTGCTGTTGCTGATCGCATTAATCCCTGCGCTGTGTTGGTGGCTTGATCACTGGAAGCTTGCCTTTGCTGATCGCCTCCAGTCTGAGTGCAGTCTGTTCTACACTGGAAGGCAGATAAATGGCTGAGCCTTGGATTGAGTCATGCTATGCCACAGCAGGGTGCAAGGATCTTTGATGGTGACTGTCCGGAAACTGAAACTCCGTACCTGACCTGACTTGCCAACAAGAGATGGTGCCACTGCTGCCGTGAGAGGAGAGCCACATCTTGAGATCCTGTTAAGCCTGTACCCACAGCACCAGGAATTTGAGTGAGTAATAAAGTGCTGTGTGATTTACAACTGCATAATTTTGTGTGGTGTAATTCCTCTGGCAGTCTCTATAAAATTACTCACATGTTTTAGTTAATAAGGTCAGGTATTAATGGCTGCTTTAGGTCCCGCTTTCTTAGAGGAGTCTCTTAGCGAGCAATTACTTAAAATGTCCGAACACCTGCACAGTTAAGTTTATCTGAAGGGATGCTTCAGATAACACCCCTCCTTTCTCAGACATTTTGACATTCTGATTTTTCAAAAGTGTCATCCAGCTCCATTAGTCACTTTATTCATAAGAGAGAGTTGGGTTTGGATTCAGTTTGACTGATTCAGAAATCAAACACTGAGGTGCCGCAATTCCAGAGGCATTTCAGGAGAGAACAGTGCACAGGTTGTAAAGGCTCTTCTCAAGGAGGGCTTCTCCTGACCAAGGCAGCCTCTTTGCAATAACTTTATAACCTTCCAAGGTAACCATTCTGAAAACAACATATTCAACTGTATGTTTGATTCATTTGGTAACAACAACCCCCCAAATCCACAAATTTAAAATATGTCAACATTTTGTACATAAGCAGTAAAAGAAGTCCAACTTTTCCAGAATAGCCCCTCTGGATAAAGGCCCACCTCCCCCCACCCCTAAACTTAGATGGCTTGAAAGCTGCCTCTTTGTAATTCTGATTCTGACCCACGTGTGTTCCAACATGCCTTTCAGAACAAGAGAATCAAGTCTGTTTCCTCTTCTACACGAAGGCCCTTCACATATTGGAAGACAGCTCTCTTATTTTCCTTTCTTCTTAAGGTTAATCAAAGGTTCCTTAAAACTAGCTTCTTCTATGAAAGGCTAATAGGATACTCCATCCAGAAAGTTTCAGTGTCCTAGATAAACATGGCCTAGTTCATTTCAGGTTTGAAAAATAGGGAATGTGCAACGATAGAATACCACTGGGCCTGTTTTCTCTTTGCAAGGCAGGCTTTAGGGCGATGATAAATATTTGCCTAAACGGTGCAGCTGAGCCATCTGTAAATTTGCATAATGGCACTTCAGGTGATGTGCTGCATGGTAATTACTGTTACTTGCAACAAGGATTTTCGCATGACTGAAAGCACTGTCAGCAAACCAGAAGCCCCTACTATGTCTCTTGTCACCTTAAGTGGCTTTAAGGAAGAGGGAAGAGGTGGCAAGAGACAGTGGGAAGATGGTTTGTGAGACTTCACCAAAGTAAAAAATATGTGATTTAAAAGAATTTATAAGAGTGGTACAATGTATGTGTTTACAGTAAAAATATTTTTATTTCCAAAATGTCAGGGTCTTTGCTAAGACTGATTCAGTGAGAGAGAAGTGAATTAGAGGAAGAACACACTTTAAACACCCGATGTGTCGTGCCCTGCAGTGGCTGCACAAAGGAGGAATACAGGCTGTGCTAACCATGCTTCAGCTCTTCTAAGAAGTGTGTTTCCCTGAAGAAACACTTCCTCTTAGACAAGGATCCTATACTTTCCCACATAGATGCAAGGAAGTTGATCACATCAAATCAACAGATTCAACAATTCAAGGTTTTGTGTTAGGTTCTAAGAAGAAGTAAATGAATAAGACATTTCTTGTTAGTGTTTTATTTCCCTTTTTTTGGTAACAGTCTTTTGGATTTTGAAGTGATTTAGATTTCTAAGATGTAAGTACTCCTTAAAAGCTAAATTATATGGTAAATATTGATGATGCGATGTCAAGTGTAAAATGGGAAGATTACAAAGATTGCTTGGAGTAGTTGTATAGAGCAATGACAAGAAAGCAGAGTGAGGAGCCTTGGACCATTTGCCTTGGGCCATTAGATAACCTACCTGGATCTAGCTCTCTCATCTTTGACATGGGAATAATGATGACACATGGCTCGTATCTCATTATTAAAAAAATGCTGTATATAAAGTGCATCAGAGAACACCTGGCCCATAGTTCAAATTCAATATACACAACTTTTATTGTGGTATCTCTGCTGTACTAGATCATTGTGAAATTATGTAAATACTTGGAGTGAAGCTACAATGGCCAATGGAAAATAAGCTGATGATTATTTAACAAGAGAATTGGAAGGGATTTATCTCTTGATTTAGTTTGAAAGAATGCTTGTGTGATAAGTATAGATTATAAAAGAAAAACTATGATTATTAAATAAGATTTATTTTAATCAGAAACCTAAAACACAGTCTCTGCTATCAGAAACCTCTTGGTTTAGTGTGTGTGTGTGGGGGCGGGGAGAGGGGATTATGGCTACACATTTTACTTTTTAATTAAAAATATTTTTAAAAATATGTTTTTATTGATTTTAGAGAGAGAGGAAGGGATAGATATGTTTTTATTGATTTTAGAGAGAGATAGAAACATTGATGAGAGAGAAACATCAATTGGCTGTTTCCTGCATGTCTCCTACTGGGGATTGAGCCTGCAACCCAAGAATGTGCCTCAACTGGGAATCAAATCATGACCTCTTGGGTCATGGGCCAACACTCAACCTGTGAACCACATGGGCCAGGTTACGGCTACATATTTTAAATGTAATTAATGAAAGCTAGAACAAAAAAGGGAGTGATAAACCCTATGAGGGTGAAAAAAAATCCAGAAATGTTTCCTAGAGTCAATAATCTCTGAGAATAAGTTGGAAGAAGCAATAATAATGATGGGGTCAGAAAAGCCCTTCTGCCAGGTGCTCTGAGGTGTATGTGAGGATTTGAGTGACATATATTGGTACTGGATTGTGGAGAGTCTTCAATGCCAAGCTATGAAGTTAGGACTTTGCTATTTGCTCTGTGAGTTTATTCATCCTACACTTTCCTTGGAAAATATAAACGGCATGAGGAAGCATTAGATATCCTGACATTTTCTTCTAAAGATTAGTTTCTCAGTATAAAAAAGTAACTGGGAATGGTGTTTTAAGTAATTGCAATAAATTCATTTTACAATAAATATCAAGGTGGTGGTAGGATTTGAGATGGGGAGGCATGGTGGAAGGCACCCTGGCTTTTGGCATGAGTGACTGGCTGTGAGTTCCTGGCTCAACTGTGGTAAGTCTGGGTTATGTTAGGTAGAGCTAACATAACGCTTCTTCAACAGGGAACTCTTGGAGAATGATGAAGGAGACTTTCTCCCTCATCCCTGCTTTTAGTAGTTGAGCTGGGATCATGTAGTGGGATGCAACTCAATCTACCTGTGCCAAGTCACACACTTGTTTGCATATTGAACATCACCTAGGGTGAGAAACATACTTATATGTTCAAATTCAAATAACAGACCCAGAGAAACAAAGGAGGTGAAAGTGAAACTTTTAATGACTTTCTTGCAAGATTGGGTGTCTGGTTGAACAGGCACACCTGGGTGGTTACTTCAAGCAATTTTCTCCTAGTGCATGAGAGTCCCTCTCCCGTTCTTTATTGGTTGGGTACTATGGGGTTAACATTCTTACCGAACGTCACCTTGGTCTTATTATTTCCTATTGGGTTATTCAAAAAGTGGGCTGGGACCTTTCTAGCTGTCTCCATATCCCTTTGTCTAGTTGTGTTGGAAGGTCTTCCTGGAATATTTGCTGTTGGTCACGTACACATTTCTTTGTTCTTATTACAGTTTGCCCTGGGACCGTTATTGCCTAAGCCTTGTCGTTCAGTAACTGACTGGTAAGCATGCTGCTGGTATATTTTACTGAGAGCTAACTACACTGAAGATGGGACCACAGAGACTTATTTTCTTCACCTGGGAAGATTCTTCGGCTTTCCAAAGTGATATACTGTCTTCCACTTCCTTGAAGCAAATGTGCTCTTAGTCCGTCTTTCATTTTCCTACTTCTGATGGGAAAATGACTGTGTGGTACTTACTGGGTGCCAGAAGCTAGTTTAAACACTTCACATATGTTACCTCATATAAACATGTTTGAGTGGATGTTACTATCATCCCGATTTTACAGCTGAGGAATGTGAGGTACAGAGAGGTTAAGTAAGTGCTCATGACCATACAATAATAAATGCTGGGTCTGGAGTTTACATCAAGTGGTCTGGCTCCAGAATTGATGCGTCACTATATTACATTGTCTTTTAAAATATATATATATATATATATATATATATATATATATATATATATAATATATATATATATATATATATATATATATATATATATTATTGATTTTTTTTACAGAGAGGAAGGGAGAGAGATAGAGAGCTAGAAACGTTAATGAGAGAGAAACATTGACCAGCTGCCTCTTGCACACCCCCTACCGGGGATGCGCCCGCAACCAATGTACAAGCCCTTGACCAGAATCGAATCCGGGACCTTTCAGTCAGCAGACCGACGCTCTACCACTGAGCCAAACTGGTTTTGGCTACATTGTCTTTCTTAAATAGAGCTGTGGGTTCTTGCCTTTACAATAATAAAAGAAAGAGCCTAAGTCCTCAGCCTCAGTGTCAGAAGGTCATAGGGGGTGAGAGAAACTCTAGCGAATAGAAGAAGGGGACATTTCTACTCAGATCAAACTATGGGTCACCATGGGATGTTCCTGGCCTAATATTGTCAGCATGAATCTTCTGACTTTTCAATAAAGGCCAGAATTCATAAATTTAAAGAGTATTCTATTGGTTTTTAGATGCTTCAAACTAGTTACAAAATTTTAAGAACTCAACCCATGCCATCAGTGGTTAATAGGACAGCAGTTTGTGTTGTTAGCTGAGAGGCATTAATAGTGTCATGGTTTCAAGAACAGTCTCTGCAGCCAGAATTCAAGTTCAAATGTCCACCTCATGCTTTGCCTCTGTCCTCTTGTCAGTAAAATGGGTATTATGACATAATGAGGATACATGCCTCAAATAATGGATATGAGGATTAAATTAGTCAATATAAATGAAGCACTTGAACAGTGCCCAGAAAATGGTAAGCTTTATGTTAGCACTTAAAACAGCCACCTGCCCCATGAAATGGAATTCACAATGGATCAGGAGCTTATATAGATCTTTATGACAAGTGGAGTAGGAAAGAAGCTGTCCTTGGAGAAGAATGTTCTATGAAGCCATCACATGACTAACATTAAAAAAATATCAATTTTTTAGGATAGTATTATCTCCATTTTACTTCAAGTCTAAATTCTACCTCCATTTTCATCAAAGGGAGCTCAAAAAATAAAATGAAAGATGATTTAAAAATAGTTTTATTGATTTCAGAGAGGAAGGGAGAGGGAGAGAGAGATAGAAACATAAATGAGAGAGAATCATTGATTAGCTGCCTCCTGCATGCCCCCTACTGGGGATCGAGCAAACAACCTGGGCATGTGCCCTTGACCAGAACTGAACCTGGGACCTTTCAGTCCGAAGGCCGACACTCTATCCACTGAGCCAAACCGGCTAGGGCAAAACTGATTTTTTTTAACTTTTATTTTTCTTCTAGTTTTTTTAAAATCATATTTTCACTTAGCCCCTTTTTGGGAATAAGAGTAGTAGAAGAAAGACTAACATAACCCTTTAAAATGGCATTTATTGGGTTTCTAAAGTACTTGGTTCCATAGGAAGCAATAAAGAAATGAGACACATTTTCTGGAAAGAAAATGTAAAGGAAAAGAAGAGAAAACAGAGTTCATCTGTTTCCAAATAGGACAGTAATTACACTCTAGTGAGCATCTACCAGGACAGTGTTCTATATAGATGACCTGAGGATATAAATTGGAGTCATGAGATTCCAAAGATTTCTGCAGTGGTTCTCAATCTTTAATGTGCTAAAGAATCACCTGGGAGCTCGTTAAATGCACCTTGTGCTGGAGCATCTGTTATTTTAGTTCTGAGCGGGGACCAGGTATATGTGCATATTAATCAGACACTAGCTCCATAGATTTTAAGAAACACTGTTCTAAAATAAAAGTTTAGGCAATTAGACAATATGGTTACTACCCAATAACTGCTCCTCCTACTTTTTAACAAACAAGATTCCTTTAAAAAAAAACTATTTATTTATTTATTTATTTATTTATTTATTTATATCAGAGGGAAAGGGAGAGGGAGAGAGAGATAGAAACATCAGTGATGAGAGAGAATCATTGATTGGCTGCATCCTGCATGTCCCACACTGGGGATGGAGCTTGCAACCTGGGCATGTGCCCTTGACAAGAATTGAACCCAGGACCCCTCAGTCCACAGGCTAACACTCTATCCACTGAACCAAATCAGCTAGGGCACAAAAATTATTCTTGGGAATTATGGGCCCTTTTCTAGTTAAAGGGGATGAATATGGATTTGACCAAACCAGTAACTAGAATCCCATTCATCTAACAGGCTGGTCAATATGATAAAATGGTGACTCTTTGGGATAAGTTTTTCACTCTGATAGAAGACAGAAATGCACTGAGTCATTGCTATTAATTAATTAATTAAATTTATTATTATTTTATTATTATTATTATTATTATTTTGCCCCTGGATGAAACTCTGTGGAGAGATAATACCTGGAGCTACTAAGGCCATTCTAGTATAAGCTGAGTTGCGAACACACTAAAGATATTGGAAAAGAAAGAGGGAGTAAATGTTCTTGATAACCTTATTGATGATTAAAACAAGCTTTGAAATATCTTGTTACTGGATGATTTTTTTAGATAACATCCAGTAACAAGCCTCATATAATTTCAACTACTTTTCATTACACTCCCTGTTATTTGAAGTTTATAGCATCAGTATGATATACATTTTGTTCCAGAAAGCTGTAAGGAACAAACCATAAAATACAGAATTTGCTAAATGAAGCAGATAGAAGGGAGGACAGTAATAACTGCACTCTGCCAATCTGGGAGGTTGGAAATACCTGTTCTGAGGTTGCAGAATATTTGGCCCAGCTTCCAGCTGTTTCTGGGGATGCAGATTGCATGCTGATATGGCTTTAGCTTAGAACAAATGTAAGAGAATTCAATGTATGGGATTTTTTTGGCTTTTATTTGTGTTTTTGTTTGTTTGGTTTTTGCTCCTCCAATAAGGTTCTACAGGAAAGAAAAATTGTCTGAATGTGGCCCCTATACAAACAAAAAGAGAACAGGGTTTGCACACTTTATGCATGTAGGCAGAACATGAGCAGGCTGAGTCTTTTATTTTGAAGTCTGGCAGTTCTGGAAAAGTATTAGTTTCTGCCCACCTCAACCCTCCAAGCTAAAGCTAGTTTCGGAAGCAGCAGGAACACGGGAAATTTATCAGAAGATAGAATTAATTAGGTTGGTGCCTCAGGCCTCTTCCAAATATGCCACATTATTAATTATTTCTTAGTGGAAGACAGGTTAGTCTGCCTTCAAAGATCGAATAAAGGTGGAAGCTTCTCCAACAAAGACAGAGGTTTTAAGGTAGAGACCATGAAACCAAAGGGGAGGAAGAAGGTTGGGGGGCAGAGGTTAAAGGACAGACAGTGGATGGGAAACAGATTTCGAAAGTAGCGACCATATCGAATCAAAAATATTACCTGTACTTACTAACCCATGTCAATGACTGGAAGCGTCTACTAAGATCTTTGTTTCTGAAGAAAAGCTGATACTGATGGAGGACAGCTTGAATGATCAACCTCTAAGGCAAACGGCAGGCTTCTAATTTGGAACCAACAGGAAGTGAGCAGCTAAATCTGTGCATCCTTCAGGAAATCTGTTTCACATGGCTCATCTCAAAGTGGTCAGGAGGATGAGCCCTCCAGAGAGAAGAACATTTTGTGGAGGACAGGGGACCCTCCCAGAGGGCAGAGCCAGGTCTACTAAGGACAATGGGGAAGGGACAACCTCCCAGAGGTCAGACCAAGACTTCCACAGCGGCAGTCCCGGGAGCTGACTGGGCTGCGTAGGCAGAGCCCTCACGATCCCTGCCCAGATGAGCAGTGATGTTTGCACCAGGCTCTGCATCACCTCTCATCACGTCCCTGTGCAAATGTAAGTTTTGTGACAGTTACTTTCCATTTCTCCGAGTGTGCACTTGTGGTATAGGCAGATAACTTGTCTTCCAGCCCTAGAATCGAACATATGGAACCAATAAAGAAAACCGAGCATTACCCAGATGTTCAGAACCTGGAGCCAGATGCAAAATTGGATGAGACTCGAGAAGTTCGCCCTTTAGGAAACGGAAGAATGCGTGTTAAGCGCGAGGCTGTTATTTTTAGCATAAAGAAGGGCACAGATGGGTATTGGGCAGCCAAAAGTGGAGAAGGTGGTCAACTATAGTTGATTACCCAACCGTTCTCTCCGCCTCCTGTCACTGTGGACTGCCTTGTTTAAAGATTTCCACTTTCTTCTGGTATTAGGGATGCATATGCTTCACGGGGCTTCTCCCCAGCCTTTGGGGTTGGGGTGATACATTTCAATAAGACTAAACCAGTTGGGGCAAAGGCATTATCAGGGACAGCCGTTCGTTTAAGTGTGGGCTGGGGCTACACCCTGGCAAACTGCACAGCAAGATAACTGCAGAGAGACTTCTGGAAATGATGTTCCTTCCTGTAAAACTGAGAGGCACAGGGAGAAGCCCTCCCTAAGCTCTAGAAGATGCTGGGGGAGGGGAGCTACACTGGCAGCTGTGCTGGAACTGCTCACCCAAAATGACAGGGAGAAATGGGAGCGAGATAAGATCGGGTCGCAGATGACGCTGGGGAGCCTCTGAATAAGACTTTCGTTATTCCAGCATCTGATGTCTTATGAGATGAGATCATAAATGCCTGGTGTTTAAGCCACTGCTGGGCTTCTTGTTACTCGCAGCATTGGGCATCCTAGACCAGCGAGAGAGACAGAGCCTCCTTCAGTACTGTGTACAGGGCCGGCATGCTTATTTGTTTGGCGCACAGGTTCTTGACTCAAAAAAACACCTGAATTTGAAGCCAGACTCTACCCGCTCCTAGCTTACACAAGTTACTGAGCCATCTTAACCCTCAGGGTCTTGGTCTGTGAAAATGGAAATCATAAGATTGCTGTGTTCCCTGAGATAATGTACGCGCAGTTAGCGTTCAGGAAACATTTGCAGCTTTTCACTGTTACCTCATTGATAAGTATTTCACCCAGAGTGGAGGCTGATGCTAGTGTAGCATACGCACATCCAGATTCGGGCCAGTGCTGCTACATGGTAAATAAAACGACAGTGCCACTCATTCCGGGCTTCACTGCATCAGACCGGGGCTGCTAAAGAAAAACAGGAGCAAGTTTGTCCTGCAGCAACGGAACTGTCTCAGCCCTGCCGTTTGCCCAGCACTGCGGGGTTACACAGCGTGGACACGGTTTATAATTATCCAGGTGACTCAGTTGAATTTGTGATTGCTTGCTGACCTGGTAATTGATGGAGAGCAGGAGATGTCTGAACAGGGATGCTAAATTACTTTCACCATGGGAATGGGTTATGTTGGCATTACTGTCGCTATATTTATTTAAACCACATAATCATTGTTGCCATTTTTCCTCTTCTTCTGGGAATTGAATGTGTCTCTGTTTATCCAGGTTGGTAAGCCATGTATGTATTCATGAACCACACAGGAGAGTCAAGTTCAATCAAGGACCAATGGGAAGATGAACATAAGCGTTGTCCCTAAGCTGAAATAGAAGGGAAGGGGGGCATTCCCACATACACAATTCCTAAAAAATAAGGTTATAAACTCAGGGTATGTTTTTATGAGGAAGGTAAGCATGAATTCAATAGAAGTTGCTAATTTGTTGGATCCGTTTCTCTGAAGCTGTCCTGCACCTGTCCATATCGACATTTTATTCCAACACTCCCAGACCCACTGCAACAGTCAGGCTCCAGCTAGCTGAGAATGCCCAGTCCCTTTTCACAGTCCGATACCTCGTATTGGAAACTACCAACAGCATTTCTTCTTCAACTGCCCTTTCAGGTATGAACCTAGGCTGGGGCATGTATTTGTAGGGGTTGATGAAGGATTTCATTTACAAAAGTCTTAAGTCATTACTTGGGACAAGTTGCTTAATTTTCCTAAACTATTGTTTCCTCACCTCTGAAATGCATCTGTTACTTTTACTATGGGATTGTTGTTGGGATCAAAACTGCATAGAGAAAATGAAGCTTGTGTTGGTTGATTTGTTACCACATGATGCATAACTGTGTAGGTAGATTATAACTAAAGGAGATTATGTTCCAGGAACATATACTCAAAGTACTGACTTGATGAATTGTGCAAAATTCACATTGAGGGCCCGAAGGAGGTCACCTCAGAGGTGTGGTTTTATTTTCCAAGTACCTAAAGCTGAGGGACAGTGAAAGATGCTGTGTGTATATTTAAGCAGAGTAGACACAGGGAAACAGGTGGCATCCAATAGTGCTCCATTTGCAGGATGATAGGCATTCAGTTGCACATGAACAACTCCAATGGCTGTGCAGAGTGAACAGAGGGAGGACCCATCTTTTGTTCTCCCAAGTGGTCTTGGATATAGCCTTCTTCCTGTCCCTGTGTCTGGACTTAGTTTCTCTTGACAAACATTGGCCTGTGATGAGGTAGAACTGTTTACCTCCCTACTTTCTACTAATCTTTCACTTCTCAGCATAGATGACACCTGAGAAGTTTATCCTGACCCCTTGCCCACTGTGGTTCCAGGCTAGGCATTCTCTGGCATCCCAACGCATCCTGTGCACTGTTGTTGCACTCTTTCACTTCCTGCCATTGCCTTCCCACTCATGTTCAGAAAATTGTAAACTTGTAAGGTCAAGGGCCTGGGCCAGCCTGTGACCACTGGACCCTAGAGCCAGCTTGTAGGAATGCAAGTATTTGCAGTAGAAATGCATGCCTGAATGAATAGTTAATGGTTTTGGCACTCTGAGTTTCTATCTCTGGAAAACATAGTCACTTAAAAAATTTACTGTGAAACTTTAAAAATATATACAAAATGAGTATAATGAAACCCCATATAACCATAATGCAGAGCCAACAGTTGTCAAGATCAATATTTTGCCACATTTGCTTCATTTTTTCTCATTTGTAGTTTTCTTACAAATTCTAGTTCTCATGTCATTTTGCCTCAAATATTTTAGGATGCATCTCTAAAAACATAATCATTTTCTTACTTAACCACAATGCCATTATCACACCTAATACGATCAACAATTCCCTTATGTAATCTATTGCTTAGTCATTATTTGAACTTCCTGATTGTCTTTAAAATGGCTTTGATTTATTTCAGTTAGAAAAAAAAGTGGCACAACATCATTTGGTTGTTATGTTTTAAACTCCCTCCTACCACATTTTTTATTTCATACCATTGTCTTGTGGAAGAACTGAATGTATTGCTCTGGAGAATTTCCCATATTCTGGATTTGCCTGTTTCCTTAGAGCAGCTGTGGGCAAACTACGGCCCGCGGGCCAGATCCGGCCCGTTTGGCTGTTCTATCTGGCCCGCAGAGCCGAAAGAGTGAGGGTTCTCTTGCTCTCCCCTCCGCTCCTTCACCAGCAGCCAAAGATGAGAGTGCCAGCATGGTCAGGTTGCTTTTGTTCCGGCCCTCTGGTCCAGTTTAAGAACCCATTGTGGCCCTCGAGTAAAAAAGTTTGCCCACCCCTGCCTTAGAGTGTCATTTATTTGTTCCTGTAGTCCCGTATATCCTATAAATTAGAAGTCAACTCTAAGGGCTCAATAAGATTTAGGGTCAAGTGTTTCCGACAAGAATATTTCACAAGGGCTGCAGTGTGCTTTGTGTTACTTCATATTGGGGAACACACAGTGTCTGAATGTCCCAGAGCAGGATTTTGTGCAGACTCTTTGCTTTATTAAGCATGTCCTCTATTAGTAAGTAGATATTTGTTGCTTTTCCAATTGTTCTCACAAACAATGACACAATGAATAATCTTGTGCATAAGATATACTTTCTGACAGTTTATCTTCATTTTTTGTTTTTGTTGTTGTTAATCTTCTCCTGAAGATATTTTTTTCCTACATTTATTTTTAGAGAGAGTGGAAGAGAGGTGAGTGGGAGGAGAGAGAGGGGGGGGAGAGAGAGAGAGAGAGAGACAACATTGATGTGAGAGAAATACATTGATTGGTTGCCTCCTGAACATGATTCGACTAGGAGCAGGTAAGTGAATCAAACCTGAGACCCTTCCATGGGCTGGCTGATGCTCAAACCACTGAGCAACAGTGGCCAGCACATGACAATATATCTTTAATATAGTTTTCTAAGGATGGGATGTTTGCTTCTCTGATACTAATTTATATTTTCCTATGGATGATTTGAAATTTATCTTTCCATTTTTTAGTTTTAGCCGTTTTAACCTGTGTCTTTATCCACCATGAATATTTGAAGAAATAATTTGAGATTCTAGACGTGGTTATCTTTCTCCATATAGGCTTTACCTTTGCTTTGGCATGGTGCATAGGGGCAGATATGAATGTGAGTCACTGTCACACAGTTTCAGGGATTTGAGATGGTTCAAAACAGGCTTCAGGTGGTGCCCCTCCCAACCTAAAGCTCAGGAACTCGTCAGAATCCTTCCTGCCTGGTGAACCGAGATTACAGATTTCCCCCAAGTCCTGTTTGACCATCACAAGTATTGGTTTCTCAACCTCTCAGTCACTTCCTCCAGAAATGATGTGACACCTGTGTGGGAAAGACAGTTACTACTGCAGGGGTCTTCTCCCCATGTTTTCTCTCTCTTTTTTTTAAACCTTGTTACTGTCCTTTTTTGTCCTGCTTTGTTATTCCCAGTGTATCAGTGATTTTTAAATGCTTTCTTTATGTTTTCAAGGTCTTTTTTTGTTGTTTGTTTTTTGGTGTGTGTGTGTGTGTGTGTGTGTGTGTGTGTGTGTGTGGTGTTTGCTAGGAGAATTGGTCTAAGTGGTCTTAGCCTACTATTACTAAAAGCAGAAGTGCCCTCTCTAATTATTAAAATAAAAATTATTATACCGTAGTTGGTGAGATTCTACCTGTAGGTTTGATACATACTTCTTAAAATTAAATTTTTGATTGCTTACATCTGTGCTATCCCCACTGTGACATCGCCCACTCCTCGCAGGTCATCGGTCTCCCAGGTGCCTACTGAGTAGGAAGCACTGCTGTGAGTGTGAGATGTTGGCTGGAAGTCTTTTCCAGGTCTGTATATTTGGGCACATTTTAGGATTAAGTGTCAGGCTGCACAGGTAAAATTTTCTTGTCAGTGTAAATCAAACTTCTAATAATTAACTTATTAAAATATTCTATTGTAAAACAAATTGGAGTAAATCTGTCACAGTGACATTATAAATAATTGCTTTGTGAAGCATTAAAAATTATCATACATCTTAAATTTCCCTAAAGGACAAACACATTATACTGCCTGTACATCTGAGAAGGGAACTGTGCCCCCTCTTCTTCCCCCTTTATTAAGCACTCTGTTATTGTGTAAAGAGTAGATTTTTGTATTTACTTTTGTGTTATACCTAAACTAATTATTGTATCTGTGCTTGAGGAATATTATATCATGGGCAGGCTTTGTTTGAAATTAGCTTCTGACAGGCAGTTAAACATTCCCCTTCTGTGTTCTGTGCTCTGATTTTCCTTTTTCCTCTGTTATTACCTAGAGCAGTGTTTCTCAAAGTGTGGTACGCGTACCCCCAAGGGTATGGGATGAGTTTGGTGGGGATATGTACTGCACCGTGTTTAGCTGCGCCTAATTCTATGTTCTCATGAGTCAAGTCAAGACAGTCTTGTGAGGTGTGACATGGTCCGGTGTGCAAATAAATGTTATTTATAATATAACTTTTATTTATATTTTATTATTAATAAATTTATTTTTCACTTATTATTATTTTGTGTATGTACCAATAAAAGAAAAGATAAATATATTTTGACTGTTATTAAAATACATCCTTTTTTTTTTTGACGAGCGGTACTCAGCATTACAAAAATTATAGAAGGGGTACACATATGTCAAAAGTTTGGGAAACACTGGCCTAGAGGAAAGATCTTGGGCTTTGGAATAAGGACATCATGAACTCCCCACCCCTCCTCCTGCCAGTTGAAGATAGTATTGGCCAAATCAGTTGTAAAGATTGGGATACCCCAGAAAGCAGGGCCTGGTATCCCATCACTGGTTCATCTACTTACACAGAGGCTATGTTGAATGTACCCTGCTGCTATTTGAGCAGAGGAAAAGCACTCAGAGAAAGTTGGCAGAGTAAGGAGAAAGGGCAGAAATGGGGCGCTCTGCTTACCCACTCACCACTTTGTGTGTCTGCAGGATTCTCGAGCGTCTTGCAGCTCAGCTGGACACTATAGAATATGGGTGATAAAGAGCCTTTTTATAATTTAAGAGAAGTGGAGATGGGGCAAGAAGACCTCAGAAGCAAGAGGATAATGATTGCACTCTGGTGGTGTCAGAAGAGGAAATTAAGGAGCTTTAGAGAGGTCAGGCTGGAGCCAAATCTATTACTTTATACATAATGGAGACGTCAGCTGAAGACTCAACACAGGCCTTTCTCCAGCCATCTCAGTTGGATTCCTGCCACCTACAGGATATCAATGGCCAGTCAATGCTACCAGGAAAACCAGTCAAAACTAATATAGAGGACAATATCAGTAACTTTTAAAATAACAAACACCTGCCCGTATTCTCTTACCTTTAAAATTTTGTATGAGGAAGAGGAGGAACCTATAGGTGTTTTTCTAAAAGTTCCCTTGGGATGCTAATAAACATCTAGAGTTGTGAGCTTCCTAAATCCTACAAAAAGGGATGAAAGAGGTGTTTCAGGAGCAGATGAAAACCTTCTCTCCACTTCAAGGTAAGGTTAAGGAAGGAGGAGTCAAAAACCAGAACATACCTCTTTACCAGGTCAGGTTCCCTAAACCATGAGCCTGGCCATGCTGAGGAAGGTTTTAATCCATGGAATTTTTAACTGGACCTAAAGTAACTTGGAAATCCGGGTCCTCTGCATAAGGAATTTTATCTCCCACCACACCAAGGGAAGGCACTCAACACAGCACTTGTGGGGACAGTGATTAAAGGAAAATAAAACTGATTCATGTTTGTATACCACTGATAGCAAACCAAATACCATAGCAAAACATCTAGCAGAAAGGAAAATTTCATAATAAAACTCTAATAACTGTAATACTACAATTTGACAAAATTTATATGCTAGTTTCTCCGGAATAACTTCCTTTCCATTCCCAATTCCTCCCACCTCCCAATATTATAAAGAGTAATAGAAAAAACTTCAAGGCCTAAGTTCCATTTTGCTTTATATGGTATAATCTACATAATATGATTTTATAAAATACTAGAGGCCCAGTGCACAAATGGGGCCCTCGGCCTGTTTGGTGATAGAGGCCTATTAGAGGGCTGGCCAGAGGGAGGGGCTCCAGGAGGTTGGCTGGCCGATGAGGGAGCCAGCCAGCCAGTGTGAGGGATAGGGAAGGGAGGGTCCAAGGGAGGTGGGCTGGTGTTGGGGGGCCCAATCAGGGTGGGACTGGCTGGGGGGAGGGGCCACAGGAGGTTGGGAGGGCTGATTGGGGCCCAGATCTGCTGGTTGGCTGCCTCAGTGCATGTCATAGCAACTGGTCATTGCATTGTTTGGTTGCTGGGCTTTTATATATATAGATGATAAGTTCAATTGCCTTCTAAGAATGGGTTCATTAATTTTGCCTTAAGCCCCTCATAACATCTAGATGCCTCATTTAACATTTGTTAAATAATTTATACATCATTTCCCTTTCATGTTACACTCCCATCTTTCTCTGCTTTTTGCATTTCAGGTAAAGTATTTATAACTTACAAGTTTCTTTCTCATAATAAGATAGGACCAAAGCATTATCTCCCAGAAGACTCTTATCAGCAGAACACCTGACACCCTTTGTCTAAAGGACACCTGCCTCCCAGATGAGAAATATTTAATTATCTTTGCTGTCAATCCCTTACTCTTCTAAGATTTCTTCTAAAACCTCAACTGTCTCAACGTGGCCATGCATGTTCACAATGGATCTTACAGCCTCCTGGGAATTTAAATTTTCTTTGCTAAACCTCAGGTTTGAAAAGCAGATCCTCAGCTTTTACATCACTGTCAGGTTCTGTCTAAGGATAATATTTCATTTTAATAAATTTTAATTGCTACATTAATCCAGTTCATTATCCATGCTGCTTGCCATTTACTGTTCTTTTAAATATTTTTCCATCTGACTCTGTGTACACAGCATGTAAACAAAGACAGCTGCTGAATTTGTTCTCTCTATTACCATTTGGGATGTGCCGTCTACCTTTTGTTCCCAAATTAATTAGAGCAGATGACACTGCTTACTTTGCAATTGGTGGAGCTGGTTTCTATCTGTTATCTGTGGAAGTGGAGTTCTTGGGTGTTTTGGGGAAAAGAATTTCCTGATGCCTCCAGGAGAGAAGAGGGTTTCCTGGAAAGCTTTATTGATGATGTAAAATTAAGGGGGTTCTCTTCCAAGGTCTCTTCTCCATCTGCACCAGAAAAACGTCCAGCTGTATCTTCAGCAGGGCTAGAATTAGGGCCACTGCCCAGTGTTTCCACTCCATCTCAAAGCACAATCCAGTCCAGCATCTGGCTAGTTTAGCTTGTGTTTCCTGCTGCAGTCCATTGCATGTGGGGTCTCATGGCTTTGCAGCTGCTTGCGGCCAGTGGCTATGGCGACAAGTGCAAGGATGAGTGTGGGTCTTGGGGCAAGTGAGAATGAGAGGTAATAAGCAAGAGAAAGGGAACTGTCTGGGGATTTTAATCTTCCAAGATTTCACGCGCTTGCAGTGGCTCCACTCTTCTAGCCAATGATATTCCCCCAGGCTAGACTGACAGGCAAGCACCTTCCTTATGCCACCCTGACATCACTGTGATCTGCAGGGAATGGACTGGTGGTTTTCTGGGGAGCATGAAGCTGTAGCTTCCCAGAGAACCATGCTATAATGTCTGGCCTCCCCTTTGCTCTCTTTCTATTATTAAAGTTAATAACTAGATAATTATGATGAGAACATATGCAAGAGGTGTCATAAATAAATTTCATCAATTTATTCTCAGAATGGCCCTTCTAACTCAACGTCATAACTGTGTTTTCCAGGTCTGGTCATTCAGAGCCCACTGGCTCTAGGTGATGATAGATTAATGCCTGATGATTCTGTTCATATTACAGATTCTCTTTCTCCTCCATGGAGTGACTTTAATGAGACTCAGGGATATGGAATGCTTGGCAATTCTACCTGATTCCAAACATCCAAACAGCTACACACATGCCTATGAAATAGATTGCTGATTTGCTACTGAAAGTCATTAAGGACAAGTAGCTCTCTTAAAAGGGATTGTGAACTACATTTTAGATGACAATCCTTATTAAGAATATTCTGATTCATAAAATTTATTAAAAATAAAGGTAAATAGATATAAAGTCATGGAGAGGGATAAAACTCTATAGTGATATTTTTATTCAGCCATGTTTAAATAAGACTGTTATTTAGAAACAATCAGAATCAAGATTCAGAGAACATTTCCCCTTTCCACACCAATAAACTTCCCTAACCATCATTGTACTTTATCGTCATCCAGGGTTTTAATAAGATGTCAGAGGTTCTAACCATATTTCTAAGTTAATTTTAAAATGTGCATGAAAACGTTATTTTATTGGATTGTAACAAAGTTATAGAGGTTAAATGATTTTTTTTTTTCCGTCTTCATTGCTTCCCTTCCCCATTTTTTTTTTTTATAGGACCCTGCTTTAGGGTTTCATGGATACTAGTGGGAGAAGAACTCTGAGCATGTAGGAGGCAAAAAAAAATAAAAGAAAGAAAGAAAATGAAAAAAGTAAGATAAGGGGATTGGAAAGAAACACCAATATGTGACTCGCGTGGCTCAGTGTTTGAGCATCAACCTATGAACCAGGAGGTCATGATTTGATTCCCATTCAGGGCACAGTCCCGCCGAGTGGCTGGCTTCATCCTCAGTTTGGGGTGTGCAGGAGCAAGTCGACCAATGAATCTCTCTCATCATTGATGTTTCTACTCTTTCTCCCTTTCCCTCTCTGAAATCAATAAGAAGTACTAAAAAGAAAGAAACACCAACAATTTTGCTATTTTTATTGGGTTGTTTGTGTTATTCCAAAATTGAAATTGTTATTGATGGAGAAACACTATGTGAATGAAAAAGGGGCCACATACTAAACCTGATAAGCTCAGGAGAGACCTGCATTTTACTTACAAACTCAGAGACCTTTTAAAATAACCATGAATAGCCTGAACTGGTTTGGCTCGGTGGATAGAGCATCAGCCTGCAAACTGAAGGGTCCCAGGTTGTATTCCAGTCAAGGGCATGTACCTTGGTTGTAGGTACACCCCTAGTAGGGAGTGTGTAGGAAGCAGCTAATTGGTGTTTCTCTCCCATCGATGTTTCTAACTCTCTATACCTCTCCCCTCCTCTCTGTAAAAAAAAAAAAATCAATAAAATATATGTATTAAAAATTAAAAAAAATATAAAATAACCATGTAGGATGCTCTGAAATTAAAACTTCCTAACAAAAAGCAGTTCATGGTAAGTAGTCATGTTCCAGGGCAGTGGTCTGCAAACTGCTGCTCGTGAGCCACATGCGGCTCTTTGGCCCCTTTGAGTGTGGCTCTTCCACAAAATACCATGGCCTAGAGGAGCCTATTTTGAAAAAGTGGTGTTAGAATAAGTTAAAGATAATAAAAAAAAGGGCTCTCAAAAGAAATTTCAATCATTGTACTGTTGATATTTGGCTCTGTTGACTAATGAGTTTGCCAATCACTGTCTAGGGTGGTATTTATTCCTAACAAAGGTCAATCTTCATCCTAACAGCCTGTCTGTTGTCTTTTTGTATCTAAGATAACATACCTGATTACATAAAAGTAATTTCCTTCCCCCACCCACTACTCCTCAAAGCACACCCACAGCATCAGCGAGACCGAAAATCCCCCCATTGATCCAATCATTATGTTAATTTTAACTGTTAACTATCCTTTTCCCATCCACGTAAAAGAAGTGTGTGTCTATTATTGTTTCACTTTTTATCCAATCCCATAGATTTTTCTGTTTTGCTTTCTTCTGCCTCCCTAATCCATCACCAATGCATTTCATGCAACCTCTTTAAATCTTCCCCTTTGATTCTGAGGCATAAAATAAGTGCTAAAACTGCCATTTTCTGGAGCATTTTCTCAATCACTTGAGATTTTGCTTTCCGGCACTTATCATCAATTTGGCTCAGATAAACTCATAAAAAAATTCTTACAGGTTTAGACATTTATTAAGTTGACAATGAGTATATATGATGGTTTTAAAACTCAAACTTTTCCACCTTGCCCTTAAAGAAGTAACCGATTGCTCTGATAATTGGTGATGTATGATGTTTTTTGTTTTTCCTTCTAATTTTAACATCATAGTTGACTTTCTTCCTCTTTCTTGTTGTGATATATTGTACAATATCACCACTTAGCAATAAAAGACACCAAAGAAAGTCTAAGTATTATGTGACTGGCTCCTTGTTTATACCATTGTAATAATATGGTCATTATTTAACTGGAAAGAAGTAAAGGGGAGATTAGATACTATAGGCATGCTGTTTATACTGTTGTGGCAGACTGCACGGAGAATGGTCAGCCAGCACTCTGAGGGAGGAAAGTTGAACCTTTATTTCGAAGATCTGCTAGTCCAGAGGAATTCTGAATCCAAAGCCTGAACTGAACTCATGGGGAGGCTCTGACCTATATATCTCCTCCTGTGGCGGGCCCCTGAGGGTCCCTGCAGCTCTGCCCAAGGCAGTCTTGGCAGGGCCTTGGGGGCATGCTCTGCAGCTCTGCCCAAATCAGCTGTGGCAGGGCCCTGGAGTTATGTTCTGTCTGCACTCCATCCAAGTTCAGTCAGAGTGGGGAAGTAAGACTATAGTTCTAACCAAATACTGAACTAAGTTGCAAGCCCTTTTCAATATAACTTCGCTGATGTAACAACACTCTCCAAGTTTGTTCCCCACTGATTGGACAAAGGCAGTTCAAACTTCAAAGCAAAGAAGGTGCTTACCTGCCTGTCAATCACACCTGAGAACAGGTAATTGGCCAGAATAGGTGTGGCCACTGCAAGGGCACGAATCATGAATATCCAAACTCCTAGACAAAGAATTACACTTTACTCTCTTGGCTCTTAGCTCACAGCCCTCTAATTCTCTTGGGGCTCCTGATGCAGGGGGCACACTCCCCTGCATTCATCTATGTGGCTTGTGGCCATGTGGGACCCACACAATGGACTTCCATTAGCCTGAGTGCTGGATGGAACTCACCTGCAACATGGAACAGAAGCTCTGGATACTGGGCTTCCTTTTGGCCCTGCTGGACCCCCAGCTGTATCTCTTTCAGGACTAAACTAAGGGATGTGGACTTTGGAATCTGAGAACTGTAACTCCATACAAATAAAGTCTTTTTCTACACCTCATTTTCCTGTGGCAGCTTCTAAAGGTGCTTGTTTAGGCAGTACCCCATGACCCTCACTAGTGATGGAGAAATCTTGCCCTTTAATTTCTCTGGCAACACTTGGTTAGCATTAACTTGTTAGAGCCCAGCCTATGGTTACATATGGTAGAAGTTGCACCCATTTTACTTGCAAAAAAAGATGGAAGAATAACACTCAGTTTGGAAGGAGTTCTGGGAACCCTAGGAAAACCATCACCACTTAAAAACTGGGTTACAGCAAGAGTAGACCTTGGACCAAAAATTCACAACCCTATAACAATGTTCTCATCCCAGGAGGAAGAACTAACGGCTTATTAGTTACTACCTATTTGAGTCACAAATAGGCTTCTTCTTCCCTTTTCTTTGTAGGCAGTGGATCATGGCCGCCCGAGTACTGTGCTGAGAAGGGTGCTGTCCATATGGATAACTGAGAAAGGAAAAGAACTCAATGCCTTGGAAACTTTGTCATCTGCCATGGGCATGCAAATCAACCAAATTAAGGTGGTCTATTCACATGTTTCTTACATTTATGAGCTGTCTAGCTTTTAGTAATTGCCTGAAGATATGTTTATTGATTTTTTTATTTTTTTTATTTTTTAGAGAGAAAGAAAGAGAAACACTGATGTGAGAGAGAAACATTGGTTGCCTTCTGACCAGGGATGAACCACAACCTAGGTATATGCCCTGCCCTGGAATCAAACCCACAAGCGTTTGATGTACAGGATGACTCTCTAACCAACTGAAACACCCAGACAAACCCTATGTCTTGCTTTTACAAGTTTTATTTCTTATTTTTTGTCAAATGCTATTTTACTCTAGGACAAATCCTTCATTGCCATGTGACTCTATTAAAATTAAATTTAGACCCAAATAAACAAAATCAGAAATGAAAGAGGTGAAGTAACAACCAATCCTACAGACATACAAAGGATTGTAAAAAAAATACTATGAACAACTCTACTCCAACAAACTGGGCAACCTAGATGAAATGGACATATTCCTAGAAAAGTACAAGCTTCTAAAACTCAATCAGGAAGAATAAAAAACCTGAATAGGCCGACAACTACCATTGATATTGAAATAGTGATCAAAAAACTTCCAGCAAACAAAAGCTCTAGTAAGGACATCTTCATAGGGGAGTTTTCCCAAACATTCAAAGAATAACTAAAACCTATTCTTAGACTATTCCAAAAAATTCAAGAGGAAGGCACCCTTCCAAGCTCTTTCTATGAAGCCAGCATTACCCCAATACCAAAACCAGATAAAGACACTAGAAGAAAGAAAATTACAGGCCAATATCCCCATGGAACATAAATGCTAAAATATTCAACAAAATTTTAGCAAATTGGATCCAGCATTACATTAGAAAAATTATATGTCATGATCAAATGGGATTTATTTCTGGGATGCAAGGCTGGTACAATAAGCTACAAATCAATAAACATTATACATCACATAAGCAAATTGAGAGAAAAAAATCACATGATCATATTAATCAATGCAGAAAAAAGCATTTGACAACATTCAACACCCTTTCTTGATTAAATTCACACAAAATGGTGAGCTAAGAGGTCTTGATTGATACTGGGCAATAATTTTATAGATGGAATTACATATTAATATTGCCTGACTTTAGCATTTAAAGTCAATATTCTGAAGTAAAACTATCATTGTTCACAGATAGCATGATATTGTATACAGAAAACCCTAAAGATTCCATAAAAAACTACTAGATTTAATAAATAAATTCAGCAACATAGCAGGATACAAATTAACACCCAAAAATCTATGGCTTTTTTATACACCAATAATGAATTTACAGAAAGAGAAACTAAAACAACAATCCCATTTACCATCGCAACAAAAAAATTAAGATACCTGGGAATAGACTTAACTAAGGAGGTAAAAGACCTCTAATCAAAAAACTACAGGACATTGAAAAAAAGGTAGAGAAAGATATAAACAAGTAGAAGAATATATTGTGTTCATGGATTGGTAGAATCAACATCATTACAATGACCATACCGCCCAAAGCAATATATAGATCAGTGCAATCTTCATTAAAATACAAATGGCATATTTCACAGACCTAGAACAAACCCTCCAAAAATTTATATGGAATAAAAAAAGGTCACGATAGCCACAGCAATTTTGCGAAAGAAGAACAAAGTTGGAGGGATCAAAATATCAAATATCAAGTTGTATTACAAAGCCACTGTTTTCAAAACAGCCTGGTACTGGCACTAGAAGAGACATATGGATTAATGAAACAGAACAGAGAATCTAGAAATCAACCCAAGACATTATGCTCAATTAATATTTGACAAAGGAGACAAGAACATACAGTGGAGTCAAGATAGTCTTTTCAATAAATTGTGTTGGGAAAATTGGACAGATAAATGCAAAAAAAAAAAAAAAAGAAAAGAAACTAGATCACCAATTTACTCTGTACACAAAAATAAACTCAAAATGGACTTAAACATGATATGGGAAACAATAAAAATCTTAGAAGAATTCAGAATTAGCAAAATAGCAGACATATCTTATAATAATATAATATCTTTACTGATACACTGCCTAGGTCACAGTGTTTCCCAAAGTGTGGTACGCGTACCCCCAAGGGTATGGGAAGAGTTTGGTGGGGGTATGCGTTGCACCAGAGTTTGGTGGGGATATGCATTGCACCGTGCTTAGCTGCGCCTAATTCTACATTCTCATGAGTCAAGTCAATTTCATCCTCCTCATTGATCCAAATAAATGTTATTTATAATATAACTTTTATTTATATTTTATTATGAATAATTTTATTTTTGTTTATTATTTTGTGTATGTACCAAAATATTTTGATTGTTATTAAAATACATCCATTTTTTTTGGCAAGGGGTACTCAGCATTATGAAAATTATTGAAGGGGGACACATATGTCAAAAGTTTGGGAAACACTGGCCTAGGACAATGGAAATTAAGGAGAAAATAAACAAATGGGAGTACATTAAAATAAAAAAGCTTCTGCACAGCAAAAGAAACCGTCAATAAAACAAGTGAGCACACTGCATGGGAGAACATATTTGCCAATGTTACATCTGTTAAGGGTTTAATCTCCAAAATTTATAGGGAACTCATACAACTTAACAAAAGGAAGATAAACAACCCAATCAAAAAATGACCAAAGGACCTAAATAGAGATTTTTCAAAAGTGGACATAAGGAAGGCCAAGAGATATATGAAAAAATGCTCTAAGTCACTAATTATCTGAGAGGTGCAAATCAAAATGTCAATGAGGTATCAGCTCATACCTCGTCAGAATGGCTATCATCAACAAATCAAGCAAGGACAAGTGTTAGCGAGGTTGTGGAGAAAATGGAATACTTGTGTACTGCTGGTGGAAATGCAAACTGGTGTAGCCACTATGGAAAACAGTATGGAGGTTCCTCAAAAAATTAAAAATAGGCTCTAACTGGTTTGGCTCAGTGGATAGAGTGTCAGCCTGCCAACTGAAGGGTCCCAAGTTCGATTCTGGTCAAGGTATGTACCTTGGTTGCGGGCACATCCCCAGTAGGGGGTGTGCAGGGGGCAGCTGATCTATGTTTCTCTCTCATCGATGTTTCTAACTCTCTATCCTTTTCCCTTCCTCTCTGTAAAAGAATCAATAAAATATATTGTAAAAAAATTAAAAATGGAACTCCCATTTGACCTAGTAATCCCACTTCCAGGATTACATCCCAAGAAATCAGAAACACCAATCAGAAAGAATATATGTACCCCTATGTTCATAGCACCACAGCTAAGAATTGGAAACAGCCCAAGTGCCCATCAGCAGATGAGTGGATTAAAAAAGTGGTACATCTACACAATGGAATACTATGCTGCTGTAAAAAAGAAAGAAATCTTACCATTTGCAACTGCATGGATGGACCTGAAAAGCATTATGCTAAGCAAAGCAATCCAGTTGAAGAAAGATACATATCTCATGGTCTCACTCACTTGTGGAATATAATGAACAACATAAACTGATGAACAAAAATAGATTCAGAGACAGAGAAACATCAAACAGGACGTTAAGCCTCAGAGGGAAGATCAACCACAGGACTTGTATGAATACATACAAGCATAACCAATGGACATAGACAATCGGGGGTTCTGAGGGTGGGAGCAGGTGGGGAGAAGTCACTGGGGGAAAAGGAGACATATGTAATACTTTTAATAATAAAGAATTAGAAAAATAAAGTCAATACTGTGTGCAATATCATTAAAATGTTTTTATGGTAAAAAAAAAACGTGCTTAGGGAAAGTTTGGGGTTAGCAGAAAATACATTATTGATGTTTATGATTGGCATTAGAAGGAAAGTCGGAGGATGTGTGTCAGTCATTCTATATATTATTTTCATAACTTTGTTTTAATTGTTTATACTTAGCTGACTTTATAAATCATAGTTCCAGCCCACCCTGAGAGCAAAATAAATTTATTATTGGTCTTAAATCTCCCTGAAACTCAAAGAAACATAAAAATTCCAGATAGTGCAATGAGAATGTTATGGAACATTGACAATAAAACTTAGAAGACTGAATAAGGTTAAATATTTTTGACAGTTATAAGCAGTCCAGGACTTGGGATATATGCTGAAATGTGGAAGATGACACCAAGTAGGATGGCATGTCCCCATATGGAGAATGGGGATTGGAAATGGGTGAAAAATTTGCCCAGAATTAATATTGATTAAATAGAAAGGAGGAAAAACAGAAAAAAGTATCTTTTATAGCTGTTTATACTATGAGAACAGAACTAACAAATAAGTGGAATTACCTGAAGGAGGGTTAGTTTGTTGAAAATTCACAGTGCAGTGTTGGTAAAGGAGATCATTATCAGATAGAAGCAAAGTACGTTTCTCATTGGCCTCTGGTCACTACAAGGGTCATCTAAGTCTTTGAGTTACTTAATATCGTATCATACAGTCTATTTTTTTAGAAGACCACAAAAATGCTGAAACTGATTATTTTTAAAAATTTAATTTATTCTAAAGTTTTAAAAATTAAAATCAATCTCAGAATTTCTTTGCTTCCCAAAGAATTAGCTTATATCTTTTACATCTATAGCAATATGAATGTTGAGGAGATGCAGAGTTTGTTACCCCCAAATATGTCTTTTAAAACTATATTGGTTATGTTAAGTTGGTTATTTTTAAGACGCAAAAGACCCAGAAAGAACCTTTGACCTTCTGCCTAACTGCCTTAAAGAATGTTGGTAGAGGACTTGCTTTAGGAAGGAAGCTATCATTACAAATAACTGGTTCACTATGAAGTAGTGTGTGATATACAGGGAGGAACCTAGCAAAGACAGTTTGATCAAAGTGCTCTCTGAATCCCATTGCTAAAGATGGACCAAACATTTGCTTTTCCACCTTCATGTGCATTTTCTGTCTGCTCTTTAAAGTGCCAACCAACTACCCTCCTTTCTTCTTAGACCAAAATGGCATCTAAGCCTCAATTGCCTGATTTACCTGGAGGTTTCCTATTCTTACAGAATACCCATATGTATGTGATAAATTTGGTAATTTTCCCCCCTATTAATCTGTCTCATGCCAATTTGATTATTAGACAAGCCAGAAGAACTTAGAAGAGTAGAAAAATTATTTTTTCTTCTACGTGAAGAATAAGACCACTGTAAAAGAAAATAATGTGTTCAAGAAGAATAATCATTTATCTAATGATTACTCAACTGATTTTGAATAAAAAGTGAGCTATACTAACTTAAGGTACCAATTGTATATAATACAATGCATCTTGAATGATACTTATTCTTATCATTGCTACATATTTCACTCACAAATCTGCATCTGTGCAGTACTCACTGCAAACAATGTGTCCCTCTCAGAGTCAGCTGGAGTGTTCAAAGATTGCAGGCTGGAATCACCTTGAAGCCTCACAGGTCTGGCACTCAGTGTTGGCTGGGATTTCATTTTTGCCAGAAAAGCTATGTATGATCTTTTCATGATTGCTTGGCTTCCTCAGAGCATGGTGGTTGAGTTCCAAGGATAAGCTTCCATGAAGACCAGGAAGCAAGCTGAAGAAGGCTGAAAAAGTTTTTGTGACTTAACCTTGGAAGTCACATAGCATCATTTCTGCTGTAGACACAGACCTGCTCAGATTCAAGAGGAGAAAATGTAGATTCCCATCTCTCAATGGAGGACTATCGCTATCACGTTGTAAGAAAAGCATGTGGGATGGAACATATTTTCCATTTTTCGAAAAATACAAAAAATGAAATTTGCTGAAGTACTAGTTATATATATATATATATATATATATATATATATATATATATATACTACCTTTAGGAAGATGGAGAAAATAAGCACGCCAATAATTTTCTGTATTTTGTGGCTCAGAAAAAGACTAAAATAGAAAAAGACTGGGCAAATGACTTGCACATTGGTTAAAAGTGTTAACACGATGCTTACTATTAGTAAGCATGCAATAGACTCCTCCCCTACCAATGAAGGCCAGTAATTTATGGTGTTATTAAATGCCTTGTTAAATTAAACAAAACTGCGGGGACCTGATACGGCCGGGGATCTCCCTTCTCCGTGGCCAGCACGGAAAGAGAGATGAAACTGGTTCTTTGTAGAGGCAGCCAGGGATTGAGAAATGAAGAAATGAAGAGAGACGACGAAGAGATGGGTTTAAGCTGGGCTCCAGGTGGGTTGCAGACCTCCTCTGCTGGAGAGACTGACTGACAACCCCTGAGCCACACAGCACCTCTATTTATTCTCAAATACACAAAAGGTGGGGTTTTCACAGGAAAAAACAAGAAGCCTAGGAGGGGCCAGATCCCACCCACTCCTTCCTGCCTGACAAACACAAACAGGAACTAAGAACATCTCGGCACTTCCAGGGCAGGGATGTAACTGACATGATTCTGTCAGTATCCTAGCTTAGTCAGTAAACATGTCCAGGTCTCTTCCTGGGGGCTCCCTACATCTCCCCCATTTTTAATTTTTAAGAACAAGGAAAAAAAATTTTTGAGTTCCAATTTCAATGTCCAACATCCTTTTGAGTACATGTTTCAATGTCCAAATGTTCCGAGTCCATGTTAGCAATGGTGTCTGGATGCACAAACGGTGGCGATGCAGGTCCGACCTCTGGTTTAGTCCTAGGAAACCTGCAGTGACGCACAGCTGCTGACTGCTAGTATGGCAAAGTGTCATCAGCGTCTTCCATCTCTGGATTGTTTCCCTCTTTTCTTTATGGCTGGAGCATTCCTGTCAATTCTTCTGTATGAATCCACATGATCTTGGAGTTGTTTTCTGAAAATAAACATATTCTCGACCAAAAGTTAGTAAATCAATCCTTTTCTATAAATTTTTATTGGGAATCTTTTTCATTCTTGCCCAAACAATCCTCCCTTGACTTATTCTGACACCATGTATGTTTCTTCATCGGTGTCCTGTTCCTAGTATTACAGATGAAAATCAGCCTTTTGAAGTAAAAATATTTCTGGATATTTTTCCTTACATAATATTCTTCCACTATCCCTCCTTTTTGCAAAATTTTTATAATGCAATCTTGATTACTTTAAGTTTTTAATTTTTTCACAATTAAATTTTCTTGAATATTTAAATTTAGCCAATTTAAATTAATCTGAAAACTTGATTATTTTACTGCCAAATTTAAATCTTAATGGAAAGGATTATTTGAATTCTTGAGAAAAGCCCTGAGTATTCCTAAATTTAGGCTGGATTTAGATATAGAACAGCTTCCATGAGCCAATATTCTGTTGCCTGGGTCCCGTTCTAAGCTGGGTAAGTCTCTGTTTGTTGCCTGGGTCCCGATCTGAGATGGGCATGGGAAGCACGAAGCAGCCATGGGGCAGGAGACCTCCCTCAGAAGGGGCGAAGGTTCAAGCCCCTGCAATGTTGGGGGGGTGAGGATCTGTGCCCCACCTCTGTTGACCCCCAAGTTCCTTCCTGATGGCCCCTATGCGACTGTGCCTGTCTTAGGTTGTTCCTCCCTTGAGGAATCTTACCCGTCATTGGCTAACCAGCCATCCTCCGGGGCCAAGCAGGGTAATGTGAGGTTCAGTTCTGTCTCCTTAGTAGCTTATGTCCCCATGGCCTCCATGCCCAGTACCTGCCTTGGGATCCCCTCGCCTGCTGGCGGGGTCCTGGCATCACATACCTTGGGGAACCCAGGTTTCTTCTCCATGGAGGACCCAGCTCACGCCACTGGGCGAGAGACACCAGCTACCATGAGGCTTCAACCTCAGCATGAACTGAAAATCCAGGCAACAGCTGTGAATAATCGGATTATGAAAAGTGGGTCCCTTTTTTGCAAAAGAGCAAGAAGGGCCAATATAGAATACTCAAGTGCCTTCCCAAGGGGCCTTCCACACAGTGGAAGGTATTAAATCCTTTCATAAGCTTTTAAATTGTTTTCATTCAAAGAATTTGTTTATAAGTTTGTTTGGTATATGCTGGGATAAAATATCAAAATTAGAATAAAATTGCAGAATAATATCATGTAAGGATATTCTTTATTTACATGGAATTTAAATTGGAAATTCAATTTCAAGAATATTCATGTGCATTCCCAGGGGCTTTCAGTGTTAGCAATGTTTGTGCCACCATAGGACGTCTTTTTTTCTTGACCAAGCTGTAAACGTCCTGAAGTTCCCCTTTTGATAAGCAAATAGAGAACTCCCCACTAAAGCCATTCTAAGTATAATCTCCTTGGGAAGAAGAAGTTATTTGTTGGAGCTCTCCCTGACCATATTGGTGTCATTAATAAATACTGGCACTGAATCTCCAGTCCAGATTGCTGGATTTGACCATAGAAGGAACTAGAACATAAGTCCAGTAAATTTCTGCTGCAGCCATACTTACCTGGCAGCTGACAAGTGCCATCATAGCAAGAAAAGGGTTGGAGGGGATTACCTGAACCCCTGTTCTTTCACCTCTTGCTAGGCATCAGTGGTCAGCTTCTTCAGTTGACTCCTTGTAGGGACACTAGCTTCTCTGGTGGTCTTAACCTGCTGCCTACTCTCTTCTCTTTCTTTGAGACTGGTGGATGAGCTGGCATCATCACCAAAGGTGTGATCTTCAGCTTCTTGAATGGTGGGATGAGTTGTTTTTCCAAGTTCATGGTGGTGACGCACTGCTCGCTCTGGCACCCAGATGGGGTTAGAAGCACCTTCTGGGAAGATACAAACGTGCCCTCTTCCCCACATCATTACTGGATCTGGCCCTTTCCACTGTCCTGTTTGTAAATCCTTCCATCGTGCCATACCGGCAGATGCTATGGCACCAGGAGTTTGATGCCTCTCGGCTGCTGTCTGACCTTTATCGTCACAATTTAAAAAATTTAAAGTGTAAAGGGCATGATTTAACTGATTCTGTGGAGTAGGATTATACCTCTCTCCCCCTTTTTGTTTTTGTAATTGAGTTTTTAAGGTTCGATTAGCTCTTTCTACAATTGCCTGTCCCTGGGGATTATAGGGAATTCCTGTTTTATGTATAATTTGGTATTGCTTACAAAATTGCTGAAATGAGGAGCTAGTATATGCAGGTCCATTATCTGTTTTTATTTCTAGGGGTCGTCCCATGACTGGAAAAGCTGCTAGGCAGTGGTCAATTACATGCTTTGCACTTTCCCCTGTTCGGGGAGTAGCAAAAATGAAACGTGAGCATGTGTCTACAGAGACATGGACCCACCGAAATCTGCCAAATTCAGGCACATGTGTAACATCCATTTGCCAGATTTGATTAGGTTTAAGCCCTCTGGGATTTACCCCTAATGCTGGCACAGGGAGATGGATAATACACTGAGGGCATTGCTTGACAATTTGGCGAGCCTGCTCTCGAGAAATATGGAATTCCTTGTGCAAGGCAGAGGCATTTTGATGATGCAGGGCATGAGAGGCCTGTGCCATGGAAAATGGGGTGGTCTCCTCTACTGAGGCAACGAGACGATCTATTTCCTCATTACCAGCAGCCAAAGGACCTGGAAGGCCAGAATGGGATCTAACATGGCCAATAAAACATGGGCATTGCCGTTTTTGTATAACTCTTTGTAAGGTGGTAAACAAATGGAATAGTTCCTCAGAGTTTGTATGCCCAATAGTAGCAGTTTCAATAATTGTAGCCATTCCAACTACATAAGCACTATCACTGTAGATGTTGACAGGTTCAGAGGCAAAGTTTTCTAAAGCATAAATGAGAGCTTGGATTTCTACTCGTTGTGCAGAGGAATAATTTGTCTGAATTACTTTAGAACTCTTTACACTATAAAATCCGGCTTTCCCTGAGCTGGACCCATCAGTGAAGACAGTTAGTGCTTGGGGGAGAGGTTGTTGTTTAACTATTTTTGGAAAAATAAAAGTTGTAACAGACAAAAACTGTAAAATCTTATTAGCAGGATAATGATTTCCAATTTGACCAGGATAGTTAGCAAGAGCTGTTTGCCAATTAGTAGAATATTGCCATAGCCAATTTTGCTGTGTCGTGGTAAATGGTACTGCAATGAGAGAAGGTTCTTGCCCTACCAATTGAATTAGTCTGTACCGTGCTTTCGCTATGAGCTGAGAAACCAAATCATGAAAAGGTGTTAACACTTTAGTTGGAGAATGAGCTAGGTGAAGCCATTCTATTACTCCTGGGTCCTGCCAAATGACTCCCGTGGGAGTGTGAGTAGTAGGGAAAATTAATACCTGAAGGGGTGCAGTTAAATCTACTCTTGTAAGCTGAGCAGCTTGAAGGGCAGCTTCTACTTTGGTTAAAGCAATACTAGCTTCTGCAGTTAATTGTCTAGGAGAAGATGGTGAGGAATCTCCTCGAAGAATACCATACAAAGGAGATAAATCTGCAGTAGTCAATTTTAATGAAGGACGGACCCAATTAATGTTCCCAAGTAACTTTTGAAAATCATTTAAAGTTATTAATAAATCAGTCCGAATTTGCAAGCATTGAGGACGCACAGTACGTCCTTCAATTAAACTGCCTAGATATTGAAAAGGAGAACTTTTCTGTACCTTTTCTGGTGCAACACACAGTCCCATAGTTAAAAGCGAATGTTGTAAGTCTGTAAACACTTTATGAAGAGTATCCACATTCTCATGAGCCAATAGAATGTCATCCATATAATGGATGATGTATGCCTGGGGGTGTTGCTGCCTTATGGGGCGGATAGCTGCATCCACAAAATCCTGGCATAACGTGGGACTGTTAGCCATTCCTTGTGGCAGCACTTTCCAGCAGTATCTCTTTGATGGCTCTTTAAAGTTTATTGCAGGGACACTAAATGCAAATCGTTTACAGTCATCTGGATGCAAAGGTATAGTGAAAAAACAATCCTTTAAATCTAGAATGAGTAGCTCATAATTAAGAGGAATAGCAGTAAGTGAGGGAAGCCCCGATTGAAGGGGGCCCATAACCTCCATGGTTTTATTTATCGCTCGGAGATCTTGCAAAAGTCTCCATCCACCTGATTTTTTCTTAATTACGAAAATAGGTGTATTCCAAGGACTATAAGTAGGTTCAATGTGACCAGCTTCAAGCTGTTCTTGTACTAGAAGCTGTGCTGCTTGAAGCTTCTCTCCAGTTAAGGGCCATTGATCAACCCAAACAGGGTCATTAGAGAGCCACGTGATTTTTGCAGCAGTCCTTTTCTGGGTCGGAGAGACGACCAAGGCCCCTAATGAAAAAGCTGTGGCTCACTGTATCCTAGCCCTTTTCTCCCTGGCTGGGTAGACGTGGGAATAGAGGATAGTCTGCCTTGCTGCCTTTTGCCCATTCCTTTAACAGGACAAAATTCTTGATTTAACATTTGAGCTGTAACTGCAGTATTGGGACTTATTAGTAATACTCCCATTTGCTCTAAAATGTCTCTTCCCCAGAGGTTAATAGGTAAATGATCAAGCACATAAGGTGTAAAATATCCTGTATTTCCTTCTGAATCTTCCCATTTGATGAGCTGCGCACTCTGTTGAGGCTGAGAGACTTGGCCAATGCCTTGTAGATTGGCAGTGGCTGTATTGAGAGGCCATGCAATGGGCCAATGCCTGGAGGCAATCACAGAAACATCTGCCCCCGTATCTACTGTTCCTCGGAAAACTTTCCCATTTAATTTTAATTCTAGCTCTGGGCGCCCTCTTTTAACTAGTTGTGCCCAGTATATTTGATTAGAAGATCCAAATCCTCCTTCTCCCCGAAGCTTTGTGGAGAGAGGTTTCCCTACTGTACAATAGGGCAAGATGATAATCTGGGCTATTCTTGTTTCTGGAAAAATTTGAATTATGGTGTTTGTTGTTTGTGCTATAACTTTGATTTCACCAGTATAGTCTTGGTCTATTACACCTGGTAAAACTTGAAAACCTTTGATAGTTAGACTACTTCTCCCTAAAATAAGTCCCATGGTGCCCTTAGGTAATGGTCCATAAATCCCTGTAGGGATTGCTTGTGGACCCATATCGGGAGTTAATACATATTTGGTGGTGGGACAGAGGTCCAATCCTGCGCTTCCTGGAGTGGCATGGTAGAGTTCTTTGACGGTGGGTCGATTGGCAGGCCTGTATGGTATAGCTGCACTGGGGTGTGTGACAGTGCCCCTATTGTTTGGTGGGGCCGGGGTCTGCCCCACTTGCCGTTTCCCTGATGTGGGTCAATAGGCCGGCCATCAATGTCCGTCTGGGAGCGGCAGCCACTGGCCCAGTGTTTCCCCTTGCGGCAGCGAGGACAAAGACTTGGCTGCCTAGAAGAGTGATTAGGAGAACTCTCCTGTCTTTTTAAGGCAGCTTGTTGTCTGCAATTCTTTGCAAGGTGGCCTGGTCTCCCGCAAGTGAAACAAGTCCCTTTTTCTTTGTTCCCAAAATGGTTCCTCTGCAAAGAATCCTTTAATGCAGCAGCCAAAGTCACTCCCTGAACATAGGAAGGCCCAATATCGGCACAAATACGGATAAACTCAGAAATTGACCCCCGTTTTTTGTAGGGGCGTAGAGCCTCCTGACATATTCTATTCGCATTTTCAAAAGCCAGTTGCTTCACTAACAAGGATCCTGCATCTGGATCTCCAACCACTCTATCTACTGCCTGAAGCAACCGTGCCACAAAGTCCTGATAGGGCTCCTCTGGCCCCTGTATAATTTTTGCAATGTCCATGGTTTTTTCTCCCTTAGTGGGCAACTCCCTCCAAGCTTTAGTGCCACAAATATTTATTTGCTGATAAGCTTGTAAAGGGAGCATCATCTGAGCCTGTAAGCTGTGATATGCCCCGGTTCCTATTAACATTTCAAGAGTGATAGGCACACCATGTTGTTGATTTCTAGCCGCTTGCTCTGCACTAAGTTCAGTCCAATTGGATTTCCACAGTAAATAATCTCCAGGGGAAAGACATGCTTTAGCCAGCGTTTGCCAATCTAGAGGAGGCAGAGCTTCACTAGTTACAGTGTCAAGCAAGCCCAAGACAAATGGAGAAGTGGGGCCATACGTGGAGACAGAGGTTTTAAACTCCTTAAGGGTTTTAAAAGGAATAGCCTCGTGCACTCTCAATGTCTGCCCTGGGTTGGTAGGGTCTGGCCTTTCTAGGATTGGATACATTGAAAGTCCTCTAATATCCTCTCCTGCTCGTTTTGCTTTCCGTAAGGTCAGCTGTAAAGGGGACAGTATTGGCACAGAAGGTGAAGTTTTTATATTTGGCTGTGCACCTGCTTCTAGCCTTAAAGGCCGGGTGTCGAAGGTTATTTTTTCAAAATTGTGAGCAAGATCTTCCTCATCATTTAAATCATCCTGCTCACAGTGATACCTGCCTTTCTTTTCCTCTAGCTCTGGCTCCCACTCATATCCAGGAGATAAGTAAGGCGGGTTCTCAATCATGAATGGTGGGACAGGGGCAGGAGCAACGGGTACAGGCAGGGAAGGTGGAGGAGGTGCAGAAGGTGGGGGCGAATAGAGATCTCCTTTTTGAGACCATAAATTACCCATATTTTACACCCGGTTGATTTCGTTTCTTATAACAATCCACTCCTACTTACCTTAAGTCTGGGGTGCGCGCACACTTTCTAGGAGCGATCCCTCGCCTCTTGCCCCACGTTGGGCGCCACTATGCGGGGACCTGATACGGCCGGGGATCTCCCTTCTCCGTGGCCAGCACGGAAAGAGAGATGAAACTGGTTCTTTGTAGAGGCAGCCAGGGATTGAGAAATGAAGAAATGAAGAGAGACGACGAAGAGATGGGTTTAAGCTGGGCTCCAGGTGGGTTGCAGACCTCCTCTGCTGGAGAGACTGACTGACAACCCCTGAGCCACACAGCACCTCTATTTATTCTCAAATACACAAAAGGTGGGGTTTTCACAGGAAAAAACAAGAAGCCTAGGAGGGGCCAGATCCCACCCACTCCTTCCTGCCTGACAAACACAAACAGGAACTAAGAACATCTCGGCACTTCCAGGGCAGGGATGTAACTGACATGATTCTGTCAATATCCTAGCTTAGTCAGTAAACATGTCCAGGTCTCTTCCTGGGGGCTCCCTACAAAAACAACTAAAATTAAGTTTTAGTTGTTCAAGATTTAGATTAATTTGTTTAAACCTGCCTTTAAAAGTGCTATCCTTTTATCAACTATAGAATCTGACTTAATGAAATATGAAGTAACATGGAGATGTTTGCTTGTGCTTTATAACTAACAATAAATGCAATGCTTGTTAATATATTAACCTATCAGTTATGTTTCAAAACAGGAGAGAAAAAGATGAATAATAATTTTAAAAATACACACAAAAACTTTCCCAAGTTCTCAGTTTATCAAGATGGTTATAATGGGGTTTGTAACCAAAATGACATTGGTTCAAAACTTGGTATTTTTTAGTTATAACATTAAAAAGAATCACAATAACAGTTAACATTTATAGAATATTTATTCTGAGACAGATATTTTGATAAGAACTTCACATGCATTATCTCATTTTTTTTAGGGATATTAAGGAAAAACATGATTATCCCCCTTCACAGATGTCATCCATAAAGTAATGGAACTGATATTTGAACATACTTTATTTAACTCAAACTTTTACCTACTATGCAAGTTCCTTCAGTATCCTTGTCTATATACTAGGGACATAATTCCTACTTGAAGGAGTATAAATTAGGTCATGTATATAAAAAGATTGTAGGCATTTAAATCTTAATTTTATTTTCTCTTTAGGGGTCAAGAATTCAGTTCATAACCTGGATGGCATAGGCACTGACTATGAGTGCCTGATTTAGTATAAGCAATGTCTGTGTCATCTATAGTTACTGGTAGCCAGAGCTGGAAAGCGCCTTTGATCTAGTTCAGTTCCTTGTTTTACAGCCGAAGAAACCAGAGGTTCAGAAGGCTGAATGACTTACCCAGAGTCACAGAGCCAGTAATTGGCAGAGCTGGGATCAAAATTCAAGACTCTGCTAGTACATTCTGCAGTTTCTTTGACAAGTTAATTGTATTTTAACATGAAAAAAATAAGTAAATGATTAGATGTAAAAATATAAAGTTTGCTGTCCCCTCATTTTTATTGATAATTTTATAATTATATTTAGTGTTTTAATAAACAATTATTAATAAGGCACATTTATATTTATTTGCAAATGCCTGAAACTGACATTTCATGCCATCTTCAATGATTGTTAAGTTGTTAGCAACTCACCCCACTAGGGTTAATTATTACACCTAATAACACTCCTGCCTAGACTAATTAATCTCATAAATCTCTTTAGAGAAGTATAAAATTCTCATTACTTAAATGATAAAACAACTAATCTTTGCTCCTTGTCCCTCTGAGATAATAAGATTGCCAAGACTGCTACAGTTGAATGATGTTGGAAGGTAATTAATAATGCTACAAGACTGGCCCCAGACAGCTGACTGCCTGGAAACAGAGAAAGCAGACATGTTGGTACACAAAAAGGGAATATGGAGTGTACACCTTTAAATATTTAAAGTAATTCTTTTCCATTTAGTCTAGACTTTCATTTTAGAGGGAGATCCTTAGATATGTTAAAATGCTGTCATCTAAAACTGCACTAAGTATTTAATATTTCATTTAGCCTGATTTTCAGACTTTTATTGCAGAGGGAGGTCCTTTGCCATATTGTTAAATTTGTTGTCACCTAAAATGTCACTGTTTAATTTTTTTCATTCATTTACTCAACAAATATAAAAGAGCTCTGGGATAGAGCCTAGAATGGATGGATACTGCTGCTCCCCTTGCAGAGCCTGCAGTCCAGAAGACGGACAAGTAAACAGACAACCCAAATCTATAATAATAAAAAGGTAAAATGCTAATTAGACTGAACATCCCTCCGGGCGTTATTCCGGACGTCCTTCTGGATGAAGCCAGGGCTGGAGCTAAGCAGCCTGGGTCCCGGGTGCTGGAGAGAAGCTAATGCCAGCAACCAGGGGAAAAAGGCCCACTCTTGCATGAATTTTCATGCATTGGGCCTCTAGTATCATATAACTTGGGACACTTTTGTGTGACTTCTCCATGTCACTGAATGTCATCCCGGACTTCTTCAACCACCACCACTGACTCACAGTCACCCACCACATGGCCTATTCTACTCACTCAGTTTGTCACTCTAGAAAAGGAGTCATTATGTTTTAGTTTATCTGTGCTTCTATGAATTCATTGAAATTCCAGGAGACAGAAACTACTTGTGTTACTGGATCAGAGAGACTTGAATACGACCATTGATTAAGTAGATATAAAAGAGGTAACCACATGGGTAAATACAAAACTCAGAGAATGGCAACTGCAGGAGGCAGATATTAGCCCTAGGGCTGAAGAAACAAAGATAAAGGGTTGGGATTATTATAACTTGGAAACTTTACGGAGAGGCCCTGTGGACTTGAGTCCCAGGGCTCCCAGGAGAGGGCACAGCTGCCCTGATGCTGTCTCTAGGCAGTGAGTAGGCATGATGAAGCAGTTCTTGCAAATGTTGGAAAACCCCAAAATGGATTATCTGCTACTAGGAACCTCTGCTTCTGGGAAGGAGAACATTCCTGAGGTGACTCTACCGGTAACAGGGAAGCTACGGGAACCCATAGGAAGCAAAGAGAAAACTGCCCGTGTTTCTCCCTTTCTGTGTCAGTCTTTCTCAGCTACTGCCCCCCCACCCCCCTATGCCAGAGTCTAATAGGGGGTCTGCTGACAAAACAGAAATGTAGTTTTCTGAGTTCCAGCTCCAGCATCATAAAACAAAGTATTTAAGGGTGAACTAGGAAAAGGAGGCAATTATTTAATAAATATAAAAAATGAGAATCCAATAAAGTGGCCCCTGGACTCTGTTGTCTTCAAAACCCCAACTCCACGTCCGACACATGCTCCTTGGACTCATTCTATGTAGTTCTGTGAGGACAGGTCCCCCTCCTATGTGGGGAAGGAGGTCACTGGGAGGCGGGGAAAGGGGAAGTCTTCCTGAGCACAGTTACCCTGCAGCTTTGCTCCTCCAGCTCCTATTATAGGATAATATACACAGTTATCTTAATATGCACATATATTTATGATATCCTCCCTTTGAAGCATCGGGGTCCATATATCTCCATAGGGAAATGGTGTGTATTGAAAGGTGCGCCCAGATCCACTCGCTCATCCTGTTTTGCCAATACCCTGATAAGAGTTATGATGGGGATACAGAATTATTTCACTTTCTACTAAGAGAGCCTCTACTATGCCTTTTTTGCTCAGGATTGCTGAGAAATTGGCTACTGGCCCACCTGCTGGAGGCCTTATTTTTTTGGGAGAGATGAGAGAGGTAGAGTTCTAGGAATAAAATGGGCGGAGTTGAGAATGAGTGTTTTTGCAAGGAAGTATAAAAAATGGATTCAGTTCAGAGAATGACAGAGAATGACTCTTTGGGGGAGTATATAGCTATTATATATAATGGTTTTTTTGTACACACATTTTTAAATTCTAGAACTTTGGTGTGTATCCTTAAAAGATCAAAATATTAAAGTGCTCCAATAAAATACAAGCGGCATAAATAATCACAACTCTGCAACAGTGTGGACGTGTCTCTTCCAAAAGCGTCTATAGTAAACCTGCTGGTCACTAAGTGGCTTTTGGTACCATGTAAATGAGGACGATTATTTACTGCCACAAGCATGCTCTATTATATATTTTTACATGCTTCAGATAGTGCCAGCCTGACACAGAGCCGCATCTCTGATACCCTATTCCTGCCAGGTTACACTTGCTCCGCACCTGCATTGCACGAGGCCATCTACAGCGCCAGCTCACAGATACCATCACAATAGATAGTTTCCTCACTTTTAGCAAAAATAAGTTTTACATATCAATACAAATTTCAGTGTACTCTTGTAACTTCTCCTTTATAATGTGAAGATGGGTAGGAAAGGCATTTGTCCTAAAATAGTGCGTGACTTAGTATTACATATGTCTCAGCAGCTTAAAAACATATTGAGGTAGTGAGTTGTGTTTTAGGAATAGACAATGGAAGTTTCGGTGTGTCCAGAAAGGAGGAAGGGTGAGGATATATAAAAATTTCTCCAATGAAGTGCCTTGGCCCAATAATTTGAATATAAGTTAGTCCTATTGGTAAAAATTCTCATATGGAAGTGACTATAATCAAGCAATTCTAATAAGTTTGGGTTTTGACTATTGATGTCAAATCTTGTAAAAATGGTACAATGATGTGATCTGTTTGGAATATCACTGCTTGGAAATGTGACAATTGTAGCAAATAATAATCCTATTTTGTCTATAAATCCTGAGGGCCAGAACAATTTAACAGGTAAAAGTAGAAGCAACAGCCCAGCTGGTGTGCTCAGTGGTTGAGCATTGACCCATGAACCAAGAGGTCATGCGTTCAATTCCTGGTCAGGGCACATGCCTAGGCTGCAGGCTCAGTCCCCAATAGGGGGTGTGCAGGAGGCAGCCAATCAATGTTTCTATATTTCTATCCTTTTCCCTTCCTCTATCTATAAAAATCAATAAAAGCATACTTTAAAAATAAACTTTAAGAAGTAGAAGCAATAGGTGGATTCCCTCCTAATGCCAGTCTTTCTTTGCTTTAGTTTTTCAGTCAGGCACTAAGGCAAAACTAATCTGTAGTCCAGACCTGTGCTGCCCAAGATACACCAGCTATACGTGGCTATTTAAATTTAAACTTTAATTTAAATAACATTCAAAATTCAATTCTTTAGTTACACTAACCTCATTTTAAGTCATTAATGGCCACATGTGGCTAATAGCTAACATTTGGAGAGCAGATACTGGAACATTCTTTCACTGCAAAAAATTATATTGGATAGTGTTGGTAGATTGTACATATAGTCAAGAGTACCAATTCTGAATATAACAATTTCTAGAAACTTTCTAACAAAGGCATGTAAACATTAAATCAAAAAAAAGAGGAAAGAGGGGAAGTAATTATTTACTTTATTTTCTTTTCCTATTCTCTCATTTAAAATAGAAAAAGTCTACAATGATGTATTTATGTTCCCATTATTATTAATGATAGCTGGCCTGGGATGGGAAGGCTCATTCCTGAGTACCTCTGGAGCACCCAGGACCCAGAGGATGATAGATTCCAGGAAGTCCACCCAGAATTCTCTGGCACAAAGATTATGTGTATCTGAACTGCTGAAGATGTCTCATGGGAGCACACCCTGGCAGAGCAGAGCAGAGCTGCCTCGCCAAAGAGGGGCTTGGCTCTCAAATTAAACTGTTCCATAGTTGTGCTGGTTTCACAGGTGGGCCATATCACTGTTGAGTTGTTCAAGGAAGGAAAGGAAAATAAAGTTTCCTTCTTCAGGGCACACCAAATTAGGGATTCCTGTGGACATTGAATTGGTGCCAACAACATAGGTTGACACATTATTTTATTCCCATTTACAGATTGGAAGCTGAGGCTTGTAAAATTTAAGTATTGCCCAAGGCCTCATAGCTAAGAAATAAATCTAAGATTTGTTAAAAAAAAAAAAAGAAGAAGAAGAAAAAGAAGTTAGAGGGATGGGTTGTATGAGGCCTTTTCCCACTGTAGAGAGGCAAAATTTGCCACCCCATAATGTGTCTCTCTGGCATGAGGATTTTTTTACTTTTTACTTTTAAGAAACAAAAGATTCAGAAAGAAACTGACCTTTCCACTTACTGGATAAAATATTTTATTTATTTATTTATTTATTCATTCATTCATTTAAATATTCTGTTCTATGGCCCTAAAATATTTTAGATAGAGGGCTTATTCCAGGAAGGAAGCTGTCACCATAGATAACTAAAGCATAACATGAAATGGGTGTGCTAGGGACACTTGGCAGGGCCTAGAGATGGGAGTCCATCCCTTGTCTCTGTGTGGCAAACATTTGTTTTTCCATCTCCATATCAATTGCCTTCTCTTTCAAGTCCCAACCCACTCCCCTCTTTTCCTTAGCTCAAGATGGCATATATGCATCAACTGGCGCCTTGCCCTAAGGTCCCATAGCCTATGGAACCCCTGTATGTATAAATGTAATTAAATTTGGTTATTTTCTCACGATCTGTCTGATGTCTATTTAATTCTTATACCAGTCAGAAGAACCTAGAAGGGTAGAGTAAAATTTCTTGCTCTCTGAATACCCAATACCACACAACCCCCAGTTATCGGGAGCAATTTTTCCTTAGGGACCCAGAACTCCTTGTTCTGCTACCAGTGTTATTTTGAGACATCTTGTCTTAGTAGATTGAGGGTGAGCATCTTTCAAAACCTGAAGAGATCATAGGCACAAAAAAGTTTTCCTGTAGGGAGTGCCAGCAGAAGCAGCTGTGCCCATGTTTGGCATGTTAATAGACACGGCGCGCACGCACACACACACACACACACACACACACACACACAACTTAAAAAAACACATTAATTCTCATTCCTCCTGCCTTTCTTAACCTACCTTTCTTTTCTAGGTTACAGTCAAGTCATTCAAAGCCAGTACTCAGAAAGAAACCTTTCTGCCATTTCCTGGAGGCCATAGATCACATCTTGCCAAGTTAGAGCAATAGCTAACTAGGACTGCACAAAAATCACAACAACACAATAATCCAAAGTCAATAGCTGCCCTCATTTACCATACTCACAAGCTCTACAAATGCTCACATACAGTGACTACAGACATCACAGGATGGAAGCTGCCTTCTCTTGGAAGCTTATGTTTCGTATCTGCTGTGGTGATGACAACTTGGCAGGCCTAATAGCAAGCACAAACTCCGTTGTGTACCGTTGCATACCTTTGTAGCTCACATTTTAGTTTCAGGTACTAAAATAATTTTATTTGAAACAGAATAAGACACCAAACAGTGTTTTCTTAGTTATGAGGCTGACATAAATGCCAAAATAAGTTAAAGATCCCTGGAAAACTTTTACAAGCCTAAGATTCATTTTATTCCTTCCTATATTCTGAGCCCAGAACTCTATAAGTCTATTTCATAAAATATGATTTTCTTTTCTGCCTTTTTTTCTAAAATTTTGCCTTTAATGAACCTCTGTACAACTGCACAGTTCAGCATTACCCATGTGGCATGTGTCTGAAAAATTTCTACTGAGCTGTAACATGATAAGATGTTGTATTATTCAAGACACTTGCTATCATTCAGGCAGCTTTTATAGAGAGGAGAGTAATGAAATGCATAAGTAAAACAATAACTATAATCTGTGCAAAAGCTAATTTGCTATAGAGTAAATGTAATATGTTTTGATCCCATCGAAGCATATTATGCATGCTTTGTGAAATCTTATTTGTAAAATTAATTTAAATTGTCTTGGAAGAGAGCTTGCTGACGGACTTATACAAGGGTAGCAATCATTAGCAAGATGAAAGAGCAGTGTTCAGGCAGCAAGAATAAAGGCTATGAGCCTGGCAGAATAGAGAAGGTAGAAGGCTGAGGAAAGAGGAAGGGAGGGAGAGTTTGTGACTTATTTGAATGTCACAGGGAAGCTAATGGTGAAGTGGATTCTCAGCATTTCATTGTTTTATCCCTAACCACAGACACCATCGTTTGTTTTTTTTTTTTTCCCTTGGGACAGGGAGAATCTAAGCCCATTCTCTTTACCTTTTTTGCAGCCTACTGTGGAATTCTTCCACACACCCTCCAGCCACAGGATCTCAGTCCTGCCCAGTGTTCAACGTGGGGATTCAGTCATACCCTTCCTCTGGTGACCATGCAGACGTGCCAAAGTCTCTACCCCTGCTTGAGGATTTTTTTTTCCCTTAGGACTGATCGGAACTAGGACACTGATTTTACTTTCAGCTTGACAAGTACTTATGAGCATCTTCTATGTGCTATGTTGTCTACACAGCATGTTTCTATGGTCTAGAACAGTGGTCGGCAAAGTCATTAGTGAACAGAGCCAAATATCAACAGTACAACGATTGAAATTTCTTTTGATTGCCAACTTTTTTAAACTTAAACTTCTTCTAATGTCACTTTTTCAAAATAGATTCGCCCAGGCCGTGGTATTTTGTGGAAGAGCCACTCTCAAGGGGCCAAAGAGCCGCATGTGGCTCATGAGCTGCAGTTTGCCGACTATGGCTCTAGAATTAGATTTACACCTGTGAACACAGCACTGTCCCTGCTTCAGGATTGTCCCTGTCCCTGAGTGCAGTGGGAACACAGGCATTTACAATGCATTGCAGGTCCCCCAGCCAAAGAGAACCACCTTTTCTCTAACCAGCCATCTTGGAGGTCATGCTCTCAGCATCAAAGGTGAAAACAAAGAATCTCAAGGATCTTTTCTGTGACTCTGCCTCTGTGTCACACAGGGAGCATAGGCTACTCTACACTCAGGCAGATACAGGGCCTCAAAGGTACTTGATAAGTGAAGATTTAGAAAATGGAGACACGTTCAAGGATATTAAAATTAATTAAAATACTTATATTGTAGCCCCAAGGGGTCCAGATACCAAATCTCTAAGTGCCCTGAAATGATGGTCACATATGTGATTACTTATATGTGACTTGGTTTGTCAAAGGATAGCTGTGGCATATGCTGTATCTCCAGGCAGAAACACCAGAAATTCCAAACATCTGAAAGGCATGAAAATTGAGAACACATTTGTATGAACCATTATTTAGTTTTATTAGAGAAACTGATCTTCTGGTGGCAAGAATTAGATAATCTTCATTGGTTTACCATAATCAAGGTCATTCTTAAATATAGATAAGGGGCCAACGATGTACCAAGTACATGGTGCATTGGGGAACAACCAAATGGAAATCTAGATGCTCTTGTGGAAGGGATTGAACAAAACAAACAGAAGAAAGTCAATCAATCAATGTCCCCTTTACCCATTAAATACTCAATTTAATAATTTAAAAATTCTGACACAGGATTCACTGGATATGGATCGATAGCTAGTTATTATATAGGAGCTTAACTTCAAAACAATGACTCCACAGAACCGTCAGAATCTCAGTCTCCAATACTATATCCCACCACAATAGATGTGTATATGAAGATTTAAAAACAAGGAAGAGAATTAAGAATTTCATTGCAAATATATAAGCACCTAAACATCATTTAGCAAACAGAACCTGAACAAAGGTTTATACCACACACATATCCCTCAGGAAAGATACATAAAGCTTTTGCATAGTCTCTAACCTTAAATAGCACTCAGCAAAGTTGGAGCAAAGTATGAGCATTGTAGTTGCATAAAATGGGTATCTTTTATATATATATATATATATATATATATATATATATATATATATATATTATTGATATTTTACAGAGAGGAAGGGAGAAAGAGAGAGAGAGAGAGAGAGAGAGAGAGAGAGAGAGCTAGAAACATCAATTAGAGAGAAACATCAACCAGTGCCTCTTGCACACCTCCTACTGGAGATGTGCCCACAACCAATGTACATGCCCTTGACCGGAATCGAACCTGGGACCTTTCAGTCCGCAGACCGACGCTCTACCACTGAGCCAAACCGGTTTCAGCAAAATGGGTATCTTATGGGTCTTAAAGGTCATGTAATAGAAATGTATAGATTCTTTATACAAGAATTTATTTTCTTCTTTAGGTATGTTTAAACTGATTATGTGGAGCTGTGGAGGATGACTTCCATAGGAGAAGACAGGAAGGGGAAAAAATGAGAAATAATGTAGATTTCTTCTTCCCCTGTTCAAATGGGGCACTTCTCTCAGTGTTATGTGCTCTATTTCCTTTTCTGTCCTCTTCTGCAGGCTGAGCTTCTCTATGCTACTGAATGAGTAGCACTTAGTACAGATTAGTAAGTGCTTAATAAGTATTGGTTGAGGTGGATTGGTGCAATGAAATGGCTTTAGTTTTAATGCCTACTTCCTTGTTTGAGACTTACTGGAATAACTGTGTCTGATAGGAAGCAGTTATTGACTCAGAATTGTTATAGTATTGTGATCAATACTCCTTCTCCTCATTTTCCTCCCTTTCTTCACCTTCCTCTTTTTCTATTACACACAATGACCATCAGAAAATTCTGATCATATTTGAATACTGATATTTCAAGTGACTTGACCTTACAATTTGAGATAAATAGCTCTATCGTAGGAACCTGAGAAAGCTGAAGTCTGAGAATTACTGGCTGCATATTTTTGGGTTGGCACCTAATCATGAGTAGCTGGGCATTTTCTGAAGCACTTGAACCTTCTTAATGAATACAAGTTCACATGCATTTGAATTGTAACTAATGGCTAAGAGTCTAGTCCACTTGATTCAACTTCCTCTCAACCTCTTAATGACCTTGAGCAAATTACTTCACCTCTTAATGTTGTTTCTTCATCTGTACCCAAGTTGTGAGGATTTAATGAGAGACTAAATGTAGAACATTTGGAATAATGCTATGTGTAACAAGTGCTCAATAAGTATAATGTTATATTTTTATTATAAAGTAAAATAATCCACTCCACATTACAAAGTGTCATGATTTTGAAGTGATGTTTATAATATTATATTGTTATTTGTGTTGATACTTGAGTCATTTGTGTCTTCAAGGCTTTTTTTATATTCAGATCTCCATCTTGTTATTTCCTTCATACATGCGTTTATTAGATGGTTGCTTCATTTCACTCATTTATTAATTCATGGCAAGATTGCATACCAAATTCTTTACTCTTAAGTTTTCTGTCTTAGAATGTAACTCTCTCCATCTCTACTCTTTGTCACTAGTGATCTTCCAGTCCCACCAACATAGAAATAAAGAGTCAAAGAAGCCTACAGTCAGAAAATAAGACAGAAAGATTTAGAGACATGCCACCAAAGTTGGATGCATATTGGCTCATTTAATCCCTACACAACCCTATGAGTTAGGCACCGTTATCAACCCCAGATAAAAAATGATGAAACTGAGGCAAAGAGGGATTAGGCAGCTTGAAAATAAGATAGAATTAGAATTCCTAGAGATATTAATGTCCACAGGAGCTGATTGGAATTAATGTTTAAATTTAGGCTATTAATTATGCTCATTAAAATTTCTGAAATAATCACTAAATAATTATAAAATCACTTGTATAAAGTTTACACAAATTGGGGACCAAAGTGAATGATTCAAATAAAGAAAATTAATAGAATACAAATCTAAAAAAAGGAAGTAACCCAAACAGTGCAAATATCATATGATAAGGTGCTAGAAATAAAGATTTTTACAAGTCACAGAAAATGAAAATGGCTAAGATTTTTAATTAAATAACAAGGGTACTAAATGCAATATGGTATTCTAAAACAGAAAAAGGGGTTAGACAAAGAATACAAAAAAATATTTAGGTTTGTATCCCTTCCACTATGTCAGTAACCAGAGAAACAGCAGAATTCTTTGGTGAAATGTTATGAAGGAAAACAACCTGAAAATATGTGATAATATGATCCCCTTCAAAAATATCTCCCAGGAACTACAGTGTAGATAACACTAGTTATTTATTTACCCAGGAGGCTGTGGAATGTAAGTAGTGGTGGTGGGGAGAGAGGAACTAACTTAGTCTAGCAGTTGGAAAAAAAATTCTGAAGAAATAGGATTTAAGCTGAGTTCTCAAGAGCAAGTGAGATTAATTGAGGCAAAGAGAACCTTACTATACCACTCTGAATGTGACAACCCCCAGGTTAACAGGTTCATTTCTCTTTCTCTGGCTTCAGGAGAATCGGGGGTATAGCTAAGAGTGAGCCCCACATTTCAGGGACCTGGGAGAGTCGGCCAGAACTAAACTCTCTTGACTTGCTTTGAATTTATAAGTCAAAGTGTGTCTCATTAATCCCATTTTAGGGGGAAGAAGATGAAAATGAGTTGATCAATCAGAACTTTGTTTCCTAGCAGTTGATTATAATCACCCTAATACATATGCCTGATTGAAATTGTTCTTGATTAAAGACTGGATAACTGAAGCCTGCTGGCCACATGAAAATATCATCAAATGTTTGATTCGGTGAAAAATGTACTAGACTGTGAGGCAGAGGACCTCAGTTCTTGTCTCCAGTTCTATAACCAGCTGTGTATTTTAGAGCATTTCTTGTAATCTCTGTGCTTCGATTTACTTTACCTAAAATGAGTAAAGGGATGGGGCTGCATAATCTATTAGATCCCTTAGAGCTAACTAGCTTTTCCATTTATCTTCACTAGAGGATGCTGAGACCTCCTTGTGTATTGAGTATGTGGTGGTTGGACAACTGGATGGTTGTTATGATCATCAAAATAGCAATAAAACTAGTTAGCATTCACTGACTCTGTTGAGGGCCAAGCAGTGAACTAGTTATTTCACATACCTTACTCACTCCCTTTGTTTAAGAAATATATATAATTGATTTCAAAGAGGAAGAGAGAGGGAGAGGGAGAGAGAGAGGGAGAGAGAAAGAGAAATGTCAATGATAAGAGAATCACTGACCAGCTGCCTCCTGCATGCCATCTACTGGGGATTGACCCCACAACCTGGGCATGTGCTCTAACTGGGAATCAAACTGTGAATTCCTGGTTCATAGATCCATGCTCAACTGTTGAATTATACTTTTACTATTTTAGTATTTACAACAACCTGATGAGGTAGATGCCATTCTTGACCTCAGTTTATAGCCAGGGACCTGAAGCAAAGAGAAATGAAGTAACTTGCCTAAGATCAAATAATGAAGCCAGGGCCAAGTACACATGCTGACTGCTAAAGACAGATGGGGAATGAGAGAGACCATCACTGATTGAAAGAAGGAAACAGAATAAAAGGTAAGATGGGCCTATGGAAAACTTCATGTTTCACAGTTTGGTTTAAGACAGCTCACGGCTGGGCAACTAACTACATTGCACATCTCCAAGGGGCATTATTCACACAAAGTACCATGTTAATGGTATGTTCTAGAGATGTCAAATATGGTACTCAGGGCTCTGGCAAAGTAAGAGGGATAGCATTTTCATCCTACCTTCCTAAACCCCTTACCCTGTTCTCTCACTACTGAGAGTGAAGCATCCATCTTATATAAAACTGTTGTTTGAAATTTTAACCTTGTTATTTTGGCTTCTGGAAATGCTTGTTTGCTTAAATAATAAGGAAAATAAGACTATTCCCATTCCAGAGAGACCATAAACTATCCCCAGACAGAGTTGTCAATGCTGATACCAGGCCAGGCCAGGCTATGAGATATGATCTCATGGCCCCTTCCCAGCATGGAGGCCTTTCTCAGAAGGCCCGGAAGACAAAGAACTAGAAAAAAATATAAATAGAAAAAGTTTCCTCCATGTTGAGAGGGGGCCCAGAATTTGAAAGACACATTTTTCTCTGCACAGAATTTAATAATAAAATGTAACTCTCTTTCTCTAAGCATGGCTTGTTTGTTTTCTGGTCTTCTGTAACAAAATGAGACCAATTCTACTCTAAATTTGAGGTGGAAATCGGAAGTGGGAAGTGGAAATCAACATTCACAAAGAGAAATTTTTCATATGCTTAATAGAGAAGAGAAAGTATTCTAAATTTGTTCAAGAAAGGGTTTTCATATGAATACAAAACAACATACACAGTCTCAATAGTTTCATATCCACTGGCAGAAAGAATCCCTGACTTGTTTTCTTTCTATAATATAGGATATCCAAAAGATGTGTACAAACTCTAGGTTCATTTTGATATATTTTCCCATTGAAATGTCGGTCTCTGTTGCAAGGTGAACCCTTAGAAGACCACAGACCCTTTCCTCTGCAGTGTAGAGAATGGGCTATGGAAAAAGAGCACAGACATTTTAAATTAGCTTACAAAGGGCATTTAGGTTGAAGGACAGGTGATTGATAAGAGGATTTGGAAAGTGTTGAGATGATAGCGCTTTTGTCAAGAGGAGTATTTATGACGGGCTTCTGCACAAAAATGAGAAAGTCCTCTTACCTTTAACCTTTGGGACCCTTGGAAACTAGTGGTCTATGTCCAGCTATGCTGGTTTAATTAGAGTCAAAGTTTTTGAGGATGTGCCGATCATATCATGCTTGCTATATCACAATCATGTTGAAGGAACAGCCTTATGTAGCTACCTTTGTAATAAGAAATATGATTTATATAATTAGACTTGAAGAATAATGTCAATAAAAATAATCAATTGTTAGAATTATTCATTTATTTGCTTATTTATTCATTCATTGGTAATTTCTGAAATAAATAAAAATATTAAAATAAGTAATATGTTTGGAATAAGACAGAGCTTGACTTAAATCCAAGTCTACAACTTTCTCACTGTGTGTCCTTGAGCAAATTATTTAATCTCTGGGTTCTAGGTCTGCTTATTTGTAAATAGGATTAATAATAATACCTACTTCATAGAATTATTATGAAGATCAAATAAAATAATGCCAAAGTAAAAACTCAATAAATATGAGCTATTAATATTAATATAATTATATCTTTATATATCCCAGAGAAACAAACTCAGTGAATTAATACAGTAGAAGTTCAAAAATAAAAAATAAATATATTTTATTTTCATTAAGGCTCATTTCTTATTAGCTTGTGATTCTGACTAGCTTAGATATTAAAATTAAAATATATATATATATATATTTTTACTTTTCACCACTAATAAGGTACTTTCCTCCCCTGCATAGATGAATACTGAATAATGCAATTTTTTTCTACAGAAGAGAGAATAAACCCTCTTATTGCTTTCACTATTGCATATTCTTGCAAAGCTAAAACTTCTCTTCATTACTGACCTGGGCATAGTGTATCAAGAGGTCAGATGACAGCTTGTGTCTGGTCTCCTATTTGATTTTCTATTTATGCTAAAAAGATGTAAAGCATCTCCCAAAATTATAAAGATGGAAAGAAGGATTAGAGGAAACTCATAGCTTCTTACCAAGTTTTCCATGTTGGCTTCTATTCTGCGTGGCAACTTTATAAGTTCACATTGAGCTCTGCCTTGAACTTAAACACTTGTACCATTAAGAAGACACACAAACTGAGATTTACTGAGCTCTTATGGTATTCTGTGCATAATACCAATATTTCTACAAGCTTTTTTCTTAATCAATTCTCATAGAGGTATTGGTTAAGGACTATTGTGACCCCTGTAGTGGCTGATAAATATATTTATTGAGGTTAATTACTTGTTTAAATCACACTGCTCATTTACTTACTCATAAGTTTACTGAATGCCTGAAACTGTGGTGTACTCTGTGGGATATGAAGACGTGAGAGATGGAATCTTTGTCCCCTGGGAACTTGTAGTCTAGTAGCAGAAGGTGAGGCACACCCGGGTGAGCCGTGTGTCCCAGGGGGCCATGTTCCCCGGGTGAGCCATGTCCCCCAAAGGGGCCGTGTGCCCTGGGCGAGTCGTGTGTCCAAGGGGAAGCAGTGGGACCCGGGGAGAGGGGCGGTGAGAACCAGAGGAGGAGCGGACTCTATTCGTGTGGTCCTGAGATAGTCACCATAAAACAAGCAGACTGCCAAGTGAGGAGCGGATTCTATTAATGTCCTGAGATAGTCACCATAAAACAAGCAGATTGTCAAATGACAGTGGGGAGGGGTAGGAGACCTGGGGGAGATAAGAGAACAACCGAAGGACTGGTATGCATGAATATAAGTACAACCAATGAACACAGAACTCTGGGGAGGAAGAGCATGAATGGGAGGTGTGTGTGTGGGGGCAATGGTAAGCTATGTACACATATAATACCTTAATAAAAAAATAATAATTAAAAAAAAGAAAGTGAGGCACAGAGGACAGTATCAACCTTATAATGGATGCCATGAAAAGAAACATCATTCTTTGGTATTCTTTCTCACCATAAGTTGTAAGTTTCCAAATAAACCTCAGACACATATACTTCTCTGTATGTCGCTGCCTCTGTTTAGACTTTGTGTTTCTCTAGTCCTTCTCTTCCTTCCCCACTCCTTCCCTTCACTAAGTCCTACGTGTGTTTTGAGACTCAGCCTAGAGGTTATATCTTCTAGAGAGTCACTCTTTAATCTGGGCCAGGGCTCCCTTTCTGCATACTCACTGATATCTAGGAAATTCTACAGAGTAAAAGCGTTTACGGCTGGTTCAGGATGACACAAGTACTGAAATTGTTTGGAGGCTAAAAAATCTGCCACATAGGTTTTGAGTGGCTTCGAGTTTAGTAATTGAAAAAGCAAATTTAAAATGGGTACAATAATGGTAATTTTATCTGCAGGCACTTCGCAAAACAGCTGTGATTTTCCAATCTCACAGTATGTACCAGAGCAAGGTCTAATTCTTAGACCACTTACTCCTAAATCCTGCTCACAGTGCTAATTATGAGAGCAAGTTCCTCCTTGAACTCTGCTCACTATACCACTGTTGGAAGCACAGGTCTTTTATCCTGCCCACTATGCCAACAGTCAGGGTAGGGTCTGAGCCTCTCTGTCAGAGGCTGGGCCTTCTTATACACTGGGTGGTAGATGGAGAAGCCATGAGAATTTGTGGATCTATAAGAGAGTCTTTATTGTAGAAAGTAGTGGCCCTGTAACCATTGCTAACAAGGAGCCATTAGACAAAGTAGTTCTCCAAAGGGTAGTAACATACAGTGGTAGCCGCACAACAGCTAGTTAACAACATATCTTTCCTACAAAGTAGTAGCAGCCTCTGTGTCTACAGCCATTATCTGAGCAGCCTCTGGACACACAGCCTCTCATAGTAGCTGCATCTGAGCTCACTCACTCAGTGGCCTTAGTAACATACTTTAATCATATTTAGACAAAATAGGGTTTCTGTTGAATAGTGACATCAATCATTTGGGTTATAGAAAGACATGCCTGTGCAGTGTACTGTGAGATTGCTGTGTCCTTGCACCTGTATATAGCATCTCAACCTTGAACATTTTGATTAGGAGTCCCATGCTCAGAGTGGCCTTGAACATCCAGTGTTCTCTGGACAAGCCTTCATACTCTAATTGGCCTTGAGCATACAGTGTACTCTAGATAGGTCCCCACCGCTTCTTAGTTTAAATTAAAAAAAAAAAAAAAAAAACTTTAAAGAGCTATTTCTTATCAGAATGACTTTTTTTTTCCCAGATCTTGATTTAGGACGGGGGAATGGGAATTACAAAATGGGTTTTAGCCACCAATAAACAAAAGAAAAAACACATTACTCTATATCAGTGGTCAGCAAACTCATTAGTCAACAGAGCCAAATATCAACAGTACCACAATTGAAATTTCTTTTGAGAGTCAATTTTTTTAAACTTAAACTATGTAGGTAGGTACATTGTTATTAAATTAAGTAGGGTACTCCTAAGCTGGCCTTTGCTAAAAACTCAAGGGGTCAAAGAGCCACATGTGGCTTGAGAGCTACAGTTTTCCAACCACTGCTCTATATATTCCTCTCTAACTATTTGATCTTATTGTAAAGTATTTCCAAAGAGCTCTAGGCAGTCTTGTTTCAAATATCTCAGATGACAATTCCTCCATCATTTGTGGTATAGGTCATTTCAGATGTGTATTAACTGCATGAGCAAGGACACTACTTTTATTCATATGTTTATTTTATTGATAACTCTTTGAAGTTGATAACATTCTCCATTTTCCTTTTACATGTTTGTAAAAGAGAGTGCACAGGAGCTAGGACAATCACCTCTAGGTCCTATGAGCAGATAGCTGATTTAGGAACCTGTGTAAGTAGACAGGCAGGGGCAAGCAGTGCCTGCTCTGCATCAATAACAACATGCTTACTAGCTAAGCTGGCATCTAACTCTTTTCTTGGTTGTCTACTGAATCTATTTCTCTCTCTCTCTTTCTCTCTCTCTCTCTCTCTCTCTCTCTCTCTCTCTCTCTCTCTCTCGGTAAGACATCCTAAAGGAAATGAAATTAAAAATAGTAAGGTAATAATTATATTAATTTCAATGATATTTTCTCATTTCATAACATAAGTGCATAACTGATTGGGAAGTAAAACACTATTCTTTGTATAAAAGCACCATCTTTATCATTCACCTGAGATGGATTGTTAAACTAGAGTCCTCATTTGATAAACTCCTAATTAGTGGAAATGGCCACCATGATGACCATTTATTCGAAAATCTGGGGATCTTTGGAAAATTCAATTAATTATTTGCTTGGCTTTCACTATAGGAATAATAATGGATTTTAATATTATGTTTTGAAAATTTCATCTTCATATATTTCAAGGAGGTGAATGAGTTTGCCTATAGAGTTCTGTGATTATCAGTGAAGACATGCCATGCACACACATAAAGTCTGCCTCATTTAGAGAAACTTACAAACTCTTTTTTAAAAATATATTTGTATTTATTTCAGAGAGGAAGGGAAAGGGAGAGAGAGAAAGAAACATCAGTGATGAGAGAGAATAATTGATCAGCTTCTTCCTGTACTCCCCCTCATTGAGCCTGCAACCCTGGCATGTGCTTTGACCAGAATCCAACCTGGGATCCTTCAGTCTGTGAGCCGTCACTCTATCCATTGAGCCAAACTGGCCAGGGCTACAAACTCTTTAATAACACAGAATAGAAATGTGCAAGAAAAATATATAAAAGTGTGGCTGCAGGTAATCTTTCTCTAGGGAAACTGCAGTGGTTCTCTCACATTTATAAGCCATTTATTAGGAAGAGATATGCAGGATGAAATAGCAATTCTTATGGTCTAACACAGGGAGAGGGAAAACGATATCCTAGGGCTTGAAAGAAATATCTAGTAATTTATTGTGGAATTGAACTTGAGATAATGTGAGTATGGCATAGATCTCATGCATAGACAATATTTTTTTCTGCTGAACTATTAAAATAATCTTTTTATAAGTTGATCTTGAAACATAGACTCCAAAAGAGTCTTAGACTTAAGCTCTCATGTATACAGGGACTGTGCAAAAGACACTGTGTTGGCTTTAAAGGGAAAAACAAACACCACAAAAGTTATTTTACTTTCCTCCTATTTTTTTTGCCAGATAAGGTTATATTTCTCAATCTTGTCTGCCCACACCCATCTGAACTGCTTGCATGAAGTGCTAATGAGATTCCAAAAGAAATAAACAATGCAATTTTCTATTCAGTCCTGAAAATTGGTGAATTTAATATTCTCTCCTTATCAGATTGAACAATGACCTTGAGTAAATTGCTCACTTCATCTTGCATGCCATTTTTTAAACAATATAATGGGGAGCCAAGATATCAAATGTGCATACTTTATTCTGCTCTCCTGACAAGACTCCTTTCTCTGCTGAGCACTCATGGGAATACTTACTTCTCAACAAAATTGCCTGAAGTAAGCACAGAGTCTGGACCTGTTTGATGCCCCTTCTTTAAAGGAAAGGAAATTTGCTTAAAAGATATACAGTATTGAGGTCAAATTTCTGTAGTTCCTCAACTGTATAACCATAGGCTAGTTTAGTAACTTTTAAGCATCAGTTTCTGGTTTAAAAATAATTCTTGCTTTGTAGTCATTGGGAGAATATGAAAAAATGTACATAAAATGTCACCAGTAAGAGTCACTCAAAATAACACATTTTAATACTCCTGTCAATGAAAGTAGTTTAGTTTAACAAAAATTCATTGGGTATTTACTTGTACAAAGCACCTGGCTAGGCACTGAACCTAGTAACATCAAGATAAAACAATCCATGCTTAGGAAAGAAAAAGTTTTGACTCTCTCACATGGATGTTTCTCTCTCTCTCTCTCTCTCTCTCTCTCTCTCTCTCTCTCTCTCTCTCTCTCCATCCCTCTCTGCCTTCCACTATCTCTAAAACCCAATAGAAAATGTATCATTGGTGAGGATTAAAAACAAACAAATATTCTTCTAATTGCCTAAATAGTCTTTTGAATGAGATTAAGATTTAAATTGGTGATTTTGAGTAAAGCAGATTACCCTCCATAATGTGATGGGTCTCATCCAATAAGTTTTAGACCTTAATGACCAAAAAAAGGACTAATCTCTGCTGAGGAAGAGGGAAATCTGCCAGTAGAAAGCTTTTGGACTCAAAATGCAACTTGAGCTGCTAGGTCTCAAGTTGATTTTGAACTTGACAGCTTTTAGTCATAAGAACCAGTCCTTATTCTCTATAAGTAGATACATATAGATCTATATAGATATGAATATATATATAAATATAAATATAAATATATATATATAAATATATATATATATATATATATATATATATTTATATATAAATTTTTTTTTCATGTCACAAATTGTAAAATTTTATTCTTTTCACCAGAGGCCCAGCACGCAAAATCTTTCAGTAGTCCACCTCCGCACTGCACTCACAGCCCCACCCACCTGCCCACTACTGCTTGCAGCTTTTGAACTCTCATAAGAGTGGTTGGGAGGGAGTTTCCAATCCCACTCCTTTGCCTCTAATGGTTTTCCTGCCTCTCTCCCCTTTCCCTATGCTGGTCAGGAAAGCCTCTGGCTTCTCCCCCTTCAAGGGCTAATCAGGGGAAAGAGCCTTTGACCTTGGCTATAAAAACACCTGTCTAATCAATGAGCTTTTTAGGCCACCCGGAATCCAAATGCATAAGTTACTTCAAATAAACATTTTTTGGGGTGTGTGAGAAAATTGAGGTCTCTCATAGTGAGAGGAAAAAACTATTGCTTTAAAATAGTGACAACTATTTCAATATTGTAATGACTGTATGAAAAAAAACCCCTCACATAAAAAGGCTGAAAAAATGTTATTTTACTTTGAAGACAGTAATAACTGTAAATAACAGGTTTCTTTCAGGCCACATCCTAAAACGGTAGCTGCTTTTTAATGTCGTAGGCCTATGCAAAGGTCTTAAAAGACCCCTGGCCCAGCCTTCTGAAGATTTTAGGTTAACACAATTGTCTTAAAAACTGTGAGATGCCTAAATTTTATAAACTACTGGCCATACCACCTTCCTCAACCATATTGTCACATAATCCAAGTTATCTATACTAATAAAAAGATAATATGCAAATTGGTCACAACACCCTCACAGTAACAACCAAACACCAATCTGCATGGGGCGATAAAGCCAGCAAGTGGGTTAGCGAGGGACAACCAAATGATTGACCAGCAGGCTATGTGGGGAGACCAGGTTGCCAGGGGAGTTAGCAAGGGATGACAAAATGACTGACCAGCAGGCTGCATGGGACGACCAGGCTGGCAGGGCATGAGGGGCAACCAAGCCAGCAGAGGGGGGTAGTGAGGTGAAGAGAGAACAGGCTGGCAGAGGGTAGCAATGAGGGGCAATCAGGCCAGCAGGGGAGGCAGTTGGGGGTGACCAGATTTGCAAGGGGAGCAGTTAAAGGCAACCAAACTGGCGGGGGTGGGGGTGGGGGTGGAGGTGGGGGTGGGTAGTTGGTGGTGACCAGGCTGGCAGGCGGATGCTGTTAGGGGTGATCAGGCAGGCAGGCAGGCAGGCAGGTGAGCAGTTAGGAGCCAGCTAAAACATCTAAAAGCATATTACAGACAACATGTGTTTATATTTTTAAAAAGTTTTTATCCTTACCCAAGGATATGTTTATTGATTTTAGAGAGGGGAGGAGAGAGAGAGAGAGAGAGAGAGAGAGAGAGAGAGAGAGAGAGAGAGAGATTTGTTGTCTCCTTTATGCATCCCAATTAGGAATCAAACCCAAAACTTAGAATCAAACCCACAAACTTTTGGTGTTCAGGATGATGCTCTAACCAACTGAGCCACCCAGCCAGGGCTTTGTCCTATATAATAAAAGGCTAATATGCAAATCAACCAAATGGCAGAATGACCAGTTGCCATGATGTGAACTGACCACCAGGGGCAGATGCTCAATGCAGGAGCTACCTCCTGGTGCTCAGTGCTCTCCCATAAGGGGACCTCAGCTCATGGCTGGCAAGGGCAGTGGTGACGGTAGGAGCCTCTCCCGCCTCCGTGGCAGCACTAAGGATGTCTGAGTGATGGCTTAGGCCTGCTCCTCCCTGAGTGTTTCTGGACTGTGAGAGGGTGCAGGCCAGGCTGAGGGACCCCCCAACCCCCAAGTGCATGCACCAGGCCTCTAGTTTTCATTATATAATGAAAAGTGTTTATTTTTGATGCTTTTGAGAAGTCTGAAGCTCTCTACTTATATTTGATGATTTTCTTGCAACTTCATGACACATCAGTACCTTGGGTAGGTGAGATCTTAAGAGACTGGGGAATGTACTGCAGTATAACAGTGGTGAATAGAGGACAGCTAAAGTCAATAGGATCATATAGTGCAAATTGAAAATCTGAAAGTTCATTAATGGGATTCATAAATACAGAGTGTTTTCTGGTGAAAGAGCTAAGGTGTATCTATGCCAGGAATTGAGAAGATTATACCTGTTTTGTTTCCTTCCCTTCAGAGATTGTCAGACAGTTTTTTATAGATGCTTTTGGAATGCTTCAGATATTTTGCCTTTCCTTATGATTGGCCTCTTATTTAAGCTTAGGGCAAAAATGTGACTGTTACATATTTTTCTAGAGAGTCCCTCTGTTAAGTAGATAAGAGCAGCATTTAAATCCTATCTTCCCAAAGAAAGCTTGTGAACCTACATTTTTAGCTTGTATTTCCCAACATAGCCTTTTTATCAGAGTATTGAGTCCTTTTACATATATGGTGATTATTGACTTAGGGAATTAATTAGAAGAAATTTTTTTTCTTTTTTTAATTTATTAAGGTATTATATGTGTATATAGTTTACCATTGCCCCCCCCCCCCCACCGCCGATCAATGCCCCCCCTCCCCAGAGTTCTGTGTTCATTGGTTGTACTTATATTCATGCATATCAGTCCTTTGGTTGTTCTCTTATCTCCCCCCAGGTCTCCTTCCCCTCCCTGCTGTCATTTGACAATCTGCTTGTTTTATGGTGACTATCTCAGGACCACACGAATAGAATTTGCTCCTCCTCTGGTTCACACCGCCCCTCCCCCAGGTCCCACTGCTTCCTTGAAGCACACGGCTCTCCCGGGGCACATGTCTCCCCCTGGGGCACCCAGCTCACCTGGGGCACACGGCCCCTCTGAGGCGCTGGGGTGGCGAACTGGAGGTGCCACGCTAGCTCCTTGCTAGCACGGCGGGCGGGCTGGGACGGCTGCAGGCGGGGAGACCATGCTCCAAGGAGTCTCAGTGGAACGGCTGTGGACTCGGAGGCCAAGCTCTGAAGCCGTCCACTCCCTGGACCCCAGGTGGAGTGAGCTCTGTTCTCAGTGGGCTTCCCTCACTCACGGCAGCGGCTGCTGGTGCGGTGGGGGCGGTGGCTTTTGTGGCTCAATTTCCATTGTGTTTTTAAAATCCACATGGCGGCAGCGGCGCCCCTACTTGGGGTCCCGGCAGAGGCTCCGGCTTGGCCCTGCGGTGGTGGGCCTGATGGGCGAAGGGCTTGTTGGGGCCGCTAATGGAAGGCGCTGTGCCATCTCCTCACCAGCATGGTGGGTGGGCTGAGACAGCTGCGGGCTGGCTGAGATGGCTGTGGACGGGGAGACCACGCCCAAAGGTGTCTAGTTCGGGGCTGAAGCAGAACAGCTGCAGATGCGGAGGCCAAGTTCCGAAGCTGCCCACTCCCTGAGCCCAGGGCAGAGTGAGCTCTGTTCTCAGTGGGCTTCCCTCATTCGTGGTGGCGGCGGGTGAGGCAGCGACGGTTGCTTCCGCGGCTTAATTTCCACAGTAGTTTTAAAATCCACATGGGGGCAGTGGCAGAAGCTTCGGCCTAGCCATGCGGTGGTGGAGGAAGGACTCGCCGGGGCCACGAACGGCCATCTCCTCACCTGCACAACAGGCGGGCTGGGACGGCTGCAGGCTGAGATGGTTGCGGGTGGGGAGACTGTGCTCAAAGGTGTCTCGTCCGGGCAGGAGCCGAAGGCATGGTGGAGGCCCCGCACTGGCTCCCTCCCTCCCACGGCGAGCCAGCAAGGATGGCCCACTCCCTGGACCCGGGGTGGAGCGAGGTCTGGCTTCCCTCATTCCCGGCAGCGGTGGCTCCGGTGGGTCTGGTTCCACCGTAGTTTTAAACTCCACATGGCAGCAGCGGCCCCTTGCTTTGTGTCTAGTTGTAGCCATCCCATTCCGCCAGCTTTCCTGTGGGTCTGGTGCGACCCCTTTCGATTTTTAGCTGTTATTTTTTTCCAAATTGTTGATGAGGTGGCAGCTTAGGAGACTGCCTCAGCCGCCATCTTGTTTTGGTCGAGAAAAGTTTTCTTTCTTCATGAAGTAATAGCTTCCAAAATGAAGAGGGGTGCCCTTCAATTCTCGGTTTCATTGTTGCATATCTTGATGGCTGTTTAATTTACATGGCTACTAAAATGACCATTACAGCACATTGGAGATTATATCACCACATATAAATGCTCAATAAAATAAATTTCTATGGATCAAGTCCAAAATTTCACTCATTTGCTTGCAAAAATAGTCACCTCATTTGAAATATTAAACACATTATGTTTCAGCATTAGGAGCAAGCAAAGAAAGTCTGCTTTACAACTGCCTACAACTTTATGACTCAATTTGCATACTAAATGACACCTTGTTTATAGATTAACTTCCTGGAAATAATTTGTAGACTTTATGATGACCTTAAAATTTACATGTATAATAGGAAACAATTATATACCATTTTCTGGAGAGAACATAAATATGTAAACAAAATTTAAAAAAAGTATAGCTTAGGGCAAGTTCTAGAAAATTTAATATTGTTCTGTGTTTGTATAAACTTAACTAAGTAGTTGATTATTTACCTAACTGTAGGAATAATTTTTTGACACCTTAACTAAATCCCATCCCAATCCAATCTTTTAAATAACAATTACAACATCTAATGCAACAATAAGGATCTAGCTGTGCTCCCCAATTCCATGAAAATTATGAAAATCCTCTTTTAATTTGATTTGATTTATAGATTTGTATTCTATTTCATTAATTTGTGTCTAGTTAGACTTTATTAGTGCATATTTTTTTAATCCTGGTCACTTTATAAATGTTTAGTATTTAGTGGTACTTATCCAAATCAGTTAAAAATATTTATGTTATAATAAAATAAAGATGGGGATTGGGTTGAGGTTTGACAAATGTATGCTGTTCTACCCAAAATAAGCAAAGGCAATGACACAACTTTTCAATCTTTTTTTCCTTTGTTTCTCCCTCTCTTTGCCTGCCTTGGAACCCTTTCCTTAAATAAAATCTATAGAATTTAAACATAAAATTCAGACATTATAAATAAATCTGCTCTGTGTGGGTAGGGGGCTGGTAAGACTTCCCCCCACTTTTGCCCTCCCACAATTGATCCTTGAAATGTTTATTCTACAGAAAATTCCAGTCTATTGAAAACCACATTTTTGAACTTATATTTTCAGTCCCAACGTATATTTTTATTCTTAATATTTTTACCAATCATGACAAACACTTAAATGGCAGTATTAATATCACAATTTACCTAATGCATTTCCAATGTCCTCTTTAATTCTTTCAAACCAGTGGAAAGGCAAGATGAAAAGAGATTTATAAAAATTACTTTGTATTATGTTACCTCCTAACTGAGTAGTTTATTTGCTTACTAAATGGTCTTACATTTATAGTCAATAGTCATCAACAGATAACACATAAACTTCAATTTCAATTGCAGAGGAGGTGAATCTGACTTGATTCATGGAGAATATGTTGTTTATCATGGAGAATATGCTACTAAATCCAGTTTATGGGAGGATTATGCCATTTAATTTACTTTGAGAGAGAAGAATATGCTTTCAATGAGAAACTGCATTGGCTATTAGAAAAGTAATGTAGCTGCCAGTCTGTGCTGTTTCACGAAAGCATGGGTACATTGCTTTGACAAAAACAAGTCAGATTTTTTTTCAATGAACCTATTAGAAAGAGCACTGGACTCATAGTTGGAGCCGGGTTCAAAGCCAGGTTTTTACAGTCACTAACTGTGCGACTAGGAGGAGATAGCCATGCAACTTCTCAGGGCTTCAGGCATCTTTGATATCAAATAAGGGATCAGGTAAAATGTGGGAGCCATGATCTTTTAAAACTTACGATCAAGAGTAGCTTTCATTGTTCCAGCAGCCCTGATAATCACCAGAAAAAATGAAAATGGCCTGGCGGGCATGGCTCAGTAGTTGAGCACTGACCTATGAACCAGGTGGGGGGTGTGCAGGAGGCAGCTGGTTCAATCCAGGTCAGGGCACATGCCAGGTTTGGTGGCTCAATCCCCAGTATAGGGCATGCAGGATACAGCCAATCAATAATTCTCTCTCATCATTGATGTTTCTATCTCTCTCTCTCTCTCCCTTCCTCTAAAAAAAATGTGAAAATGGCTGCAGTAAAATTATTGTATAGAAAGCAGCAGGGAGTTGGTTGCTCCTGGGCCAACTTCAGAGGTGTGTGGGGGAGGGAGTAGGGGGTGAGGTATGTATGTTGGTGATACTAGTTAGTACATCCTCTAGGTGAGATTTCATGATCTTTGATTAGAGAGAGGGTCAAAGATAAATTCAGTTTATGGAGATCAGCACATTCAGTTTACTGTTACAATGAGAACTATATCATTCCAGGAGGCTAAATTTCTTGAGGGCAAGGACTGTGTTTTGATCAGTCTTGGGTTCTAATAAAACCTTTCAATTCCATTTCAGCACCCCTACTTCACCTCACTCAGGTCTGTCTGAGAACCGGTCCACTAAGTCTCTTCATTACTCTTCCATTCATATTGACTAGCTTCATTTGTGCCAATCAACAATCCCATTTTAAAGAGCACCAGTAATGACCATCGCTAAAGCTTAATGTGCTTTCAAAGAACATCTGATTAATTCAAATATATTTTAAAAAATCAAATAACTCTTAAAAAAAGAGTCCACAATGTGGCTCTTGAGGGGTCAGGGCTATTAGTGTTATATCTCTTATTTTAACAAGCAATTTAGAACTGGCTGCATAATTTGCAGGGTCCAGTGCAAATGAAAATGAGGGCATCCTGTTCAAAAATTAGGCATTTTAAGACAGAGCATTAAACTACCCACAGGGACTGTGGGGCTTCACAGGATGCTCATCCACAAAGCTGACCTTTGGTTTAGCTAAATTGTAAAGTGGTTCCTTTGTTTTGAAATAGTTAACTTCATTACTTAACCCATTATTTTTTTTAGAGGGGGTGATGTAAAAACTGGGACATCTAGGAGCCCAGAAAGGATGCAATAAGAGGGACAGCATGTGCTTTTCCTATGAGGATAAATCACCTCTGAGTTGTGAGCTCAAAAGGTAAATGAAGAGGGAGGGAGAGCTAAAAAGCAGGGACATGACTTAAGGAATACTATATTCAATACCCCAGTAAAATCATGCCCAAGACTTGGAGCTGCCTCTCAAATCCTAGAAAGACAAATGGAATCAGAGCTTGAGTGAATGCACACTATCTCTCTGATTTCAAGACACAAAAGAGAAGTTGACTATGAAGAACAAAAACAAAACAAAACAACCAAAAAACAACAAGAACAACAACAAACACCCCACAAAAACCCCCCCCCAAAACAGAAAAGTTAACTTAAACCTTGGCTCTTATACCCTGAAAATATGCCTTGTGACAAATAAATCTTAGACAAGGCAAAGTGTCCTTTCAAAAAATTCACTGGACATGCTGAGTCTTTCCAGAAAAGAAATTTGGTGACTTTGGGGAAGAAAGTAGCCTGGTGTAGGGATCTGGAAGACAACAAATAGTTTTCCTCTGATATGGGATCTCTCCTGTCAAACGTGGTGAGGCTAGTTTTAAGAAAAAGATAAGAGAAGGGGAAATGGAGTAGGAGGAAGGAATAGGAAATTAGTTATATGAATCAGCCAACAGAGGCTAGACTAATAATAGATCAATAAAACAAAAAAGGGAACAATTTTTTAAAAGGGGAAGAAAGAAAGGGAAGAGAGAAACTAAAATGGGAAAAGGAAAAGAAAATGGAAGGAAAAGAAGAGAAGAAGAAAAGGTGCAAAAGATAAAAATAAAAAATTGAAGTGTTGTCCATTTCAGATGAGTTTTAATGCACCATGGGAGCTGGTTTAGAACCCTACTCTTCTGTCTGCCAATTTTCGGCTTCCTGTTAGGTACACTTAGGTGATGACCACTCTTCACTATTCAATTTATTTTTACTTTTTCCTCCTCTCTTGCTCTTTTCTTCTTTGAACTTTTTAACTTGTTTCACTTCTTAAATTTAGACCTATGTGCTTTCTACAATATTCTCCTTTTCAGAAAAATTTATTTTTATTTAGTTTTTCTTCTTGTCTTCTGATGTCTTTCCTCCATTTTCTATTCAAAACCGTGGCCCTTCCCTTATTCATCCAGTTCCTTAACCTTACTGTATTTATTTAAGCTCTTCATCTAAGATTCTGCCCCTCCACCTTTCTGGGTGTTTTTTGTTTATGCTTTTTGGTATGTTCATTTGTTTTGTTGTATTTTCTCCTTGTATTCTTTTTCATTCTTTCTTTATTGTTATCATTATTGACCTCTTTTCTTTTTCCTAAGTCTCTTTTCTCTGGAGATCACTTTTATTGGGATTATAGGTATTTTGTGTACATCCATAATGAGAGAGAACCACAGATCAGCTACCTCCAGCAAGTCCCCCACTGGGCATCTGTTTCTTCTGTGTCATGTCTTATTGTGTTGTATTTTTTGCAGTTCAGTCAGCGCCTCAAAATGGTTGGTACAATGTGGTAGAGAGTGAGACACATAATCAGACACTCTGAGAGAAGACTCCATCCAAAAATGGGACAATAAAATTCATGACCCAACTACATCTGGAGAACCCAAATATCTCAAGTAGGAACACCCAGCCCAGGAGACCTAGAAGATTGCACCACTGGATACCACGAAACATCTACTACATAAGACCAATTCAAAAAAATCTGGGTGACATTGCAGTTTGATCTAATACATAGAAACAATTACAAAGGAACAGAAAAAAAGGGGAGATAAAGAAACAGAGGAATTACGAGAAAAGGTCTGTTTCTGACAGGGCTTTAGGTCATGTTGGTGCTGTTTAATTTTCAGGGAATAATATGAGTTTTTTGTTGTTGTTGTTGTTGTTGTTGTTGTTGTTTTGTTGTTGTTTTGTTTTTTTGTTTTTTTCTGACCCAGAGCTACTCCTCGATGAGTGACCCAAAATATTACTCTGTCCTTGCTTGGTCAGGGATCCTTGAATGAAGATTAAAGGAAACCTGGAGTTTTTATCAATCTGGTTCCCAGAATAGAAGGGTGGATGGCTCCTTTTCCAATCCGGCCACTTATGAAAATATTCAGACCTGTAAGATTGGCCTCTGCCTTTTTTTCCTCTGTAAATCTCAAAGTGCAGCGTGTGGTAGGCTGTATCACCTGCCCTGAGGCTATTTTAAGGGGATTAATGACCACTTAGGTTTGGAAGCTTAAGATTGTCCCAAAGCAGGAGTCCTAGTCAGGCTCTCTGCCCTGTTACCTCCTCAGCCTCTCCTTGGGCACCTCAAGTCTGTGCCTCCCTCCCTGAGCCAAAGCCTAGGGTGAGTGATTGCAATTGAGAAGTCCTGTGTTCTGAGTTTCAAGAATAAAAACAAAAACAAACAAACAAAACAATGAAACCACACTTTTCTATTGTGCTGCCTTCCCCTCGTGGCACTGCCTTTTGGGGGCAGCCTTTCACGCCTGTGGTCTTGGGGTCAGACTCCCTGGCTGCCAGCAGTCTTGTGGCTTTTCTTTTTCACAGTTGGATGTTATGCTTGCCACCAAAGGTCTTGGCTCTGGTGCAACTCAGCTTCCTTCTCTCCCTCTCTACCTGCTGGTCTACTGCACTTCACAACCCCACATCCCCATTTGTATCAGACTACAGATGTTTTCTGCCCTTCCTTGTTGTAAGTTGTCTACTCAGCTGTGCCTGAGTTGTTAATTCTGGGTGGATATTCTTAGATTTAGTTTTATTTCCAATCTGGCCCCAGAATGAAGTGCATAATATGGCTACTGATTCAGCCACTATTTTGTCTTCCTCCTGGCTTTCTCTGTTTTTTAGCACTTCATCCTCGAAGATCCAGCACAAGAAGGTTGATCCTATGGGAAGGCTGATGACCCTCTGTGTCTGGCCTTTGTTCCTTTGTACACAGTCTCTCCACTTTCCCGAATATCACCACCCAAGACTACGAGCATAGAAAGATTCATAGAAGGTTTGGGACCATGAAGGCATATCTGTGTTTGTAGAGGAGGTGTTCTTAAAAGTGTTTTGGCCATTCTTGAACCAGTGGATCTTCCACACAGAGCTGAGACAATACTCTCTGGCTTTCCCCTATTGCACTTTACCAGTAAATATAGTATTCAAGAAAAAACCAAGATGGTGGCATAGGTAAATACCTAAACTGCTGCCTTACACAACAATTTCAAAACTACAACTAAAAGACAAAAGGAACATCATCCAGAACCACAGGAAAGCTGGCTGAGTTTAAATTCTACAACTAGAAGGAAAGAGGAAAGCACACAGAGAATCAGAGGAGCTGCAAAAGGCTGAGGTACAGAGACACACACGTGGGTGGCTGAGTGCCTGACTGAGGTACAGGCACTCAGCTGGAAGGAGACAAAAGCTCCTGACTGCACTTCCAGGTGAGAATCTGGGAATCCAGATTGATTGGGGGAGAAACTGGACTGTCTGGCAGTGGGCGAAACTCAAGGGCGGCTTACTCTTAGAGATGCTTGCAGTGATTACTGAGGGACACTGAGACCCAAGGACCTTATAGGGCAGGACTGACAGGAAGCCAAGACTGTCTGCTCAGCCCTGAGACTCCACCCCATCCAAGCTGAGCACAGAGGCTTTTGGAATTTTCCAAGTCTTGTCTCATAAGGGTATCTCTAGCACAGAAATTCTCCCAGTATAGACACAGCTGATCCTCAGCCAATTGGCCTGGAAGTCAATCCCACCCAGTGATACAAATAACAATCGAGACTTAACTACAACAAGGCTGTAAACACAGTCCACAAAGGGGTGCACCAAGAGTGTCTACCTCAGGTCACAGGGGAGGCTGAGCCACTGGGCCATGTAGGACACCTATCACACAAAGCTACCCTACCAACTCAGGGAAACAGCAAAAATGCATAGACTAAGAAATAGATAACAAACAAAAGAAATGAAGAAAAACAAACTACTGAATATAGAGTTAAAAACCATGGTTATGATGTTTTTCAAGAATTTTCTAGAAAAGGCTGATAAATTTAGCCAGACCCTTGAGGATATAAAAAAGGACCAACTAGAAATTAAACATACACTGACTGAAATAAAAAATAGTATACAGAGACCAAACAGCAGACTAGAGGAACAACACAAGAATAAAGTCAAAGATTTGAAATACAAAGAAGCAATAAACACTCAAACAGAAAAGAAAAAAAAGAAAGAAAGAAAAGGAATCCCAAAATTTGAAGATAGTGCAAAAAGCCTCTGGGACAACTTCAAGTGTACCAACATCAGAATAATGGGGATGCCAGAAGAAGAGAGAGAGCAAGAGACTGAAAACCTATTTGAAGAAATAATGACTGAAAACTTCTCTCTCTACCCCCCTTGAAAGAAACAGACTTACAAGTCCAGGCAGCACATAGAACCCCAAACAAAAGGAATCCAAAGAGGACCACACCAAGACACATCATAATTAAAATGCCAAGGCAAAAGACAAAGAGAGAATATTAAATGCAGCAAGAGAAAAACAGTTAATTACCTACAAGGGAACACCCATATGATTGTCAGCTGATTTCTGAACAGAAACTATGCAGGCCAGATGGGAGTGGCAATAAATATTCAAAGTGATGAATAGCAAGAACCTACAACCAAGATTACTCTACCCAGCAAAGTTATCATTCAGAATTGAAGGGGAGTTAAAGAGCTTCTCAGCTGAGAAAAAGCTAAAGGAGTTCATCACCACAAAACCAGTAATATATGAAATGCTGAGAGGTATTCTTTAAAAAGAGGAAGAACAAAAAGGTAAAGAAAAGAAATTATGATCAACAAATACATATATATCAACAAGTGAATCTAAAAATCAAGTGAATTAAAAATCTGAGGAACAGAATAAACTGGTGAATATAATAGAATCAGGGGCATAAAAAGGGAGTGGACTGAAAATTCTCAAGGGGAAAGGAGTGTCAGGGTATGGGAAGACACTGGACAAAAATTGCACAACTATGGATGAGGACAGTGTGGGGAGGTAAGGGCAGAAGGTGGGGTGGGAACTGGGTGGAGGGGAGCTATGGGGTAAAAAAAGAGAAACAATTGTAATAATCTTAACAATAAAAATTTATTAAATTAAAAAAAATATTCCCACCTGGCCCAAGGGGTAAACATTCCAATACCCCTAGTAGATTAGATGCCTGAAACTATGAGTAGTACACACCAAAACATGGCAATTATTTTCCTCTATATACCTATGATAAAGTTTAATTTATAAATTAGACACAGTGAGAGATGATCAGCAGTAACTAATAATAAATAGAAAAATATAGGTACTGCAATAAAAAGTTATGTGAATGTGCAATTTCTATCTCCCTCAAAATGTATTACGATGTCCTGAGAGAATGGAGGCTCCTCCTCTCTCTCCTCTTCATCACTGGAAAACTCTGCTTGCCTTCCCTGCTCTCAGAGCTATTCCAAAGCTATAGTCTTGAGTTAGAACTATAGATATGAGACTCTCTGGACTGGATATTTTTGGCCCCCAGGATATGTGACTGAGCCCAGTTAGAATTTCCCCATAAACTTTGATAATTTTCCAGGCAGAAGTACAAAACTACTTGTCTTGCAGTTGCCCATGACAAGCCTTATAAGTTCTTTTGCTTATTAACCTGCTACTTACAAAGATGAGAGAGAAAGAGAGAGGGAGAGAGAGAGAGAGAGAGAGAGAGAGAGAGAGAGAGAGAGAGAGAATCTTATTATGCTGTACTCACCTTTTCTTTTTGTGGTGATGTGAGATGTTACAATGCCTACATAATGAGGTGAACTAAGGTGAATGATGTTGCCATTATGACCTAGTATTAGACTACTATTGACTGCCAACACATCAGAAGGAAGGTCACCTGCTAAAGGTGATACTATCTCATTAAGACACGAGGGTATGGATGGTTGAACTGTCAGGAGCAGCAGATGTGGATGGCTGGGGAAATTTAGTACCCATTTGCAGACCATGGTGACTGTGGGTATCTGAAACTGCAGGAAGCAATGCTGCAGAAAAGGGGAGACTACTGAATTGTTTCCTTCCTCTACGTGAGGATGACAGGCAGAAATCAAAACCTGCCCTTCACTGTGCAAAGCAATGCATCAATTCTTGTGTCTAATCCTGGCCCATGTAGGACCTTTTTTCTTCCCCATCCACATACTGCATTTTCCTAAACGAAGACAGTTTGCTTTTCCCTCACAAAGAAATCTGTCTTGGTTTCTTAACTAACTTTTACTTTCCTCTCCATACCATTTGAATGAAGGGAAGTGTACTTGAAATATTGAATGTGTAATGAGGTAGATATTTTTATTTATCATCAAGTCTCCATGAGGATTTCTTATATAATGAGAGAGGTCTGTCTAGGCTGCTCTGTGGGCTTCTGCCTGTGAGGAGAGAAGGGGGTTCATGTTGAAAGTGTGAATTGCCTGGAAATAGCAGTTCATGTAGTCTTAAAGAGACCCCGAGGCTTCCCTGCCTCACTCTGACTGGAGGTTGATACTGAAACAGGCACCAAAAAGTGTGGGCATGGTCCAAAATACAAGCACTTCCTGCTTAGCGGGAGAGGCGAGGATGCTACAGCGTTCAAGCTCAGCTAGGCAGGGCTGTGACTGATGGGCAGCTCTTTCACAACTTTGATAGGAGAGGAGGGGAGCCTCTGGGGCTCATTCACTCTTTGTTCACCCTTTTCCATCAATGGAGACAGAGAGCTCACAATAAGTGCTTTGTATTCATCCACTATCCTTTGTGTTAATTTCCCACCATGCAAACATACTACAATATTTCTCTTCTTAAAACTAATTTCTCTGTTCAAACTACTTAAAAAAATATTTTATTGATTTTTTACAGAGAGGAAGAGAGAGGGATAGAGAGTTAGAAACATTGATGAGAGAGAATCACCCATCAGCTGCCTCTTGCACACCCCCTACTGGGAATGTGCCCGCAACCAAGGTACATGCCCTTGACAGGAATGGAACCTGGGACCTTTCAGCCTGCAGGCTGATGCTCTGTCCATTGAGCCAAACCTGTTTCGGCTCTGTTCAAACTACTGTATTCACTTTTTCCTTAACTTATTGCTGCATGAATTCTTTTTTGTTTTGTTCCCAAACATGTCAAAACTGTTGGATTCGCCTTCCCCTGAATGGCCACCACATTGTCAATCCAATGTGAATGATGTCTTCCTTGAAAAGCTCAGCAGCATTTGGCCCATTTGATCACTTCCTCCTTCACCTCTAGATTATGATAATCTCATCCAACTCTTACCTCCACATCCACTCCTCCTGGATCCAGACTCAGTCTGTCCCCATGATTGGGTCAATAAAATCTCCAGAGGATCTATGAAAATAAAAAAATAATTTAAAGAACCAGGTTTCTTATGTATTTGGCTAATTTCTCCAGATTAAATATAGGCAGGAAGAAGCCCTGTGTTAACTTGTCCTTCTGCACACCCATCCCTAGCACTGTGCTCCACATACTATAGGTACTTAGGAAATATTGTTGAGTAAATAAATGTATAAAACTCTCAAATAATTTTATTCTGTCCTTGGATAAAAAACCCCCAAACAATAACAACAACAACAAAACCATGAAGAGTTTCTTCACCAAAAGTCTTTTGGAATCCTTTAGCACCCTTTCTTTGCCTGGTTTCTTTCTTTGTTAATCTGAAGATGGCAAAATCAAGTCCTTTTTTCCTTTTCAGTGATGGCTACTGGTTAGCAGTTTATAGTTCTGGCCAGATGCTTCGTTTAAGTCACTCCAGTGGTTCGTATTTGATATTAGACTAACTTAACTGAGACTTGTGGTTGTCTTCTGAATATGAATAAGGGATCTGCATACTTATTAATTTATAGCAGGGTTATGTTTAATCACAAGAGGAAGAAACACCAATTATTCTCTTGTGCAGTTTTAAGCAAGTATGAATAGAAAACAGCTTTGTGGCGTGAGTGACTCAAATCCCAGAATTGGTCTCTGAACACAAAGTCCTTAACTGTTGTACTCATTAGAGGGTCTATAAAATAGCAGGTGTTACATTTGCAACCGACAGGCTTTGTTATCACCAACACAGAGTTTAGTATCTGCTAGTTCATGGCTGGTTTTAGTAGTTTGGATGCTTTTCCCAGAAAAAGAAATGGATTCCATTTCTAAAACTTGCAATGCTGAATCCTGTCAATGCTTTCAGCCAGGAGGATTATACATGTCACTCAATGGGACAATTTGCAATTTCAAATAGTAGTATGGCTTAAAGCAGAGTGCTTCCCTTTAGTCCAATTTTTCTCCACTTCACAAAATGGGACAACCATAGGTTTATCCATCTGCTTTATGTTAAATTAATCCCAGATTCAGACAGAAAGTTGTGTATTTTTGTGTAAGATGTACACAATCTATTAAACAATTTCTTTTTTAAAAAATAAATCTTGTTTGCTCAGATTATTACAATTGTTTCTCCTCCTCCCCCATAGCTCCCTTCCACCTGGTTCCCACCCCACCCTCTGCCTCCCCCCGCCCCATGGTCCTCATCCATAGATTATACGATTTTAATCCAGTCTCCTTCTGAACCCCCACACCCCTTTCCCCCTGATAATTATCAATCCACTCCCTTTCTTTGCCCCTGATTCTAGTATATTCACCAGTTTATTCTATTCCTCAGATTTTTAATTCACTTGGTCTTCTTCCTCTCCTTAAGTAATACCTTTCAGCATTTCATATAATACTGGTTTGGTGGTGATGAACTCCTTTAACTTTTTCTTATCTGTGAAGCTCTTTATCTGCCCTTCAATTCTGAATGATAACTTTGCTGGGTAGAGTAATCTTGGTTGTAGGTTCTCACTATTTCATCACTTTGAATATTTCTTGCCATTCCCTTCTGGCCTTCATAGTTTCTGTTGAGAAATCAGCTGATAGTCTTATGGGTGCTCCCTTGTAGGTAACCAACTGCTTTTCTCTTGCTGCTTGTAAGATCTTCTTTTTGTCTTTTGCCCTTGGCATATTGATTATGATGTGTCTTGGAGTGTTCCTCTTTGGATTCGCCTTGTTTGGGGTTCTGTAGGCTTCCTGTACTTGTAAGTCTATTTCTTTCACCAGGTGGGGGAAGTTTTCTGATATTATTTCTTCAAATATGTTTTTAGTATTTTGCACTCTCTCTTCTTCTAACACTCCCATAATTCTAATGTTGGTATGCTTGAAGTTGTCCCAGAGGCTCCTTATACTATCTTCAACTTTCTGGATTCTCTTTTCTTCTTGCTTCTCCAGAGGAGTGTCTTTTGGCTCTTTGACCTGATTCTTGTGTTCCTCCATTCTGCTGTTGGATCTCTGCATAATATTTTCCAATTTGGTCAGTTTATGTATACTTTATAGTTGGGTCTCATGAAATTTATCAACCTTTTCTAAAATATTCTTGCATAACCTTATAACCTTAGTTCTGAACTCTATATCCTCCATCTCTTTCATTTGAGATCTATTTCCTTATCTTGGCATTTTAACTGTTTTTCAGAGTTGGTAGGATGGCTTTGTGTGTTTGGTGTTTTATATGGCCCAGTGGGTTAGGCTCCTCAGTTACCTAAGGTAGACACTCTTGGTGCTCCCCTTTGTAGACTGCGTGTACAGTCTTGTTGTAGCTAAGTCTTTATTATTGTTGGTATCCCTGGGAGGAATTGACCTTCAGGCCAATTGGATGTGAGTATCAGCTGTGTCTACTCTGGGATAACTTCTGTATTGGAGACAGTCTTATAGGATCAGACTTGAAAAATTGCAGAAGGCTCTGAGCTCAGCTTGGATGGGGCGGAGTCTCAAGGCTGAGCTGACAGTCTTGGCTTTCGCTCTGCCCTTGTGCACTTGTCTGAGTTTCCACCTGACCATTCTAGGTTCCCCATGCAAGAGCGTGGCTGCCCCAGGGGCTCACCCAGAATTGGGTTGGTCTCTGTAGTCTGGAGCTTCTGATTCCTTCTGCTACGGAGAAGCCACGACAACCTCCTTGGTCAGACCTCTGTGCGTACTCACTCACACAAAACTGTAGACCTTGCCTGCTGTGGCTCCTGGCTCCCTGGTCTCCCAGTCTCTGAGACTCTGGGTGCCTTTTCTACAGTCCCGACTCCACCGTATGAGCCTGGGTCCATGGGGTTTCAGCCAGGGTTGGAGTTCAGTACAGTCGGAAAGAGTTCAGTACAATTGGGAATTCCTCCTCTCCTGCCAGGCAGGCATTCAGCTGCACTTCCTCTCCATGTGTGCAAGTGTCTCCCTACCTCAGTGCTTTGTGGCTCCCAGTCCAATCCATGAGCCTCTCTCCTTCTTTCTAGTTGTAGATTTCCCACTCTGCCAGCTTTTCTGTGTTTTTGATGAAGTCCTTTTTGATTTTAGTTGTTGTTTTTTCAAATTATTGTGTGAGGCAGCAGCTTAGGTGCTTACCTAGGCCGCCATCTTGGTTTCCCCTAAACATAATTTCATGACGACCCCCCTTGGTTTCCCCTAAACATAATTTCAGTCCCTCCCCGCCATTGGGTTGAAATAATATGGGATACAGTTTTTAGAAACATGGGAGGGGAATGAATAAGATAGATACTTCCATCAATAAGTTTGATGAGGTCTCAGTGAATGAGATAGTCAGTTCCTTGTGGAATTCTGGGAGTGACTTTCCAGAAGGGGCATCTGTAAACTGATGGCATAGGTCTCAGTGGATTCAGAGCCTGCCACCTTTAGATCCCTCTTTCTGGGCCAGCCTGGTTTTATCGATGGCCTCCTCATCATGCAGACCTCAATGTGTCACAGCAGTTGTTATGCCATCTAAGACAACCTGAGGATGGTGATTGTCATCAATCATTTCTGTTTTACTGACCAACTGTTAGCATATACTAAAAATTTCAATTAAAAATGGTGGCTGATGACATGTATTTAGGTTCTCAACTTCTTTAATAGAGCATTTTAATATTGTTTGAATGGCCACAGGCAGCGTCTCTCATTGCATACTTTTATTTAATTTATTTCCCTCCAAAGGAAGAAGATATTAGCATTTACTTGGAGCCAAAGATTAGGTCGTGGGCATTGTGGCTGTAGAATATTGCCTCTATCAAATAGCTCTCTGATATAAGCTTCTTGCTGTTAGACTCATCTGATGGGACAAACTCTCCAAATTATTTGAAAATAGCCACAATTTCTTCTGCAGACATTTATTGGTAATCATACCCTCTCTATGAAAAGGATATATTGAGAAATGAATTTCAATGCTTGATTTTATTGTTTACTTCAAGGTAAATGATTCAGTTTGGAAATTACAATGGTGCCAATGTAGTGCAGTTAAACTATGAGTCTTATTCTGAGCAGGCTTACATTGATAAGAAATTATGCTTTTAAAGGCATTATTATTGACAATAAAGATGCAATAGTATAGAAAACTGCCTTTAAAAAATGGAGAGAACATTGGCTTTAGAGTCAGACAACCTGTCTTCTTGGTTTGGGGCCTTGAAGAAGTAAATTATTCTCTTTAGGTTTAGTGTTCAGTGTACAGGATTGATGTGAAATTAAAATTAAAAAGTATAGAAGCATACTATGTGGACTGGTAAGTCTTATGCCAGAACACAGTCTTTTTTAAAAAAATATATGTTTTATTGATTTTTTACAGAGAGGAAGAGAAAGGGATAGAAAGTTAGAAACATGGATGAGAGAGAATCATCCATCAGTTGTCTCTTGCACACCCCCCACGGGGGATGTGCCCACAACCAAGGTACATGCCTTTGACCAGAATCGAACCCGGGACCTTTCAGTTCGCAGGCCGATGCTCTATCTATTGAGCCAAACTGGTTTCGGCCAGAACAAAGTCTTATAAAGACTATTTAAATATTATGTTCTTAACTCAAGGCCTCAGAAACTTTAGACAAGTTAAAAAAAATTAAACTTCATATAATTTTTAAAAATATATTTTTATTGGGGTACCATTGACATACAGTAAACCATACATAATGGATATATACTTTGCTAACTTTTGATATTAAATCATCACTAAATATCCATTACTTTAGAAAGTTTCCCATGTCCCTGTGTAACCCCTTTACATGTTCTTACGTTTGGAGGAAGTACATTCTGTGCTAGTCCCCATGTCTTGATTTTCTAAAGTATTTTTTTTTTTTATCATCTCTTATTTAATTTGCCATATATAAAATTATGATACTTTTTGTTCACAATGTCATACTAATTCATCTCTGACACAGAAGTTCTGGACAATGGGTTTTTTCCTTCTTTTCAGTGTTAACAGGGATCCTAAAAGATAATGATGCAGCTGACTTTTCTCAAAGGACATCTAATAGAAAAGGAGATAATGCTGAGAATGCAAAGGTGTAATTGATGGAGACCATGCAGGACATTTTGTCCTGTCTAAAATATCCATGGAGACCTTTGGTTCACACTAAAAGGTCCTTAAAACTGGTCCTACCCAAAATGTCTATGGAGACATTTGGCCCATAGTTCAATCCTGTTTTTCTGCAAGATTTGAACCCAAATTCATCTGCTTAACCCCATGTGACATGCCCAGCTAGGCTACCTAGCAAGAAGGGTTTGTATTGGCAATACAGTCACAGCACAATGATTGGATTCATGAATCATGATAGTATTTTTTATGTATTAATCTTGTAAACCAAATGCGTAAATTATGGGCTATTTGAATCCAGGGGCATTTTCTAAGTGTGAATATTTTACACAGGATAAAATATGCTCATGGACATTTGAAACAGGGCTGAATTTCAAGGACCATTTGGTGTCCCAGCAATCATTTCATGCATATTATTTTGATGATGCAGATGATTTTCTCACTGTAATAAGTGTCTCAGCATTGGCAAACACATGTAAGGTCTTATTCTAAATGACTTTTATTAATTCATCAAATATTTATTGGCACTTCCTATGCCTTAGGTAATTTCCCAGTGCTAGGCTAACCAGAGGATAAGCAGCCAGTGGCTTACATCCAGCTTATGCTCAGATGCCATCAAGGCCTCAGCCTTTGCCCTTGTTCCCTATGAGGGCATAAGAGATTCCCTGTGAGGAAGCTCCTGGGCAGTGGACTGATAGCCTAAAGAAAATTGAAAGATTTTATGCTTTAGTCTGGATTATTTCCCCTCATTATCCCATTCCCCTTGGAGCCAATGAAGTATTTATTCCAAATAGAAATTTAAATAGTGCCAATCATATACTGGAGGTAATTTTAATATCCAAGCTGCACCAGTCTTTATAAATGAATGAATAAGTGAATAAATGAATATGATAGAAAAATCCAAACCAAAGCTCACCAGAATAGCTCATGTAAGTGTGACTTTCTGAAGCTGTTGCTATTGGTTTGGGGCTATGGGAGGTAGGACCAAGTGAGAACTCCACCCAAATTTAGGGAGACAATGATCACTTCTGGTTAAAAGAGATGGTTTTACTATAAAAAGGGATCCCAATGGCCACATTCACACACTGGCCAGTTTTAGCCTCAGCCTACAGCACCACAGCTTCTCAGCCCAGTTTCCCCAGAGTCCAGGTTGTTGGAGAGCATTTGCAATTCATCTCTTCTGAACTCCAAACAGTTAATAAACTAAGGCCTCATGGACCCAAAACAAAACACTTTTTAGTTTTGAGAGGAAAGCTCTTGAGCCTAATGGCTACAGATTGGAAGATGAATAGCCAGAAAGAAAGAGTGTTCAAGTCTAGATTATGATCTCTACTTAGCTTCTATTTAGAGAGATGCTTCCTTTCCCCCTCCCTTCCCCTACCTCCCCTCCCCTTCCCTTTCCTCCTTCCCTTCCCTTCCTTTCCTTTCCCTTCCCTTCCCTTCCTTAATTCACTGCTGAGAGATTTAGACATTCATCATATATAATAAAAGGCTAATATGCAAATAGACCAAACAGCGGAACAATTGGAACAACTGAACAACCAAACAATTGGTCGCTATGACATGTGCTGACCACTAGGGGGCATGTGTGGAACATGGTGGGCGTTGGCCGTGGTGGGATGGTGGAGCAGGTGAGTGGGGGCACCAGACTAATGCAGAGTGCTCGTCATTGTCATCGGGGTGAGCCCCTGGTGGTTACTGAAAATCTTTGCTCCTACATGCTGCAGTCCTGCTCAGCATTTGCACCTGTTGCTGGCACTGGTCCTGCTCACACCCACTGCTTGTGCTGGAACTGCCACTCACACCCACTGCTAGCACTAGCCCTGCTTGCACCCGTAGCTGGTGCCAGAGCCACTGTTTGCACCTACTGCCGGTGCCCAGTGCCGGTCCCAATCACTTCGTGCTATCACTGGGTGAAAGCAGAGCCTGTGAGCCCTGATCACCCGAGGACTTCTCCACCTCCCCCTGCTCCTGAGGGGCTATCGGGGCAGCAGCTGCCACTCGCATCCACAGACGGCGCCAGCCCTGCTCGCACTCACTGTTGGTGCTGGCCCCCAATCGCTTCATGCTGTCAGTGGGTGTGAGTGGGCTGGTGCTGTCAGTGTGTGAGAGCAGCAGCAGCAGGAGCAGGGCTGCAGACATACAGGGGACCGGAGTGGGAGGGGCTGGGTGGGGTTATGGAGGATGGGCCAAGACCTGTCCCTATGCCTACGATAGCCTCTTGGCCCATAGTTCCTTTCAAGGTGCACAAATTTGTGCACTGGGCCCCTTGTTTAACAATAATGGGCAAATGATTACTGCCCACCTAATATGTGTTGGGACCTGAAGATACAGCAAAAATGAAAAGCAGACATGGCCTCAGTTCTCATGGAACATTCTAGACTGAGGAGACATGTGAAAATTGAAACCCAAGTTATATATTATATTGGTGTTCTAAAGGAAAGGCAGAAGTCTTCTGAAAGCATATAGCAAAGGAATCTAACCTCAACCAGGGTTAAAGGAGGCTCCATGAGGAAGTGACATATGAGTGACATATAAAGGATAGATATAATAGTAGTAGTAGTCAGATGTCATTCCAAGTGCTACACAGGTATTGTCATATAATTCTCACCACCACCACTTGAGGTGGTAATCAGAGTTATATATATATATATATATATATATATATATATATATATATGGCTAAGTTGACTCACACATGTGTGATACATATAAAGCTCTCACTGGCACCAGTTGCACATGTGTGTTTCAATCTGTCATTGTCGATGGTGAATTTGGTTGACACTTCTATTATAGAGAAAGGGGCGAATAGCAATATTAAAATATTTCTTCTAATTAATTTCCTTTCAATGTGCACAAATCTGTGCACCGGGACACTAGTTTATAGATAAGGAAACAGGCCCAACAAATTTAAGTAAATTGGCCCAGGTACACAGCCAATAACTGGGAGCAAGACTGAAACAGGCAGTCTGACTTAAGAATATATTATTTTTAACTCCTAAGGATTAACTAAATGGAAGCTATGGGAGACTCAGTGAAGGGATTTTAGTGAACAAAAGTATAATAATTTACTAGCATGTGTAAAGACCCTGGTGGGAGGCAGCTTGCATGTTAAGAACCTGAAAGAGGTCAGTGTAACTAGTGGGATGGAGAAACAGAGCATTGTGAAGCAAAAGATGAAAAGCACGTTCCAGATCCCCAGAATCCTAGAGTCCCAACTAGGGAGTTCCATTTTCATGTGCTATGTGTCTTAGTGCAATTGAAATTAGAAACAGAAATGGCAGTAATAATGGAAAATGGAAATTACCTTTTAATCTCTAAGTCATGGCTGAAAGAAGCTAGATAGTTTTTGTTATTAGTATATTAATAATACCGGAAAACAGACACATTAATGTAAGAAATAGACAAAGAAAACTTGAATCAAAACACAGAGTCTGTATGGCAAAGGCATTCTGAAACAGTACCAGGTTGAGGAATTACCAAGACATTATTGGCTAAGGCTTCCCTCAGTACTCAAATGGGGGGAAGTTAGTGGCTAAATAAGGTATAAATATTGGTGGTAATTATCTACCTAAATTTTTAATTTGACATATAAATAGATGTGTGACCTAGAGAGTTTTAGTAATCTGCTTATGGTTTATTTGATAGAAGAATTTGTCCCTCTCAACTAGTCCTTCAGCAAGCAGTGTGAGTCCTGAAACAGGGACTCAATCACTGTCAGCACCTGCCACCCCCTGTGCTCCTGCTGGGGCATCCTGGTGGGCAGTGCCCCTCATGCACTTAAGTGTGTCCTATTGAGGATGAACCCTTAATGATCCTCCTCTTTAGCTCATAGAAAATGACTGTAGAGCATTCCCATAGAAAAGACTCATCTGACATCTGAGATTTTTCCTCTTCCTATTCTCCTAGGCCCCCCCCCCCCCCCCCGAATAACTTACAAGCTACTTATGTGGTGATGCAATCTGTTGGATCTTGTGCTCAGCAGTCAAGGTTGATCAATCCACCTTTAGGTTTCACTGTTTTGCTTAGTGCGACAGCAAGGCCAGAGGTTATTGTTATTCTACCAGCTGAACACCAGGGGGTGATCAAAACACACACTGAGTTCTAAGGGGAAGCAGTGAGGAGCTAGGCTCAGATTCTGGTCAATACAACACAGCATATCAAGAGCATTAGCCATACCCGACACTGTACAGGTGTACATACAAGGACTCAGTACCATTATGATAAACCTCGGTGGAATTGCTGTTCAGTGCCGAGAGAGAGAAGAAATGGCATCTCATGACTATAAACTATTGCTTAGCAAACAGAAGACAGGGGATTGTCCTGCCTGATGCCACACAATGTCTGGTAATTTACAGGTGCCATTGGAAACCAATTTTTCTTTCCTGGCAACAAACAGCCTTGCATATTGACCCGGTGTACTAATCACCAGGGCAACTCAGTGCCAAAATCCTTCGGGCCAACAGTATTTGTGACCATGGCGACTCTCTGGGTTTTGGACATGCTCCCATGTCAGAATCCTCTGGAAAGAAATGGGAAAGGCAGACATTCAGTCTCCAGAAATGGCTCTGTGGCTGCACAGAACATTGCTGTTGATTGATCTTTAATGTTGAGATTCATGTGACTGTTCCTCAGGGCTGCATTTTTCCATTAGCTAACTCCAGTCTCCACCTGCTACTCCGAGAGTCTGCAGAAAATGTGGTTAGTTAATGTTCTGTTTCCTCTTTGACTGTGAAGCATCAAGAACATCACATCTTTGCCAGACCCGGCTTGGCTCAGTGGAAAGAGCGTGGGGTGTGCAGGAGGCAGCTGATCAATGTCTTTCTCTCATCGATGTTTCTAATGTTCTAATGATGTCTCTCTCTCATCGATGTTTCTAACTCTCTATTCCTCTCCCTTCCTCTCTGTAAAAACATTTAATAAAATACATTTAAAAAAGAACGATGTTTCTAACTCTATTCCTCTTCCTTCCTCTCTGTAAAAAAATTAATAAAATATATTTTTAAAAAAGAACATCACATCTTCTTGGATCATATAGGTATGTTTGAGGCAAGGACATGGGGCTAATCCTCCTTAGCGAAAGTTCATGAAAGTTGATTTCTTTTTACATCAGAGCCCTTAAATAAAATATACAAACATATGTCTTCCAAAGCCCTCAACAAGGGGGTGATGCTTGGATGAAAATGGACCACAAACTCCTTATTTTCTCTCTTTTTTAAAGTAATTTTTTAAAATTCAATTTGACAGATAATGAAATGTGCATAAATCCTAGTGTATTCTCAGTGAAATTTCACAGTGGGAACACATCCATATAACATCACCCATATCAAGAAGACCAGCAACCCAGAAGCCTTCTTATGCAGCGGGGTTATTTTCTCCATAAAGTAAGCGTTCTCTTAAAATTTACGAACCCATGTTACCTTCTACAGTCTGTCTCAGACTGTGGCTGTCAGACTGTCAGAAATGCAAATTCTCGGCCTCACCCCCAACCTCCTGAATCAGAAACTCTGGGAGCAGGTTCTACTTTCTGTGTTTTTACATGTCTTTCATCCATGTGATTCAGACACATGCTAAAGTTTTAGAAACTTTTTTCTAGCTCAACTTCTATATTTTAGCCTCAACATAGTATTATAACAGTGTTCTGTGTGTCCTGGGGTATAAAGTGATACATTAGAATAGTGGTGCTAAGGTTTAATTGCTTATTCCCCCCCCTAACATTTGGTAACAAGTAGTTGTCAGTTTTATTGAGGTATAATTTACATATTAATTTTTACAGTTTTGTAATTTACTCACCTATTTTTAATGTGCTGGTCAATGGGTTTTGACAAATGTTTACAGTTGCTTCCTTCTTTATCCATTTCCATTGCAGCCTCCCCAAAATGGTTGGTCTCCTCATGTCTCTCCTACAAACCTGTGAGCAGAATTCCCGAGGATAAAACAGCTTTATCATCACTGTGTTCCTATCCCTGGACCAGACACAAATGAGACTTCACAAATAGTTACTGAAGAAATGAGTGAATCCAGCTGGGTAAATGAAAATAAACCCTTGGGGAAGACTAATGGGATTGTAGGATGTGGGAAATAAGTGGGCCCATGAATTCTGTATAATTTGAGGTTCAAATTAGAGCTAATTGGGCTAGTGGTAGAATAACATCCTGGCAGCAGTGGGTTTTGCTCTCTGATCACACCTGCATATGTGTAATCAGACATTCTTATTCTTCTGCCAATATTCCCTCAGGCTACCCTGAAGGTCACTTATGGTCAGTTCCCTTTCAGGCTGAAACACTTCCTGTGTCTCTCTGCTTTGGGGCATTTTCTGGACATCTGAGTGTTTCAGTCCACAAGTGGGTCAGGACAAGACGTGTGGGCAAGTTAAAAGTTCAGGGGCAATCCTTAAGCTAAGATGAGGAATGCTATTGGAGAAATACCCGCTTCCTGGACCATCAGTGGGAAGTTCTGAGATGTGCTCTACACAGGTTCCCAGCAGTTTTCATTGGGCTTGAGCCCTGGTTTCCCACAGCAGTGACCCATTCCTAACGTGTCCTTTACTGATTCTCCTTCCTGTCCAGTCTCTCCTCCAGGCTTCCTTACAGGATCACCTTCTCAAAAAACTACTCGCACCCAAAACTTTGATGCTGGGTCTAATTTTGAGAGAATCCAAACTAAGTCAATAAAATTAATAAATTTGACATTTTCTTGGGCTATAGGAGAAAGAAAAGACTCAAGGATTAGCCAATGATTTTTGGATTAGGTAACTGGAAGGCTAAAGATGTTATTTGCTAATAGGGGGTTGGAGTAGGAATAGACTTTTTGGGATAAAGCAAGTGTTGAATTTCACATGTAAAGTTTGTATTTTTTATTATTCATCATATCAGAGAACAAAATAGTGTATCAGTTACATGCATGTATTCTAGAGCCCGATTTCCTGGTTCAAATGCCAGCTTTGCCACTTCCTTGCTATGTGACCAAGGCATACTTATTTTGCCTGTCTGTCCTAAGTTTCCTCATTTGTGCGAGGGCACAATCATAAATTCTTATGAGGATTTAGTGAATTAATACATATATGGCTCCTGATATAGTGCACAGCACAAAGTAGACACTATGTAATAATATCTATACTAAGAAAAGAGTAATATACAAATTAGACTGAGAGACCTCCAGAGACCTTCTGGACGTCCTTCCAGATAAAACCATCATGGCGAGATTGAAGAAAAGGCAGTTGGAGGTGATCGGACTGGCAGGGGAGGGCAGTTGGGGGTGGTATCAGGCAGGCAGGCAGAGGCAGTTAGGGCCAATCAGGCAGACAGCAGAGGCAGTTAGGGGCAATCAGGCAGGCAGGCAGGTGAGCGATTGGGAGCCAGCAGTCCCAGATTTCGAGAGGGATGTCCAAATGGAGAGGGTTCAGGCTGGGCTGAGGAAACCCCCCATCCCCTGTGCACAAGTTTCATGCACCGGGCCACTAGTGTCAAATAAAATATCGAATAGCCGAGGTCGGTTTGGCTCAGTGGTAGAGCGTCGGTCTGCGGACTAAAAGGTCCCGGGTTCGATTCCGGCCAAGGGCATGTACATTGGTTGCGGGCACATCCCCGGTAGGGGTTGTGCAAGAGGCGGCTGGTCAATCTTTCTCTCTCATTGACGTTTCTGGCTCTCTATCTCTCTCCTTTCCTCTCTGTAAAATATCAATAAAATATATATTAAAAAAATAAAATATTGAATAGGCACATATATGAGTTTTCAGTTCAGGATAGAAGATAGAAATCTGGAGTCAAAGCAAAGGTGCTATTTCAGGTCATCTGACTAATGAAGTCATGTGGACAGTGAAAGCAGGAAGAGAAGGGTACATCACTGGAGACTGAGTCCTGGATCACTCCAAGGTTTATAAGTGAAGAAAAGGTAAAGGAATCAAATCTACAAGTTGTTGATTCCTTTTTAAGAACTTCACATTTCTTGCGTGCTACTTGGAAATTTAGCTGAATGACTCACCAAAGAGAAGCATCCACTTGAAAACGTGTCTGTGGTGGGGCCTGCAGCAGAGCCTATCTTAAAATAACACTTGTCATTCCAGGAAGGCGGCGGTGTGTCAGAAACTGTCAGCCAAGCATCACACATTTCATTCCCATGAATGACTGGGGCAGAACATGGAGACGTGATGATTTTTTCAAGAAGACCAGGGCAGCTACAGGAGTGTGAGCCTTCCCAGTACTCCCCGTGGGAGGTAGCATGTGTATTTAAAAGCCACTTATTTCATTGTGCTGCTTTTCTTCTAAGTAATTTTGGGAATAGCTATCAAATCACAAATAATTAAAAAAGAAAATCAGTATCTATCCTTTGCAGATTATATCTGCTATTTTATTGTGGTAATATATAACATAATATTAGCAATTTTAACCATTTTAAAATGTACAATTCAGTGGCATTGATGACAATGGCAAAGCTGTGCAACTATCACCTCTATCTATTTCCAGAGTTTCTGTTTGGAGTGATGAATAACTCAACTATTTTCTTCTCATGCCATCCCTAGTAACCTCCAATCTACTTTTTTTTCCCTATGCATTTCTCTATTTTAGACATTTTATACAATATTTATCCTTTTTTATATGTCTTATTTTACTATTATTAGCATACTATTTTTAAGTTCATCTATGTTTTAGCATATATCAGAGCTACATTCCTTATAGCTGAATAATATTCCATAGTATGTATATACCATATTTTGTTTATTCATTCATTGGATTGTGTGCCTGTTTTATTTTTTATTTTATTTTTTCTTTCTTGATTAAGTTATTATATATGTGTCCTTATGCCCCTGTTGCTCTCCCAAACCCCCACTCATGCCCTCACCCCTCTGGTGTCTGTGTCCATTGGTTAGGCTTATATGCATGCATACAAGTCCTTTGGTTGATCTCTCCCCCTATCCCCACCCTCCACTACCTTCCCTCTGAGGTTTAATGGTCTGATTAATGCTTCTCTGTCTCTGGATCTGTTTTTGTTCATCATTTGTTCATTATATTCCACAAATGAGTGAGATCATGTGATATTTATCTTTCTCCAACTGGCTTATTTCACTTAGCATAATGCTCTCTAGTTCCACCCATGCTGTTGCAAATGGTAAGAACTCCTTTTTTACTGCAGCGGTAGTATTCCATTGTGTAGATGTACCACTGTTTTTTAATCCACTCATCTGCTGATGGGCACTTAAGCTGTTTCTAAAACTTAGCTATTGTAAATTGTGCTCCTATGAACATAGGGGTGCATATATTCTTTCTGATTGGTGCTTCTAGTTTCGTGAGATATTTTCCCAGAGTGGGATTACTGGGTCAAATGGGAGTTCCATTTTTAGTTTTTTGAGGAGACTCCATAATCTTCTCCACATTGGCTACACCAATTTTCGTTCCCAACAGCAGCGCATGAGGATTCTTTTTTCTCCGCATCCTCACCAGTACTTGCCATTTGTTGATTTGTTGATGATAGACATTCTGACAGGCGTGAGATGGTACTGCATTGTCATTTTTATTTACATCTCTCAGATGATTAGTGACTTCGAGAATTTTTTCATATGTCTCTTGGCCTTCCTTATGTCCTTTTTCAAAAAGTATCTATTTAAGTCTGATGCCCACTTTTTGATTGGATTGTTTATCTTCCTTTTTTTTAAGTTGTATAAATTCTCTGTAAATGGAGATTAAACCCTTATCAGAGATAACATTGGCAAATATGTTCTCCCATGCAGTGGGCTTTCTTGTTATGTTGATGGTTTCTTTTGCTGTGCAGAAGCTTTTTCTTATGATGTAGTCCCATTTTTTAAATTTTATCTTTAGTTTCCACTGTCTTAGGAGCTATATCAGTGAAGATAATGCTTCAGCATATGTCTGATATTTTGCTGCCTATGGATTCTTCTAATATTTTGATGGTTTCCTGTCTTATGTTTAAACCCTTTAATACATTTTAAGTTTATTTTTATGTATAGTGTAAGTTGATGTTCATCTTTTGCCTTTATCTGTCCAATTTTCCCAGCACCATTTATTGAAGAGATTATTTTGACTCCATTGTATGCTCTTGCCTCCTATGTCAAATATTAATTGAGTATAGTGGTTTGGGTCAATTTTGGGGTTCTGTATTCTATTCAATTGGTCTATATGTCTCATCTTGTGTCAGTACCAAGTAGTTTTGAAGACAGTGCCTTTGTAATATAGCTTGATAACCGGTATTGAGATCCCTCCTACTTGTTCTTTTTTCTCAGTATTGCTACAGCTATTCAGGGTCTTTTTTATTTCAGATGAAATTTTGGAGAGTTCATTCTAGGTCTGTGAAATATGCATTGGTATTTTAATGGGAAGTGCATTGAATCTATAGATTGCTTTGGGTAGTATGGACATTTTAATGATGCTGATACTATCAATTCATGAAACAGTATATTCTTCCATTTGTTTATGTCTTCCTCTGTCTCTTTTTCAACATCCTATAGTTTTCTGAGTATAGGTCTTCTACCTCCTTAGTTAAGTTTATTCCTAGGTATCTTAATTTTTTGGGTGCGATGATAAATGAGATTGTTGTTTTTTTAAATCTCTCTGTAAGTTCACTATTGGTGTATAAAAATGCCATAAATTTCTTGACATTAATTTTGTATTTTGCTACATTGCTGAATTCTTTTATTAAGTCTAATAATTTTTTGATGGAGTCTTTAGAATTTTTTTTATGTACAGTATCATGTCATCTGCAAAAAAAGAGAGTTATATATCTTTTTTCTTCTTCTAATTTGGATACCTTTTATTTCTTCTTCTTGTCTAATTGCTATGACTAACACTTCCAGTATTATGTCGTACAGGAGTGGTGGAAATGGGTATCCCTGTCTTATTCCTGTTCTTAAGGGAAATGGTTTTAGTTTTTTCCCATTGAGTATGACGTTGGCTGTAGGTATATCATATAAGGCTTTTATTATGTTAAGGTATGATCTGTCTATTCTCATTTTGCTGAAGGTTTTTATCAAGAAAGGGAGTTAGATTTTGTAAAATGCTTCTTCTGAATCAATTGATATGACTGTGATTTTTATCTCTCAATTTGTGATATATCATGTTTATTGATTGGCGAATATTATACCATTTTTTTCTTCCCTGGGATAAATTCTACTTGATCATGGTGTATGATCTTTCTGATGTACTGCTGGATCCAATTTGCTAGAATTTTATTGAGGATTTTGGCATCTATGTTCACGAGGGATATTGGCCTGTAATGCTGTTGTGTTGTCTTTATCTTAGAGTGATGTTGGCTTCATAGAATGAGCTTGGAAATGTTCCTTCTTTTTGAAGTTTTTGGAATAGAGTGAGGAGGATAGGTTTTAATTCTTCCTTCGATGTTTGTAAAACTCCCCTGTAAATCCACCTTTTGGTCCTGGGATTTTGTTTGCTGAAAGTTTTTGATGACTGCTTCAATGTCCTCCATAGTAATCGGCCTATTGAGATTTTTAGACTCATTCTGATTGAGTTTTGGAAGGTTGTATTTTTCTAAGAATATGTCCATTTCCTCTAGGTTGTCTAGTTTGTTGGAATATATTTGTTCATAGTTGTAGAGGGCCACCTAGGAAGGCACATGGACAATTTTCCTTAATTATCGTCAGCTGAACTCAAGGCATAGGCAGAGCCGCCACACCTTGGAAACATGTTTCCCCAAGATGGCAGACATGTTGTCAGCTTGGCTTTCATATCAGCCCAGGTGTTGGCAGGGGAGGGACTAGATATGCAAATCTAGGCATGCTAGGGCCTACTTAAGAATGCAAATAAGTTGGTGTTACTTCCTGGTACTGGGGGTATAAAATAAATGCATTGGGAGGGCTCCTCGTTGTCATCTTCCTGCCTCTCCAGCAGACAGGATGGTGGCCCACCCAGCTCCAGGCTTGAAATCTACCTCTCTGCCTTCTCTCTTTATTTCTATTATTTCTCAATCCCTGGCCGCCTCCACTTAGAACTAGTTCATTCATCTCTCTTTCCGTGAGGGACATGGAAAAGAAAGATCACCGCCATGTCTGGCCTCCACCACATCAGGCCCCCACAAATAGTATTTTTTAACAATCCTTTGTATTTCTGTGGTGTCTGTTGTTATTTCTCCTCTTTCATTTCTGATTTTGTTTATTTATTTGGGTCCTCTCTCTTTGCTTCTTGTGAGCCTGGATAGAGGTTCATCAATCTTGTTTATTCTTTCCAAGAACCAGCTCTTGGTTTCATTGATTTTTTGTATTTTTTTTTCTGTTTATATCATTTGTACGCCTGATTTAAACTCCTTTAGGTATGTATCTAAAAGTAGAATTGCTAGGTCATATGGTACTTCTATATTTAGTAACAGCCAAATTGTTTTCCATAGCAGCAGCCCTGCTTTGCATTCCCATTGTATGAGGTTCCAGTTTCTCCACATCCTCACTAACATTTGTTATTTTTCTTTTTCCCCTTCAGATCATAACAATCTCATTGGGTGTAAAGTGGTATAGTATTGTGGTTTTGGTTCATATTTACTTAATAACTAATGATACTGAGCATTTTTCATGTGTTTACTGGCCATTTATATAAATTCTTTGGAAAAAATGTATGTTTAAATTTGTTACCCCTTTTTCATTTGGGTTGCTTGTCTTTTTGTTAAGTTGTAGGAGTTCTTTATATATTCTGGAAATTAACACATTATCAAACATGGTTTCCATATATTTTCTCCTTTTTCTATAGGTTGCCTTTGTATGGAATATACTTTTCTTATTTTTTTTTTCTTTACTTTCAAGCTTTTTGTGTCTTTGGAACTAAAGTGAGTCTCTTGTAGACATCACATAGTTGGATCATTAATAAAATCCATTTTCCAAACTCTGCCTTTTTATTAGGGAGTTAATCCACTTACATTTGAAGAGATTACTTATAAGAGAGGACTTATTTCTGCTATTTTACTGTTTGTTTTCTCTCTGCCTTATAACTTTCATGGTGAGTGTAAATAATTTCTTCAGCTAAAAAAATAAAGAGGAAAAAGACTTAATATTTTTTCAAGTAAAAAAACACACACACAACAAAAAATCACTACAATTATTATGACAAATTTTTTTAACCTTTATGAAAAACTAGTTTAAAAAGATATCCTCTGTGTTTTAATCAGTTTGGCTCAATGGATAGAGTGTTAGCCTGTGGACTGAAGGGTCCTAGGTTTGATTCCAGTCACGGGCATGTACCTTGGTTGTAGGCACATCCCCATTTAGGGGGTGTGTAGGAGGCAGCTAGTCAATGTTTCTAACTATATTCCTCTCCCTTTCTCTCTGTAAAAAGTATATATATATATTAAAAAGATGCCCTCTGTGAGCTCAAGACCCATGGGACTTTAGCACTGTGGTTTAATACCCCTTAATTCATTGATTCTAAAATAAAAAGCTGGAAGTGAAAGATAAATTGTCACCATTGTTATTCAACAGCAGCCAACCCTGTAATTTTCAAATGTCCTATTTAAGTTAATATGTGGTATTTCTAGTGGGCTTTGTGCTGGACCCTTGCAATTTCTCATTTTGATGGAGTCTTGCAGTCAGCAGAGGTAATATCCATTAACAACATGATGTCAAGGAGCCATAATACATTTCATTACCTAATGAAGACTTCAACCATTGGTCTTCATTTACAGGTGTAGTCATCCAGCTTTTTTAGAATGTCAAGAAATCTTAAATATTCCTCAGAAGACTTCTTTACTCCTTCTTCAAGACCCCGCCCCCCCTTAAATTACTTGCAGTGCTTGAGCGTAGGGCAGAAGAGTTCTGCTTTCTCCAAGGCCACCAGAATAAGAGAACCATCACTCAACTTTTACCCATATATTTATCTTTGCAATATGTTAGAGATAGAACAAACACACAAAATTAACTGAAAGCCATTTTCTTTTTGGTCACAGATATGAAGATGAAGCCAGCCTGGAGAAGAGGAGTGAGAGGTTAGCCTTCTCCACTAAAACAGGATAGAAAAAAATTGAATAACCATTTTTTCTTAAACAACAACAATAAAAAAAAGCAACAAACAGGTTCCCAAGATATAAAACACAGACATGCAAAACTACTCAGTTTGAAGTTCTAATGAAGGGGAGGTTGTGGGGCCCGGAGATGTGGCCTTGTACCTTAGTCTTTGTTCCACAATTCTGCCTACCAGTAGCTCTCAACCTTGGTTGTACATTGCAGTCACCAGGAAATTTCAAAAATTCGAATTGCTGGGCTTTTAAAATTATTGACAGACCAACAAAAGTAGAATATCTGTGAGCAGGCAGAGACATTACTGTATTTGAAAATTCCCCAGGTGATTTCAATGTGCAGCTCAGGTTGAAACCATTGTAAGAAAGAGGAAGCCATTGAAATAAAGTTTATTTTTCCTTTGACTGTGATGATTAATATTTTTCTGCTCTGTAAAACAGCCAGAGATGGTAGAAAAAAGCTTGATATCTGGATTAATATAATTCTTTTTGCTTTCCTGTCATTTCACAAACAACAGGGTTAGAACAGAGACTGAGTTTTTTAGGTCATGGAAATGTTATTTGAAAAAAGAAAACAGCCCATATGTTTGGAGCCAAACAGCTTGATCTTTTGTAATTTGACTCCTGAGGAGAATATTTTTTCAAACAGAATTATGCCAGAGGTCAAAAGAAAGAGTAAAATAACAATAAAAAATTATATTCCCTACTTTGGAAAGTTAAATTATTAGAAAAAAACCTATGGGGAATATCTCAATCCTCTTATTATGTCTACCCTCCATTCTATCAGGAAAGAACAAAGGGAATTAATTAAGAGGCATCTAAGAGAGGACACCTCTTTGTCCAATTATGATTTGAGGAGATCAAAATGTTGCTCCCACTGAAAATCAAAATTCTAAAGCATTTCTTCACCACTCTATTTCAGGAAGCTCTTGTCTTTATGAGTGTATTTGAGTTGAAACAATGTAATGGATTTAGATATTAAAAAAAACCCCCACACACATGAAGGAACAAAACACCATAGAAATTACCAAGGTATAAGCTAGTAATGAGCATATTTTAGAAATTCGTGCAGTAAAAATATGCTGAGGTCTGGTAGTAAATTTCTGAATAAAAACAAAGATACTGTTTTCCAAAGGAAAGAGATTGCGGTCACTCTAATTTTTAAGATTTCTTACATTTTTCTTTAAATGAATGAATTTAATTCCTGCAAAGCAGTTCCCATAAGGAAATCTCATTTTGCCCTTTTAGTGCATATTGAGAACAGGTAGAGAAGGGAATCCTGGGATGGGATTTAAAAATATATATATTTTATTGATAGTTTACAGAGAGGAAGGGAGAGAGGTAGAGAACTAGAAACGTCGATAAGAGAGAAACATCCACCAGCTGCCTCTTGCATACCCCCTACTGGGGATGTGCCCACAACCAAGGTACATGCCCTTAACCAGAATCAAACCCGTGACCTTTCAGTCCGCAGACCGACGCTCTACCACTGAGCCAAACCGGTTTTGGCTGGGAGGGGAATTTTTGTTTCAACCCAGTGAAGTCAACTCCTTAGCTCCTTCTCACCACAGGGAGACCCAGGCCTGACCATATTGCAAAATGCGTCATGAACCAAGGTGCTGATGAAGATGGGGATGATTCTGCCAGCAGTGATTTCTACTTTCACTTGGAGACTACCTATGCAACTTACTACATTTCCCCATTATCGCCCCATTTCTCGCTTTTATAAGTCACACTTTAAAAACAGAAATAAAAGTGGCTCTCTTTCTAGTGCTCTGTAGGTGTCATATTAAGTTTTTTTTGCAACATAATCATTGAAACATGTCTTCAGAAACCCGAAAAAACTATGTTGAGCAAACATGGTTCAGACCACAGACACGGCTAACACCATTAGGTTTTGGGTGCAAAGAAGAAAGAGCATCTTTAAGACCAAAATGGCAAATAATATCAAAAAGAAAGGAAGGGAGGAACTAAGAAGAAGGGGCCAAGAAGTAATGATTGAGAATTTTCATCTCTGAGGTATGGTGCATGTGCTTATGTATTTATTATCACCAAATACATGGAGACTCAGATGGGTTAAGAAACCTGCCTAAATTTGCTCTGCTAGAGGGTCAGGGAACTACAATTAAACCCTGTTCCCTTGGTCTCCAGATTTCTTTTTTTTCTTTTATTTTTTTGGTAAAATGCCACTTGGCCATCTCAATAAAAAAATATACAAAGTAAATCAAACAAATATGCAAATCAAAAAACAATCTACAAGAAGACACGATAACCTATTCACTCTAACCCTTCTCATTGTCTGGATGGGCTATGATATCAGGACACTCACTACAAGGTCCACACACACTGATAGATGTGTCCACCCCCCTCCCTCTTCAGCCACCAGAACCACAATGCTGGCACAGGGCCTCTGCACATGGAGCCTTCCTCTGCTGCTGATGCCTTTGACCTCCTCATCTCCCTGAGGTAGAATCATCCTCTGCAGTACTGCAGGGGCTGCTAACTCTTTACAACTCCTCAGTGCTCGGGGCTAAACAGATTGGTTCAGAATTTGAGGGTGCTGGAACTGAGTGTTCAGAAAAGTAAGGCACTCTAGGGGGAAGATTTAGGCCCAAGCATTAGAGCTTCTTAGATGAGACGTATTTGATCCACTTAAACATCAAGAATTTTCGAGTGGTCTCTGGATTTAGAGTTGTCATGAGAACTATTTTACTCACATTAAAATAATGTTATGTACGACCACTTACTAAAGAAATTTAAAGTTTTTATATGTACATAGATCATAGTATCTCCATAATGACTCTGTGGTGAAGTTTTAGCTCCAGTTTTAGATGAAGTGAATTCTAAGGAAAGTTATGCAAGTTGCCCAAATTTAGTTAGTAAGTTGTGTAATGGAAATTCTACCCCAAGTCTGTGTGTTTCTAGGATTATTTTTGTTCAACTGCACCTCTAATAATGTATAAACTCATTGTATGTGTGTGTTAAGCTGGTAAACTAATAATTACTTAATAATAATTTTTCTATTTTTATTCTATTTAACACAAATGAGATCATTGTGTTGTGCTCATTTTTAACACATCTTGAAGATCTTTTTGTAGTAGCATATAACATTCAGCCTCATGTTTTAATCTGTATAATTTTCCATTACATGGGTCGATTTAATGGATCTCATGTTGATGGGTCTCTAGTTGGTTTCCAGCTTTTTGTTTTTATAAACAATGTTGCAGTGAACCTTCTTGCACATTATTTTGACATGGTACCTTTGAAGAAATGTCTATTGAAATCCTTTGCCCACTTTACTTGTTGAGTTACTTGTCTTTTAATTGTCAAGTTGTAAGAGTTGTTTACATATTGTGGATACTATATGAAGTATATATACTTCACCTTATTGATAACCACCTTATCAGAAGATGGTTTACAATATTTCCTTCCATTTTAAAGATTGTATTTTTACTTTCTTGAGGTTATGTTTTGAAGCACAATAATTTTTAGTTTTGATGAAATTCAACTTATCTTTTTTTTAAAATCTTTTTGGTGGCTTGTGCTTTAGGTAGAGAAACCATTGCCTAATCTAAGGCCACAAAGATTTGTACCTTTGCTCTTTGTTTTTGCTTTCATATGTAGATATTTTATCCATTTTGAGTTGATTTTTAAAGACAGTCTGAGGGGTCCAACTTCATTATTTTGTATGTGAATATCAATTTATCCCAGCACTATTTGTTTAAAAGACCTTTTTTTTTTTTTTTTTTTTACCCATTGAATTGTCTTGACACTGTTGTTGAAAATCAATTGTCTCTACATTTATGGGTTTACTTTTGGACTCTCAATTGAGTTCCATTAATCTATATATTTTTATCCTTATGCCAGTGCTATACAGTTTTTATAATTGTAGCTTTGAGATAAGTTTAAGATTGAAAAGTGTATCACCAAATTTTATTCTTTTTCAAGATTTGTTTTGCTATTTAGGTCTCTTGCACTACCTAGGATCAGCTTGTCAAGTTTTGCAAAAAAAAAAATCAGCTGGGATTTCAACAAATATTACTTTGAATTTATATGTCAATTTAGGTAATATTGACATCTTAACAATATTAGGTCTTTCAATTCATGAACATGCGATATCTTTTCATTCTTTTGTATATACTGCTTTAATTATTTGTAGCCTTTAAGTGAATGTAATATACTGCTCTTAGACTTCTTTTGTTATATTTATTTTAAGTATTTTATTTCTTTTGATGCTATTATAACTGGAATTATTTTCTTGATTTAATTTTCAGGTTGTTAATTGTAAAAGTACACCTGATTTACAGTATTGTTCTTGGTAACATTCAAGGCTACTGTGCAGCTGGAGAAATAAAGATGCAATATGATAAGTTAAAACTTCACAAAGATTGCTGTTTTTGCTAATAGTTTGCTATAGTTCTTCAATAAAAACTCTGCAGATTGCAGAAAACCTTTTGTTAATTTCTAGAGTTATAAAAAATAGATTCTTAAAAATTTTATCAGTTTTCTCTTTTTATGGAAGAGAATTATTAAGGTCCTTATTCTACCATTTTTCCTGATATTATTCCCATTTTAACTTCAAAAATATGTTTTCATTGATTTTTTAGAGACAGGGGAAGAAAGAGGGAGAGAGACGAACACTTATGAGTTGCCTCCCACATGCACCCAGATTGGGCATACGCCCCAACCAGGACTCCTTCAGAGCATGGGATAATGCCCAACCAACTGAGACACACTGGTCAGGGCCCAACTTAATTTATAAACTTCTTTGAAAATATTATTCTAAGTTTCAAGCATTCATTTTACAAATGTAATTTCGAATACTTTATTTTGGTTCTTGGGGAGGATCTGAAAGAGTTTCTTTTACACTTCTCACAATAGTACAGAGCTGGACTAGTTTTACATATAATCATAGAAATATCTTATTATACAATGGAAGTTGAGGAGCATTAATAGGTTCTGCTAACTCCAGACCACCTTCTTATCAGCTTGCCACCATTGAATCTCCTACCATTAGAGGCACTAAATTATCAAGGCTACTGTGCAGCTGGGCACTGTCAGCTCTAGTTGGAAAGTAACAATATCATGAAGCACTCATAAAACACTCATTTGAGTGACACCTTGGTCCTTGAAATGATAAAACATCAAACAAATATCAAGATGCAGAAGAGAGTAATGCATAGCATGTCAAAGCTTAAATGGCCAGTGAGATAAGGCAAAATAGAAGTCACAAAGTGAAGTGGAAAGATAGTAGATGAGTCTTGTAATTGAAAAATCTAACCTCAAATTTACTTTAAAGTTCCATCTGTAATCATATAAGGAGGGGTGGAGAATATCTGGCCTGCAGGACCTATAAGGCCTAAGAAATAATTTGATTTGGCCCTGCCAAGGCATTAGGGGTAAGTTAATTCAATGTTTGACCAAATATAGCTGGCTAATTCTTAAGTAGATCATCTTGTATGGCCCCTGAATGATGTCATAAATATCCAAATGGCCCTTAGCAGAAAAAGGGTTTCCCACTCCTGATTTAGGCACTTAATTACTCCATTAGGGATACTTCCCAACAGCTTTTCAAATTACCTCTGGTTTCAGCTAGGGACCATTTTATCTGAACAGTTCTTGGTGCAGCATTTCAATGGTGATTGTACTCAATGGGCATGCTTCCTCTGGCTTAGCTGTTGTTAATGCTGAGTTTTCTTAATAATTAATACCAGCTTTCACTCTAACCAACCTGACAGACAGGCTGTTCTGCTTCTGCTCTTGCTTTTAATTGGCACCTTGTGAGCTGCAAACTGCACAGTACAAAGGAGTTAAATACCAGGCTTTGGCTGACATTTTCTTGTTGATAAAATTCAGCAAGCTCAGCTTCAGGAATGTTCCAAGAAGGAATACGAAATTAATATTGATTGAAGGGACAAAGATGTTCCCATAATTCCCCCCCTTAATGTCTTTGTAGTTATGCATTCAATGGGCTAAAGTATAGGGGAGGGGAGGAGACAGTGATTCCCAAGTGAAAAGATAGATGTTTGCTATTGACATTGAAAATGGTCAAAACTGTGCATTTATAAGGCAGGTCTAGCATAGCCTCTTCAGAGCTCTAGCCAGCCATGATAAACATAAACTCGACAAGATCAGCCAAATATTTATTTAATATTATTCTTAATACCTGGGCCAGCCACACCATCTCCTAGAGTTAGATAAAGACTGAGTGCATTGGGGTAAATTGTGATAATCATATGTCAATGCCACATAGGCATAGCCAAGAAGAATGTAGAATATTAGAAATAGAGTTAAAAAAAAACCTTCAGAAGCAGAAATTTCTCACATGTGCATGTGTGTGTATCCAATACACCTAAATTTTATCAATTGTATGCCTAGAGAATTAGATGGCTGCTGAGAAGATGGCAAAATTTCAAAGTCAAGTAGATAGCTAAAGAATTTTTAAAAAATCAGTTTAAATGTAATCTCACCTTCAATTTTTGTGTTTTAGGGGACTGTTCTAGAAAACATCATTTTCCAAAGTCTATTTCCATGTGGTGTGAGTAAAAGTAAGTATTTATTAGCCGTAGGCTAAACATTTATGTTTAACATAGGGCCTGTCACACAGAACGTATCTATTGAATATTTATGAGCAATTAAACTGGGTATTTCACAACGTATAAATTATTTCTGTGAAGATTATTTATACAGTGGTTGAAAGGAATATGCTCTTAAAGGGATTTAATGAATTTTTTTTACCTTAATTAAAAATGGAAGAGAAAATCAGTTATCATATAGATGAACTATTACAAGTAAAAAATCTATAGTCCTTGTGATTTAGGAAAAACTTATTTTCATATTTATGTACTCACAGTATATATATATATATATATATATATATATATATATATATATATATATTTTTTTTTACTCAGAAGCTGAAACATCTGCATCAGTAAATTTTACTGTGAGAATATGTTACCCTAACACCTTGATGGCTTTCCATACTAAGCATTCTTTTCTCTCTTGTTACATGGTGGCTGCAGTGTGTCTACTTGTACTGGGGATCCAGGTAGAAGGCGCAGTCCCTCGTTCGATAGAGGGAAACAGCCACAGAGCCAGTGAGAACTTCTGGAGCCTCTGGAAGTTTCTGCTCAGAAATGGTATATGTCACATCCACTTCCATTTACTTGGTCAAGCCATGTCATGTGGCTAAATTCAAAGTCAATGAAGAGGCCACATATACTGCACAGTGAGTCGCAGGTCCAGAACCGAGGCTTAGGGTCCCCAGATAAAATGCCAGACTTTCAGTTAAATTTGAGTTTCAGTAAAAATCAAACAAATTTTTGGTATAAGGATGTCCCAAATATTGCATGGTGCATATGACTTGTAATATTATTGACATCTGAAATATAAGAAGCTGGCATTTTTATTTGTTAAGTCTGATGATCCCAGCAGGGAGGATTAATCCTCTACCTACAGAGAAGGGGATATTGAATCATTGGGAACAAAAACAGAATCTACCGTTGCACCTCTGTATTGTGATGCTTTTAAAAAATATTATTGATTTTTTACAGAGAGGAAGAGAGGGATAGAGAGTTAGAAACATCAATGAGAATCATTGATCAGCTGCCTCTTACACACCCACTACTGGGCATGTGCCTGCAACCAAGGTACATGCCCTTGACCGGAATCGAATCTGAGACCTTTCAGTCCGAAGGCTGATGCTCTATCCACTGAGATAAACTTGTTTCAGCTGTATGGTGTTACTTTTAAATTAATAGTTAATAATTGCTCCGCAGATCAGCTTGCTACTCTGTGCTCCACAAACTTTCTTCTGTACTAATCTAATGTAATGTCTCTTGGCTTCATATTGATGGCAAAATTACAATGACCTTCAGGCCTCTGTCCAAGAATTTAGCTCTCCTAGAGCTGTTTATACTTATTCTCACTCAGGTCCACAAACAAATTTGTCACTTGAACACCAGCCATCACCCACCATCACCTTTTCCTCTTCTCCTGCAACTCCCACTTACAGATTTCTCCTGACTCAAAGACACTTGAAGGAGTCTCATCAGCCCTTTGCCAGTGCCTATCTTGAGGACACTGTGTGCCAAGGGGTCTGGTCTCATTTTCCTCCAAAGCGGAGGTACCTCTCAGCACCAGGCGGGGGTTGGGCTCCAGAGAATGATGGGAGAAACGTCCTCTCCTGGCTCCTTTACTGCAGCTGGCCTGGACCAGCTCTAAATAGTCCCGAGGTTCCACAGAGCCTTTCATGCGAAGGTATTGTATTTGCCAGCTTCTGCCCTTCACCTTTCATACGGTAATGTTTCAAACTCTGTCCCAGGAACGTTGGTTGGGCTTACTCTTAGGGGAGTTTTTGGATGTTTGGTATGTGCCAGTGTGCACACCTGCCTATGTTTTCTGTATCCTACCATGAAAACATGGTACCTGCTTCCTCTTTCTTCTACATCTTTTGCCTGTGCTTGTCTTTCCCACCCTTTCCTTAGCTTCCAGGAGTTCAAAGATATTGATTTCTTTCCCTGGCAGGTTTTATTCCACCCCCAACATTGTAGTGAACTTCATGGTTGATTTCCCAGTATGGATTCTAGTTGTTCCTCGGGGAAGAGCAGTAATGTGATGAGAAATTGACCTAAGGCAAGACAATCTATGTTGCCTGAGGTGGGGTTTATGACCCATTCTGGGCAATGTGATGTGGGAGAGTTTTGCTGGGAGTTGCTAAGAAAGGTCTTTCTTGAGCTTTAGAGAGAATGATGGGAAGTTATTTTTCTCTTAAGTCTGAACAAGAGAGCACATAGTGGTAAATGCCATGGGCACCATACTGCAGCCATAAGGGGAGCAAGAGGTAGGATGAAGCCAATGCTCTGGATAATGGAGCAAAGGGACAAAAAACAAAACAAAAACAAACACACCAGTGTCTTCCATGACATCACTCAGCCTGCAGCACCATCAACTTTGAGGATTGCTCTACCTCTTTGTTATCTAACAAAGATTGCTGTTCAAGCCAGTTTTACTTTTCTATTCATTAGAGCTGAAGGCATCCTCACTAACGTATTCTTCCTACCCCTACCTCATCTCCTGCCAACTCCTGCATATACACCAAGATTGAGTTTAATTATAATTTTCTTGAGATTGCTTGAATCTGGGTTTGAACCTTGTACTTCTGCTCTCATAGCCTTTAGGATATTGTGTCATTGCTTATCACAGTCTGTTCCAACTGATAGAATATAATTATGAAGGGCAGAAACTATTTCTGTCTTGTCCACTATCATTATCGTAACACCAGCTACAGAGGCTTGCTGAAAAAGGGATTCCAAGGCTTACTCTTTGATGTGCCAATATCACCACATTTAGCCATGTAGATTCAGCTCACCTTCACTGCCAAGTTCCTGCCTCTAGTTGGTTATGGCAACACTGTTTGCTTTTTTTCATCGAGTCCATTATGATTCTGGCCCCCACTGTAAAGAATGCTCCTCATCTTTCACCTCATGCACCCAACTAACTAGTCCTTCTAGGTTCCCTGGCTATTGACTTTCCTCACCTTCTAATTGTGCCTGTGGCATCTGACTCTTCTAGCACCATTGTCCTAGTTCAGCCTTAAACTGTTCCCTTTCTTCAGCCCTCACCAAAGGAAGTGTCTTCCTCCTGAGGTAATTACAAAATATGAAATAAAAAACAGATTTTATATGGGTGGTTTATCTCTTCCTTTAATTCTAATACAGGGGCAATAAACTAATGGGGTTGACAAGATACAGATTCCAGGGGGTTGAGAGTTCTTCAAACATTCCACCAAGGAACAGTACATTCTTTTCCCATAGCCCAGATGGAAAGTTGAAGTCATATTGAAAACAAAAATACAAAAACAAAACCAGATAAGCTTGGATCTTTCTGTTACACATACAAATTGAAAGGTGGCTGCACTGTGACAGACTGTCAGACAATCTTTGGTGACATGAGTAGTGAGAAAAACTGGTCTCCATTTTTCCTGAGATTTGAAATTCCTGCCAAGCATGATGACGTAAGTAATAAGCAATATCTAGGACTTTATTTCAAGGGGGAAAACCAAAGTTGTTTCTATCATACATTCATTTAGCTTGATAAATTTTTTTTACCTTCTGTCCAATGCCTTCCAATGTGTATCAGAGCTTAACTTACATTATCTATAAGGTTTCTTTTAACTTTTCATTAGCTACTAAACAAAAGTACAGATAATCTTACACTCAACCCCCACAGAACCACCATTCAGCTTCAACAATTAGCAAAATATGGCCAGTCTTGCTTCATTAATATCCCCCTCTTTCTTTCTTTTGTTTGTTTGTTTATTTATTTATTTAAATTTTATTGATTATGGTATCACATAATTGTCCTTATCCCCCCATTCCCATCCCCACCTCCCTGTTGTCCATGGCCACTGGGTAGGCCCATATGCATGCACACAAATCCTTTGGTTGATCTCTTCCCCTTACCTCCACCCTCCCCTACTTTGCCTCTGAGGTTTGAGAATCTGATTGCTGCTTCTCTTTCTCTGGGTCTATTTTTGTAGCACTACTGCTATCCCCATTGAGAATGGGGAAAAAAGGTTCTAATAGATTGAAGGATGTTCTGGTTACACATGGAAATCCCTGGCAAAGCTAAAGCTTGAGTAAAGGTCTGGGTTACATCAGAGTCACAGCCTACACTGCTTCTCAGCAACGGTACCACATGTGGATGTCAATCAGGTGCCCATATACCAATGTCTTGAATAAATTTAAAAAATCAAATAACTAGTGTTTGTTGAGCTGTAATTTGATACCCACACTGTGCTATAATTTAAATGTCATGCAACTCTCCATTTCAAGTGTATGATTTAATGAGTTGCACTACCATGGATGTCAGTCACTTTTGACTATTTAAATCTGATTTATTCTCAGTGCCTGGAAATAGTAACTGGAGTATTATGCATTTAATAAATAGTTGTTGAATAAATGAATAAAAAGTAAGATTTAAAGAATTTACTATATAGTTATTTAGAAAAGATACATACACATTAACAGTTAGAAACAAAGGAATAGTTTATAATAAAATACTAACTGTATTCATTCCAAAGATGCTTATTCATTCCTAACCTGCTCCAGGTGAAATTACTTTTGAAAGTTTTATTTTCATCCTGGAAGTAATGTAATAAATTCAAAAATAGTGATTGGAGTACTTTGTTATTATCGAATATACTCAGTCTCTTAATATCTATCTAAAGAATGTCAATATTGTTTGATTTTACAAAAATTTATTGCTTTTGGTAAGAAGTGAATAATATATAATGCACATTTGTAGCACGTGGTCTGGAGTTCCCTTCTAAAATAAGAGACACCACTGAGACCCTGCACCAAGAGGCTTTTCTGGATGTTGGATTACTGTGGGAAAATGCTTCCAAAAACAAAAGTCATAATTTAGGGTCATGAGATAGGTATGAATTCTCAGTCATACCAAGAGCCCAAGTTTTCAAAATATAATTTCAGCTTTTAAAGAAAATAAAGTATGACTTATTTTTTAGTAAATAAAATTTGGAAGCATTTGTTGAGTTTTGTAGAGTGAAGAGAAAGTAGCTCTCAAGCTGTATGATAATAATTTTAAGAGATAGAAGCATGTTAAAGTCAATTCCTTTAAAAATATGTTAGTGATCCAGCTCAAACTGCAGCTTAAACTCTACTGATTTTTTACATTAAAAAAGTCTGATCATTAACAATCTGCAGGTATTTTAACTTTATATTGCATTCCTTTATTATGGAGTGGATAGTTGTGAGATAATATAGCTTCATCCTAAAGAAGCAGGAAGAACAAAAAAGAAGAAACCAAACTTCTGATTTTATAAAGTTCAAAGTTCACTTAAATTAGACTTTGAATAATGGTTTTACTTCATATTCACTAGAGAAGCACCTACAACCTAAACTGCTCAGACAAATCTAACCACCAAATGTACATTTCTGTGGGCTTCTAAGTGATCATTTAATACAGAAACTCATAACCAACATTTCTGTTTCTGAGGAAGTAGCAAGTGTGTCTACATTGTCTATTTCCACCTGAGTCCATTGGTTTTAAAATGTCCAGAACAATATCTAAACCTTATGAGTTTCAGCAATAAAGAGAGCACTGTCTATGGCAGAGAGCAGAAAATGTGATTTCACTCAGGTGAAGAACTCTCACTCTGAATGCTTGATTAAGCATGGCACAAGGAAGCAGTGTTATGGGTGATTGATTATTTAGGTTCCTGACTTTACTGGTCTTGGGACCAGCAGCCAGGAAAGGTCAGGTCCTCTAGAAAGTTTGAGATTGACACATTTTGAAATTGCCAGACTGTGCACACTTTCTTTTCCCAAGTAATTCTCTGCTAAATGTGTGCACTTGAATTGATATATCTTTGGGGACTGGCCACTTTTTTATCCTCAGTTTCTAAAGCCCTACCAAGTAATCAGGGAGACTATAGAACATAATGAGACAAAGCACTGAATTGAAGTCAGACAGACCTGGATTTGAAATCTAACTTCACAATTAACCAGCTTGGGCTCTTAGGGAAGCTTTTTTAACCTGTGCTAAATAGAGAGGAGAGCAGTATCTATACCTCAGGGATTTTAAAAATCATAAATGAGATAATTTTTATACTAAGTGCAAGTTCCGGCATAAGTAGTAATGTAATAAATGAAGGTAGTTATTATATTATTAGCACATTAGTGTCCTTCTCACAAAAATGAATGAGGAAATTGGATCCCCAGTCAGCATCCAGGTGATGAAAATTCAATTATTCTTGTTCTTGTTCTTTTTCTTTTAAAAAAACACACAGAATAAAGTGCTTGAGAAGTGAATATAACATTTTTCTAATTTGAAAAGAGAAACACAACAAAATTTTGTGAGACCAAAAAAAGTTATATTTAACAATGTTACTAACCCTGTATAATAAAAGAGAAACATGTAAATTGATAGTATCTTCACTATGTCCACCAGCTAATCAGGAGTATGCAAATTAACCCAACAAAGATGGTGTGTTAATTTGCATACATAGGTACAAGGCAGAGAGCAGAGTGGGAGAGCTGATGGCTTAGGGGGATGTGGCTCCCTCGATTGCTGCCCCCAAGCTGTGGAACAGAGAAGAGAGCAGGAGAGCCAGCAGAAAGTGGAGTGGTTCAGGGAACTTGGCTCCCCAAGTCACCAGACAGAGGAGAGAGAGAGATGGCAGCTTGGAGGACTTGGCAGAGTGGGAGGCTGTGGGACAAAGACAGAGCAGGAAGGGAAAACCAAGAGCATGGGGAGCACCAGAAATTATGGGAATAGGAGTTCTGGTGGCAGCCCCAGGACTGGAAGGAGAAACCCAGAGTGTGGGAGCACCAGGAATGCTGGGAATCATAGTTCAGTGGCAGGCGCATTGCAGGATCTCCTAAACACTAGAGCAAAGTGAGCATGGAGTAAGTTGCTATTACTGTGGGGGATGGAGGAAAGCAAAAGTGAAAGACATAAGTAAAATCAGAGTGTCTAGGAAAAATTAAAGGGAAGATATCCTAAAACTTCCAGGAAATCTTCACCAATGAAGCAGGAAAAAAAAAAAAGAAATAAAGAAATATCTCTATTATTCTGTGAGCAACAAACCAAACTGGGTTGGTGTCTCAGACAATTCACTCACATGATTGAAAGACAGACAGAAATTCCAGATTGGAGAGAGCTCCCCTGAGGGCTCTCAGATTGGAGAGGGTGCAGGTCGGGCTGAGGACCCATCTTCTGTGCATAAATATTTGTGCACCAGGCCCTTAGTCAGAATATAATTGAGTGGTTTAAAGCCTTGTTAGTCAAAGTCTGACCTGTGGACCAGCATCACCATGGTCATGGGAGCTTATGAAAGATGAAGAGTCTCGGGTCTCACTCCAAGCCTCCTGAAGAAGAATCTGCATTTTAATAAGATGCCTATTTGAATGATAGACACATAGATGTTTGAGAAGCAATTGCCTACTATGTTAAAGTCCTATGGTGGAAATCACTTCTGATGGAGGGATTGGAGGTCTCTGATGAGGTTTAATTTATGTTGGGTCTTAAGGATGACATATTTCAAAGAAAGACAAAAAATTCATTCTGGGATGAGGAAATAATAAGAACAAATGCATAAAGGTATAAACTTTGTTTCTCTTTAAACATGATGTTTAGAGAGAAACCATTATTAGCTTCATAATCTGGGCTATGAATACAAAATGAAGTAGTAGGAGATGAGGCTAAATTGTTTAGTTGGTAACAAATGGTTGCATGTCTTCAATGCCATGCTAGAGTATGAATATCCTGTATAAAAAGAGAACTCATATTTTGGAATGCCATGATGATTTATTTAGATAGGTTGTTAGGAGATAATATGGAAGATTGATGGGAGCCTAATGGACAAGCAGAAGAGAAGCTGCCCTGGACACTCTAATAAGGGCTCAAGGAATGAAGTGAGCATGTAATATAGGGTTTCTTTTTTGTTTTTTTGTTTTTTTAAAGCAGAATCAAAAGACATCTCTATGTAGAAACCCTATAAATGTGTTAATGACACTAGCAGTTGAATCAAGAATGACTTGTTTATAGCTGAGATGATGAAGAGAAGGCAAAGAGATCAATTGAGACTGGGTCACCACAGAAGGGGAAGATCAGAAGGAAGATAACTAGTTGAGTGTTGGAAAGATTTAGTTTGAAGCAACTAAGGGACATCCATGTGGAGGTGAACAAAAAGGCAGTTGGGGCCTAGAGGGATGATCAAGGCAGAGATATGGATGTTGGCAGTGTTTCCCCTGTATATGTAAGTTAAAATTATGGCAATGTGAAAATCAACCAAATAATGGGTACGGTGTAAGGAAAAGAAGAAACCAGGCATACAATATTTGACATAATTTAAAACATGATTGAAAAACCTTATACATCACATAAAAATTGAGATACAGATATCACAAAATCATATCAATTGATGCAGAAAAAGCAATTGATAAAATCCAACACCCTTTCTTGATAAAAAACACTCAGCAAAGTGGAAATAGAGGGAACATATCTCCACACGATAAAGGCCATATATGACAAACCTACAGCCAACATCATATTCAGGTTTTTACAAAAAGTAAAACCATTTCCCCTAAGAATAGAAATAACACAGGGATGCCCACCTTCATCACTCCTGTTTTATGAAGTACTGGAAGTGCTAGCCAAAATGATCAGACAAGAAGATGAAATAAAAGGAATCCAAATTGGAAAAGAAGAAATAAAAGTGTCATTATTTGCAGATGACATGATATTGTTCATAGTAAACCTTAAAGACCCCATTAAAAACTACCAGTCTTAATAAATGAATTTGGCACTATAATAGGATAAAAAAATAACATCCAGAAATCTATGGCATTTTTTATACACCAATAATGAACTCATAGAAGGAGAACCTAAAAAGAAAAAAAATCTCATTTATCATTGCAACAAAAAATTAAGCTACCTAGGAATAAACTTACCTAAGAAGATAAGAGACCTATACTCTGAAAACTACAGGACACTGAAAAAAATAGATAGAGGGAGACAAACAAATGGAAGAATATACCATTTCATGGATTGGTAGAATCATTAAAATGCCCATACCACACTAAGCAATCTATAGATTTAATGCATTCCTTATTAAAATACCAATGGCATATTTCACAGACTGAGAACAAACTCTCCAAAAATTCATATGGAATAAAAAAAGACCCTAGATAGCTGCAGCAATCCTGAGAAAGAAGAACAAAGTTGGAGGGATCATAATACCAGATATCAAGCTATATTACAGAGCCACTGTTCTCAAAACTGACTGATATTGGCACAAGAACAGACATATAGACCAATGGAACAGAACAGAGAATCCAGAAATCAACCCAAGCCATTATGCTCAATTAATATTTAACAAAGGAAGCAAGAGCATACAATGGAGTCGAGACAGTCTCTTCAATAAATGATGTTGGGAAACTTGGACAGATACATGCAAAAATATGAAACTAGACCACCAACTTACAGCATACACAAAAATAAACCCAAAATGGATAAAGGATTTAAACATAAGTTGGGAAGCCATAAAAATCTTAGAAGAATCAACAGGCAGAAAAATATCAGACCTATCTTATAGCAATATCTTTATTAATATAGCTCCTAGGACAATGGAAACTAAGGAGAAAATAAACAAATGGGGCTTCATCAAAATAAAAGGCTTCTTCATAGCAAAAGATACCATATAAAAAAAGAACAAGAAAGCTCACTGCATAGGAGAACATATTTGCCAATGTTAACTCCAATAAGGGCCTAATTTCCAAAATTTACAGGGAACTCATACAACTTTACAAAAGGAAGATAAACAATCCAATTAAAAAGTGGCAAAGGACTTAAATAGACACTTTTTTTGAAAGAGGACATACAGAAGGCCAAGAGACTTATGAAAACATGCTCAAAGTCACTAATGACCTGAGAGATGCAAATCAAAATGAGAATGAGGTAACATCTCACACCAGTTGGAATGGCTATCATCAACAAATCAACAAACAACACATGCTGATGAGGATGTGCAGAAAAAGGAACCCTTGTGCGCTGCAGGTGGAATACAGACTGGTGCAGCCCCTGTAAAGAACAGTATGGTGGTTCCTTGAAAAATTAAAAATGAAACTCCCATTTGACCCAGTGATCCCACTTCTAGGAATATATCCCAAGAAATCAGAAAAACCAATCAGAAAGGATATTGAAAGGTTGTAAGGTCCCAAGGGAGAGGTTTGTAAGATCCCAGCTGAGAGGTATGCGATGCAGAAGCGAGACAAGGAATCCAGGTGATTAAGAAGGGGGGTTTTAATCTGCACTCCAGGGCGAAGCTCGCTGGTTTGAGGGTGGGTCAGGGAAGTTTGTGCCAAAGGCATAGGTATTTCTTTTATACAGCTGTTTAGGGAGGGGAGGATGGAGGGCATGAGAGGTGTGGAATTCCTGCCTAGGGCCAGGGGTCTAGGAAGGCCTTAGGAAGGCGCCAGGTAGCCAGCTATCTTTGTCACCATCCATCCCGCAGATGCTTGCATCTGCTCTGGGCTTCCCCCACTGCCTGGACCCAACAGATATATGCACCCCTATGTTCATAGCAGCACAATTTACAATAGCTAAGATTTGCAAATAGCAAATGAGTGGATTAAAAAGTAGTGGTATCGCTACACAATGGAAAAAGAAAGAACTCTTACCATTTGCAACAACATGGGTGGGACCTGGAGAACATTATGCTAAGTGAAATAAGCCGGAGAAGGATAAATATCAGATGATCTCATTCATTTCTGTAATATAACGATCAACATGAACTGATGAACAAAAATAGATCCAGAGGTAGAGAAGCATGGAACAGACAGTCCAACCTAACCAGGAAGGCAGGGGTGGGGTGGAGAAGGGTAAGAGGTCAACTAAAGGACTTAAATGCGTGCATATGAGCATAACCAATGGACACAATCAGTAGGGGTGTGAGGGCATGTGCTGGGGGTGAGAGTGACTATGGAGAAGTCAATGAGGGAAAAAGAAGACTTATGTAATTACTTTAAGCAATAAAGAATTTAAATTAAAAAAAAAAGAGAGAAAGCAGCAATAATGTTTTGGGTAACTAAAACAACAAAACAAAACAACAACTCTGCCAGTTATAAAATAAAAAAGTCATGGGGATGTAGTGTAAAAAACCTCACATGATTGATAAAGGAAATGTCAATATTCATTTACTGTAGGAAATTTCTTATGGACACTTGGAACATACCTGCCTGCCCCCACTAGGTAATACTTATTTTTCTTTTTAAAATTTCCTTTGATATTAATGATGAGTTCTTTCACATTTTCCAGAGAATTTTTCTAGGCTCTGAACTTTGCTAGGAAAGGCCTAAGTTTCACCCAGTTCTTCCAGAAAGGGGACAAAGGAAGCATCACAGTCAAAAGAGCCACAGTAGCTTTCCAAACTCAACTCCTCAATGGAAACCACTTTTTGCAACAATAGTAAACTACCTAGAACCTCAGTACTTAATAATTTATTAATTACTTCTTTTGTTTTTGTGTAGATCCTCACATCCCTTTTGTTTCCTGAAAGCTGAAGCATGGAAATAATTGGTGTTTATATAGGATGCTTTTCTGTTCAGATGATGATTTCCTATCAGTTACCTCCTTTATTTCTCAAAATAGCCCTGTGATGGGTGCATTGTTTTTATTCCCATTTTACATGGGAATAAAAGCAACTCACAGTTATTTTTTCCAAGATCTCATATCACAACCCAGGTGTTTAGATTCTAAATTCTATGCTGTTTTCTATTTTGCGCCCTTGCTCTTAACCTGTTAGGAGACTAGCCATATACACAAGTTCAGTGTCTTAGCCCATTTGGACTAACAGAATACTATAAACTGGGTGGCTTATAAACAGAGATTTATTTCTCACAGTTCTGGAGGCTGTGTCTTCCATGACCAAGAGAATAACCTTCTTGAGTTGTTATTTTAAGACACACTATGGGGCATGACTTAATCTTTATACATTTTTTTTTTTACTCAAACAAATTCCTTTTTTTCACATGTTACTTATTGATGCTTATACCAAAAGAAATGACTGTATACAAAACTATACTTGTCTATATATTTAAAAAATGTAACACACATGTGAGAAGGATTTTATAGAAAATTACATAGTTTTATGTAGAATTATAATATACTTTTGCATAAGAAGTGATCTAGTGGTGGAGGTGAAACAGAACTATACACATACTTTTTACTTTTTTATTTTATTTTATTTTATTTTTTATTAAGGTATTATATGTGTACATAGCTTACCATTGCCCCCCCCCCACACACACCTCCCATTCATGCCCTCCCTCCCCAGAGTTCTGTGTTCGTTGGTTGTACTTATATTCATGCATACCAGTCCTTCGGTTGTTCTCTTATCTCCCCCCAGGTCTCCTTTCCCTCCCCACTGTCATTTGACAATCTGCTTGTTTTATGGTGACTATCTCAGAATCACATGAATAGAATCTGCTCCTCATTTGGCCGTCTGCTTGTTTTATGGTGACTATCTCAGGACCACATGAATAGAGTCCGCTCCTCCTCTGGTTCACACCGCCCCTACCCCCAGGTCCCACTGCTTCCCCTGGGGCACACGGCTCTCCCGGGGCACATGGCCCCCTGAGGCACATGGCCCCTTGGGACACCTGCACCCCTTGGGGCACACGGCTCACCCGGGGCACATGGCCCCCTGGGATACACGGCTCACCCGGGGCTACACATATTTTTTAAATACTCATTATAGCTCACAAATTAGTTTTAACATGTCATAAAACAACTAGAGGTCTGATGCATGAATATTTGTGCAAGAATGGGCCTTCCTTCCCCTGGCTGCCGGCATCGCCTTTGCTTGGGCTCGAGCCACCTTTTAGCTCTGGCCCAGAGCAGCCTTTCTGCCTTCCCACACTGCCCAGAGGCCCAGAGCAGCTGGGGCGGTGCAGAATGTCTGTGTTGTCACCATGGCGATGACCCAAGTGTCCTGCCTTGGCGCCTGCATATGCAGAATAACCCACCATCTTTGTTGGGTTAATTTGCATACTAACTCCTGATTGACTGGTGGGAATCACAAAGATGGCCAATTTGCATCTTACTCTTATATTAGTGTAGAAGATTCTTCAACTAAGAATTCACAATATCATAAAAATATATTAGGAATTATTATCATAGCAACCTGTAAGGTAGGTATCATTACCCTTTCTCTGAAGGTAGGCTAGAAAATATTGAATGACTCACCTAAGTTTATAAAGTGTCAAAGTAAGTGATAGCACCACAGTAAGAACCACAGATCATGGGTACTAAGTCCTTCATAACCATCATTCCTATGGCTTTGCTCAAGGTTGCATTTCACCAGCCAGAACCAGACCTGGTGTTCAAATCTGCTAACTCCCTCCCAGGTCTGTTTTCTTTGTTTTCACACAAGAAAACTGAACCTGGAGGTAAGTGTTAGTTAAGCAAACAATCCCAAGTTTCCTTTCACAAGTCACAGGCTGGTAGTCCTAAAGGTTCCATCATGTGTCCTTTGGCAGCATGGAGTACTTCTCTTCCCAGAACTGCAAACATCACTGACTTCCAGGATAAATATCATGACAAGGTCAAGCTGGAGTGACCCCAGTAGGCCAATGACAAAGCTGCTGGGGGCAGCTGGGCATAGTTCAGTGGGTGAAAGCAAGTATGGAAAACTAGAAGTAGAAATAAAATAAACCTTTTCAAGAGGACTGACTTGACAAGAGGACTGATGGCCTGAGTTAAGTGAAGTAATATTCTGGAAATAAAGCTGGTCAAGTGTTCAATGTGCTGGCCTCATTAAAGTTGTAATGGCTGAGCAAAGATAAAGAGAATAAAGCTTGTCTTGAATGACCAAAAATTAAACCCACCCCATAAATGGGCCAGACCAAATTTGGCCACCCAGTGGACCCCCAAAGGGCCATGGCTAAGGAGTCACAGGAAGTGGCCTTATGCCCTAAATCCCACCTCAGGCATTGGAGACTTTGACTTGGTTCTTAAACCTAATGTGTTTATAGGTGAATGGAACAGAATTCCTATGTGTTCCCGAGCCCATTTTATTTAACATTTATTCCATCATTATTTTCAAAATGATTTGTAGAAACATGTTGGTTGGATAGATAGGTATGGATTTTGAGTAATTCAGAGATGAGTGACAATAATAACGTAGAATGAACCCATGATTTGGGGTGTGTACATCACTTTGGTCTTCCATCCTCCATGGAGCTGCATTCAGTGGAAGGCTCTTGTATCATGTATGCATAAACACTGCTTTTCCTGGTTCAGTCATACAAAGAACCATACTGTAGTATGAAAAAAAAAAAAACCTTAAAGAATGCAATTCCCATTGGTTTTGCAGTTTTATTTCCAGAATATTACTTCACTTAACTCAGGCCATTAATCTGCCCTCACAATTATCTCCACATTTCATAGACTATGAATAATAAATGAATATTTCACCTATTGTACAAGCTCACAAAATTGATCAAGGGAGAAGGGTGATTTTTTTAAAAATTAATTTTCTAGTACTCATTTATAGAATTTTAAATCAGAGAAATTTTTGTAATTGTTGCTTGTTTCAATATGATTTTCTGATTGGAGTGGTTGTAAACATATGCACACTGATTGACCCTAGGCACAAATAACAAATAACAGATATCCCCAGGATAAAATGAACATTGAGTGGATGATAGAAGAAAATAATTGGATAGAAAATTAAGATAGCCTTTGATTTTAATTAATTTTTATGCTTCTCAGTAATTGAAGACTTCTTCTACCTGTTAGCTTTTCATTTTGTCCCATAATTCTGTCTTTTAGGCAACACACTTTTAAAACATTTTTATTTTAGCCCTGATTATGTCAGATATTGAACTATGCATTGCAGTTAGAGAAATACATTTTCTAGCCATCAAAGCACCTATAGGCCAGTGGGGAGGAAAAACACACACACAACCATAACCAGAGTGCTGAATTCACTGGTTTCACAAAATAAAATGCTAAAATAAATTTAATCTTTCAGATAGAATTTCTGGTGGGAAGAGATAATGATCAGGTGACAAAAATGTTCTGGTTTCCTTGGTAATTATACTTCTTATATAAATGAGTAATTTGACATGTTGGTTTCTAAGTCTCCTGGAGTTTGCTGAGTCATTTCCCAAGATCCGATTGCCAAAGGGTGAGATGAGAAAGCCAGAGAACTGAGCATGTCCTGCTGAAAATAAGCTCTGCACCCTGTGATTTTTAACAAGAAGTAGTACCCGCCTGAGAATTCAGCCCTGGTAAGATATTTAAGCTATTATGTTCTTCTGACTTCAAACTCTGAACTAAAGTAGAAAGCAATTAGAGATGACTTTTCAGGAAAATATGATCTAGTGTCTCTAACTTTTTTCTTTTAATTTCCTCTGGAGATCAAAACTTGCGTGATGAAATGCATTAGTGTATATGGAGTCAGTGTACTTAGCCATGTTGTCTTTGTGGAAAATATGATAAAAAAGGGAAATATGAAATACAAACTAAAAATAGCCCATATGTTCCTGATAACCTGTGCTCTCAGGCAAAAGTATCTGAATTTTGAAAAGGATTTTTGTGTTAGTTGAGGATACTATAACAAAATACCATATGCTGAGTGGAGGCCAGGAAGTCCAAGATCAAAGGTCTGGCAGGGTTTGTTCCTGACGAGAACTCTGTTCCTGGCTTGCAGGTGGCCTTTCCTCTGTGCAGGAACAGGGAGTTAGGGGGAGGGAGCAAGGATGGGGAGAGAGATGCCTTCTTCTTATAAAGCCTTTAATCCCATCATGAGGGTGCCACCCTCATACCTCCTCTAACCCTCATTACTTCCAAAGGGCCTGTCTCCAAATACCGCCAAAATAAGGATTAGGGCTTCAGCGTAAAGATGGCGGGCTCAGATACGTAGTCCATAACAACTAGCATACATTATCAAGTGCTAACTGGATTTCCAAGAGTTGGTAAATCGAGGAACTGCCAAAAGAAAGAAAGAAGAATGTGTCTCCACTGGAGTGGTGACCAGGGCAGCATCCACTCCTGCTTTCCTGTTGGCTGGCAGGAAATGCGCAGTGCTTGTTCTGGGCCTTCCAGCTCAGGGATTTGCTGTCTGGAGGCAGCTGAGCCCTGTGGTCTTTAGGGCTTCTCAAAAGATAGTACCTGCCCTAGCCAGTGTTGCTCAGATGATTGAAGGCTCGGCCTGCTGATTGAAGGGTCCCGGGTTTGATTCCAGTCAAAAGCACATACCTAGGTTGTGGGCTCCATTCCCAGTGGGGAGCATGCAGGAAGTGGCCTATCACTAATTCTCTTTTATCATTGATGTTTCCATCTCTCTCTTCCTCTCTGAAATCAATTTAAAAAACAACACACACACACACACACACACATACACACACACACACACACACACACACACACACACACACACACACAGAGTCCCTAATTTTGACAAAGTGGCAGAAAAGCAGGAGAAAGAACAACCACAAAGTGTATTGTCATGAATAAATTAAGATCTGTTGTCAGTCCCAGAACAAATTCCTAGTATCCCCTATACTTGAATAAATCATTAAAAATATTCATTTGTATTCTGTGAAGCAACAGTCTTAATTCTATGATCATATAATTTGGAACAGCTCCCTGAAGTTTATAATTTAACTTGTAAAAAAGTTTAGTCTTCTCTTTTTCTGAAAGCATCTTAATAAAATTGTAGTTAGTTAAAAACAGTTTGCACATTCTTCCACATGAAAGAAGCTGACAAAGCATTTATGCTATCAAAAGATACTTGAGCTATTTTTTTTTTTTTGCACACACATCTTATTTATGAAGAAAGGCTCAGGGTATTATCTCTAGATAGATGAACCACGCTTTGATCTGCCTAAGTTCACGGTTATTATGCCTCCAGGGAAATGAGTCTGTTTTGCTTCATTTTCCTCTGGAAGAACTGAGGCCTCAAAAGTCCTTTTCTCAGATTTTCAGTACTAATCAGAGTCACGGCTGGAAAATAGGCGTTAATCTTCATGTCCAAGCGCACCTCAGTAGATACTCTGCTTGTAGATACAAGGAAATGTCACAGTTTATTTCAAAGTAACAAAGCATCTGGGTACTGAACACTGGCAGGGCAAACATATTTCCTCAGCAGTGCTGCGGATCCGATTAGGGGGAAAGCGTACAGCGCACACTGTATACCTTATGAGAAACGGTGCAACAGACTAAATGTTTGTGTCACCCCAAAACTTGTATGTTGAAACCTGAACCCTAATGTAATGTTTTTGGAGGTGGGTCTTTGGAATTAGGTTATGAGGGTACAGTCCTCATGGATGGGATTAGTGCTCTTATAGAAGAGACTCCAAAGAGTTCTCTCACTCTTTGCATTACGTGAAGACACATGGACAAAATAACCACATGTGAACCAGGCAGCCAGACACCAAAATCTGCCAGCACCTTGATCTGGGACTCTCCAGCCTATGAATTGTGAGAAACACATTTTCCTTGTTTCTAAAACTCCCAGACTCTGGTATTCTATCAGAGCAGCCAGGCAGAGGAGGATGGAGGGGAAGGTTTTCTAAGCAATGTCAGTATTAGCCATGAAAATTCAACGTGCTGCAGGGGTCCTCTCCTTCAGCTGCATGTAAGTATCACCTGGAAAAAAATCTTAGTGCCCATATTGCACTTTGTCAATTAAATCTGACTCTGGCGGTAGGACCCAAGCATGTGAGGTGAGATTCCCATGCACACACAAACCTGAGAAGGACTGCACAATATTGTGCCTTACTTCAAGCGGCTTTTGCAGCAGTCTGTTCTGCTGGCACATCTGTAAATATAAGCAACGGTGGATACTCAGTTGGCTGGAACTAAATTCCTCCAGGCTGCATTCCTCTCTTCAGATTAACCGTATGACACAAAAGAAGAAAATGTGTTGGCAATTATCGTGGTAAAGTCTACTCAAATCCTGGGATCAAGCAATTATAGGCAGGGACTGTAATTTTTAGCAAGTTGCCTAACGTTAGAGAATGAAAAGAAAATTAGGTAACTTTAATTTCAATTCTATAATATTGCTATCAAATTTTAATATAGGTACTATATAGGAAAGTAGTGGATTGACATTTATAAAAATTCTTTGGAATAGCACACTTTTTTCAGGGAATTATTATGGGATTGATTTATTCAGCGTACATTTTGTTGAGCTGTTATTATGTACCAGCTCCTATTTGAGCACCATGGATATGAGCTGGTAGTCTATGGAGAGACGACAGATCAATCATGAGTCTATGGAGAGATGACAGATCATGGGTAGCTACCTGGGACTGTGTCCAGCCTCTTGCACAGTGATTCTTAGGATTCACAATACCTAAGGGGAACCTGGGGTGCCCGTTAAAATGTGGCTCTCTGGAATCTAGATTTTCGGAATCAGAGCTCTGGGATGGACATTTTTACCAGCACCCCTGGCCATTCCTATGCAGGTGGTCTGTTTATCACCCTGAGGAATACACACACTGTTTATCACTCTGAGGTCTAACACACTGTTGGCTCCATTGACTTGCAAGGAACACAATGGATAGCAGGAGGATTATTCAGGGTTTACCTAATCTGTATGCAGGTAGAAAGATATGATCTGAAAATGATAATTTTTGTCCATTATAGGTGAGTGACAGCTGCCAGGAATTATATCTTTGCTTTTAGAACAGAAATACAGCTTATTTGAGTTAAGCAGTCTTAGGAGAAAGACCTACTATAAGTTAGTTTATATTTATCTCAAGCAAGTTACTCAATTAACCTAGGTCACCTCAAAATATGACTATTTTGAGTGCAAACATATGTTCAATAAAATAAATTGTACCATGAAATTTAGATCTAGTCCCAAATTACACTTTATGGGCAGCGGGTTAAGGGTGGAGTACAGGACTGTGAGAATAAGCCCAAGGTTACACTTAAGACTCTTCTACAATTTTAATGAGACATTGACCAATTCACTACTTATCTTGATTAATTTCACTCGAAGTTGGATCAGATGGTTTCCTAAGTTCCATATAATTAAGAATGCCTTGAGAAGGGCCAACCCAAATGTGCAGTTCATGTCTAGGTAAAAAATTGAAGAAGTATGTATTTACTCAGTAAGAAAACCCTCTAAATACTACAAGTGTTATAATAGATGCTTGCATGTTTGTGCTTCTCACCCACACAAGTGACAGTGGGAGGACTAAGGTGGTTATGGACATCACCTTATAGTCAGTGATGAACAGAAATTACAAAATCAGTCATTTAGTCAGTTGAACAAACCCATCCACTATCCGGGTGACCAACTCTCCTGGCGTGTGTGAAACTGAAGGGTTTCATGGAATAGGAAACTTTTAATACTAAAACCAGGAAGAATTGTCACCCTGATCATTATCCACCAGGTATTTCTGGATTATCTGCTTTAGTACGGCGGACAAAAGTAGCACATACAAAAAATAATTGAAAAATAATTCAGTTCCAAGAAATATAGTCAATGTGGATTGCAGTTATTATAGATTTTTACAAATTTGGTGGGACTGGGTCCAAGCTCTGTGACTTGAAATACTACTTCCTCTTTTACAATAAATGTTGTCAAGCTTTTTGTGCTCAGAAAAAAGACAATGACTTAGAATATAAAATTTAACAGAAAGAGCCAAAGGACAGAGATTAGTTTAAAAATTAAGTTGATTGAAAACTTGTTATTTTTTAACCTATTAACATTTATTTATTTTTACAATAATAGATGGTGATGATACATAAAAGGAATAAAATGTATTTTTTATCCTTGATGTATTTACTCTCTAGTGAGGTATATGAATATTAATATGTAAAATAGTAAGTTTAACTGTATGTGAGGAGACCTATAATAAAAAATATTCAGAGATTTATGGGCACCAAAGGGAGAAATGTGTGAGAAAGAAATTAAATTTCAATAACTAATCCAATCCTTTCCATATTTCATATTAAAATATGTTGCTGGACGTTCTTGATTTTAAGACAGCTTATTGAAGTCATTTGATTATAAATACTTTGTAGGAAAATACTCATTTAATGAGGAAAAACATCCCATTACAAATTTTAAAGTCTCATCGCTTGTTTTACAACTTATTATATGTATCCATTCTGCTTACCTCAGGGCAAACTTAAGTAAAGGCAGACAAATTTATCAAAGGACAGTGGAGAGCTGACTACAAATGCACATGATGTACATTTGGCAGACTCAGTGCTTCAGGAACCTGAGCTTTGGAATTTACCAATTTGGGAGCATGCAAATATTTAGGTAGATGTGAGATACCCAATGAGTTTTTGTATTTCATTAGTAGGTTAAACCAGAGAAAAAATTTTAAATAAAGAATCTAGATCTTCATGAATTATAGTTGCTATTGATAACAATGAGAGAAAAGAGATAGTGATAGAGATAGACAGAGATATAGAGAAGAGTTATTCTGTATCCAGCATGATGCTAGGAGCTAGAGCTTTATCCTATATAAAAAGAGACTAATATGCTAATTGTCCAACTGTTCATTTGACTTTTCTACCAGTCATTATCATGTGCCTGACCACCAGGGGGCAGACGCTCTGTCTGGTAGATTAGCTTGCTGCTGGGGTCCAGCAGAACAGGCTGGATGAGATGGGCTGGACATGCCCTGCAGCCCTACCACTGCCCCTCCCTGGACCTGATCATGCACCAGTGGAGTCTCAGCCTGGCCTGTGCCCTCTTGCAATCAGATTCCTCAGAGGATGCCTGCAGGCCAGGCCAAGGGACCCCACTGATATATGAATCTATGCACCGGGTCTCTAGTTAATGGTAAATAAGATCTAAGATCTGGATGGTTCATCAAAGGAATTCCTGCATAGTGCAAATGCCAAATATGCAAAATCAACACTATATTATTGAATATAAAGGGAGTTAAGGGAATAAAAAGGATGAAATAAATGTGGAGTATGAAATCAACTAGCCTCATAATTCAAAATGTAAGATTGCAATTGCATTTGGGGACCAGGAAGTATGGTGGATAGAAAGGCCATAAAAATTAAACCCCATCTTATTGGCATGAGTAATATTTTTGAAAATATTATTGTCATCATAACATTATCTGTAGATAGATATAAAAACAACATAAAGCAAAACACCAAGCAAACAAAAATCAGACCAGTTCAGAGAGTACAAATACATCACATGAGCAGCCAATCTATAGTAATAAAACCATGATATGCTAATTAGACTGGATGTCCTTTCAGGCATCCAGAAGAAGCTGGGCTGTGAAGGAAGCCCAGGTCCTGGGTGCTAAAGGGAAGTTAGTGCCAGCAGCTGGGGGAAGGAAGGCCTACTCTTGCACCTTGCACAGATTTTGTGCATTAGGCCTCTAGTACAATATAAGACTATGTGCTATGAAGGGTGGAGAGAATTCAACCCATTCACCTTAGATTTTTATTTCCCTAAGCTTGCTGATTGTACATGTAGATTGTACACCTGGCATCCAGGCATTTGTCTTATGCCTGTGAGAGTCTGGACCATTTGCATTTGGGAAAAGAGGAAGAAGAAAGAGGAAATGATCACCTTCTAACTTTCCCAAAGGCCTGTGAAATAAGAATCTACCTACCTCTACTTGAAGATAGTTGTCCTTATGTATGTCATAGGTTTTCTACTCAAAGGTAGCAAACTTTGGAAAAATAGCATGATCTAGGTAAGATTATATAAAATAGTTAAGTTTCATTTCTTGGGACCTGGCATGTGGGGTCTGTCCCTTCATTGCAGCCTGTGTGCATCCTGCTCTGTAACTTTTGGGGTGCATCATCCTGATCTCTAGAGGCTATTTCTCTTCCTACCTGGATGTGCATACCTGGGAGACATTTTTACTAGCACCCCTGGTCATTCCAATGGAGAGGCATTCTCTGCATGCATTCTGAAGGTTCTGGGTTCTGACAGCAGGAGGTCAAATCCTGTCTCTGCCACTTATCAGCTCTGTCACGCTGGGAAAATTAGTTAACCTTCCCAAGTTTATTTTCTCTTGGGGATGTTAACAAGAATACATATCGTGTAGGGTTGAAGATTATGTATGCAAAACAGCACAGTGCCTGACCTTCAGGTAGTACTCAATAAATGCTATTTTCATATGCTGCCCTGACTTATTAATATCTAATGTATTGCACCCTATACATGTGAAGAGAATAAAGCCACTTGAAGGCACTCCCTGAGTCTGCTACCAAGGCCAAAAATCCCGCTATCCCAGCTAAACCCTCAATTGCTTCTGATATGGAATTCTTGGGCTGGAACCTGGGCTCTTTGTCCACCAGAGTCAAAGAATGAATCCACAGACAGAGGGTGATATAGGAAAGGTGGATATTTATTGAAGAACAAGTACAGACTCCCAGGTGGTGAGGGGGAAAGAGTCCCACAGACTTCCTGTTTCCATGTTTTATAAAGGCTGCAGTTCCTGTGTCCTGATATCCCCTCTGGTTGGTCAATATTCCCTTTCGCATTGGTTACTATAGTGACTCCTGAGGCCCTCCTCCCTCATTGTTCTTCCATTCCTTCTGCGCTTTTCCTCCTTCTTTATTTTGTAACTGTTTTTTGAGAAAAATATCCGTCTTAAGACAGAATTATTTATTATTATAAATGTTTAAACTACTATATTTAAACAAGCAAAAGGAGACATAAAACATCTTAATTAAATCAATCTCTGAAAGAACTGAGCAATGGCTTTCAGCTCCTGAAGGACTGGTTTTAAATTTAGTGCCTCTTGAAGAATTAGAGTCATTTTGGTTGCAAATGTGAATTTGCAACCAAATTCATTTTTGGCTACTTCCAGTTCCCTTGTCTTGTGGAAATATGCCTGTTGCTTTTTCCTTGTCTTATGGAAATGTAACTGTACCTGGCTGCCTTCTGATATGGAGATGTACCTTCTCCAAATCTGTAGTCCTGTGTTTTTTCCACGGACCCCACTTCTAAAAATCCCCTAAACCTGTTTACATTCCCCTAAAATTCCCTTTTTACTTCCATACAGATTACTTAGCAGAAGTATAATTCACAGTTACATGTTAGACTTCAAGTCCTCTGTCTACCAACTTCAATTTAATACAATTTTAGAACCAGACACTCTAGATTAGGGCTTCCATGTTTTTGTCAATTTGCTTTAGAATGAGGCTCCTGTGTGGACTCCAGAAGCTAATGGACCTTAGGCTGATCATGGACCAGCTTGGAGTGTAATCAGCCAGAGCCAATTATATGTGGTCCCAGCCTATTCTAAGTAACAATTCCATTAAGTCCTCAAGAGTACTTCCCAAACCCAGACAGTGTTTTGCTTAAATTTGGAGGCAAGCTATCAAAGCCAACCTATCAGCATTTCCTCTGTCTTTTATATTTATTTTTGGGGAAAAACAAAACTAAAATCTCTTCATTGGCTTGTTCCTTCCCCTAGCTTCCTGTGTTTGCATAAACATGTCAATCAGTTCAAAATCCTCTGTTGATACCTTTCATTTGGTGAGAATGATAAAGAAGGTAGAGGGAGGCTCCCTCCTGCCCCTCTCAACCATCTTCTTATGTCTGAGTTCCAAGCCACAGCCTCCTACAATGGGGGATCGCATCTGTCCTAGTCATTTGCACTTTGTAGATCTAAAACTAAGAAGTTACAACAACACCCCCTAGGCCTTCTGTACAAGCAATTCACATTTGCAATCAAAATGACTCTAATTCTTCAAGAGGCACTAAATTTAAAACCAGTCCTTCAGGAGCTGAAAGTCATTGCTCAGTTCTTTCAGAGATTGATTTAATTAAGATGTTTTATGTCTCCTTTTGCTTGTTTAAATATAGGAGTTTAAACATTTATAATAATAAATAATTCTGTCTTAAGACGGATATTTTTCTCAAAAAACAGGCTGGCAGGTTCTCATTTACACAAAATACTCCAGCATCAAGAACTGAGTCATTAGCTGCCAGACTCCACTTTGTCTCAGTAAATTAGCAGAATGTAAATGAGCCACGGTCCATGAAAAATCTCATTGATTGCTTCTGATTTTGCCTCAAACCCTTCAGGGCTCAGATATATTCGACACTACACTTTCCTGATTTATGCATATTTGCGTGAAAATGACAGCACCTTTAAAATAAAAAATCAGAGTGTCTAGAAATTTTGACAAGTGATAGGCCAGTCTTTTTCTAGAGATATTTGCTTTGGAACAGTGAAAAATAATTAGGCAGGAATGTGAGGTCTGAGCTTGGGAGCTGTTGGCAGGCCCTGGCAGGAATTGCTGATGCTGGAAGAAGCCGTCCTGGTGTTATGGCCAAAACAAGTGAGAAGACTCATCCTGGCCTGATATGGCCCTGGTCCCACCTGCCAAAACCAGGTTTCTGGGCTGATTCTCAAAGGCACGTCTGAAGTGAAAAAGTGTGACAGGCTGTCATGGAGCTAAAAAAAATATTAACTCCAGATTAGGAAATTAGGAAGTAGTTTTAGTCCTAATTCTCTGTGACCTCGGACAAGTCACCATTCCTGATGGCCACTTCTCCAGGCGGTGGCACAGAAGTTCCCTGCTGGCATTGTGTCGGCACCTGCAAGCTTAGTACTCCTCCTTAGACTGAAGACCAGAGAAATGCAGGTACAAGCTGGTTTCTTACAGAAAATTTGAAGCCCAGAAAATTTACTTTTTTAAGGTGAATCACTTGTGAGTCTTTGTACTTTATTATTAGTATCAAATTGTGACACTCACAAGACTGATGGCAATAAATCAGCATCGAACATCCCCCTGGTTCGGAACCACTGGGCCGCCCCCCCCCTCCCTTGTGCTGGCTGCCTCCCTTAGGGAAGACTTTTCTAAGAGATCTTTTGATGGAGAAGTTTGAGTAAAAAACAAAAGTTGAACTCTTGTCTGTAAAGAGGAATCAATAATAAATGGCTACTTCCTTAAGGGTTTGTTGTAAGGAGCAATAGAATGCTAATGAATATAAAGTGCTTTATTTGAGCTGAAAAAGGAGGATTCAGATGCCAGGAATAGTCTGTGCTGGTTGGAGACACCACAGAGAGAGCATGAAGGCAGTGTACATGAGATAGGATGGGTGAGACTCTTATGCAGAGACCCAGGCCCACAGTTGCCAAAAAGCTTGACATGAAGTAAGTGATCCATAAGTATTTGCTGAATGGATAAATGAGTAAATGCTTGAAAGAGTGAGTGAATAAATGGTGGAACAGAGTTAGACAACAGATTCTGGATTATGATATCCAAAACAGTGGTCTGCACTGAAACACCTATCCCATCCCAGCACTGTGGTGCATGTACCAGGTCTGAGAGGGGGCAGTCCAATGGCTAGAACACTGATGCCCACTCTTAGTAATTGGAAGTGTAGTGTAAAGATTCAGAGCTGGGCTCTTAGGTCAGATTGCCTGAGTCCAAATCTCAGAGCTGACGAGCTAACTGAGATGCTTGCCAATTTGTCTAACACTTTTATGTCTTGGTTTCTTTATCTATGATATGGAGGAGAGGATGGTGATGCAGATGGTGATGGTGGTGATAACTACCTTACAGCATTCTTATAGGGTTTAAATGAGTCATTGCATATAAATTGCTTAGGAAGTGCTTAGATCATAGGAAGTGCAATAAACATTGGTTATTACATTTGGACAATAGAGAATCCTTGGAACCTAATTGCTTGATTTTATATATACATATATACTTATATACATATATACATATATACATATGTACACATATTCATATATACACATATACATACATATACACAATATACAAATAAATATGTATACACACACACACACACACACACACATATATATATAAAGTGAATATATATATATTTAACAGCTGACACCTCACTTAAATGTTCACTCCTTTTCAGGTTTAACTGATTTGAAATAATAGGTGAAGCTTGACTAAGCTTTGAACATAGAAAATTATCCTAAAGTGCCACTAGACATTTTTTAATGGAGATACATAAATTATAAAGTTTATAGTACAAAGCCAGCAACAGCTGGCGAATTCTTTGTGCTATCGGCAGTGCCTAGACCAGAACAGTCATCAGTTTTAAAACACACATTGACAAAAATATTTCTGTAGATTCTTTTAAATTTTGAAAATGAACTGTATGTTAATAAACATGAACTTTATAATCATTCAAAGTGCATATACATTTTTGGGACACTTGCATATAATATAACATTATGTATTATTTACAAATATTTTGCTGAGAGCTTGAGTAGGAGGTCAAGCCCTCAGGAATATAAATGCTTAGTACTTGAAGTCAGCAAAATAAAGATTTGAAAATAAGTATCTTATTGATTTCAGGCACTTTGACAAGTCAATTATTCTTTTTTGAGGCCCAATCTCTAATATTTAAAATGGAGGAGTGTCTCAGTCAATTTGGACCTCTATAATAAAAATACCACAGTTTAAGTGGTTCAAACAAGATAAATTTCTTTCTTATAGTTCTGGAGGCTGAGATGTTTATGGTCAACGTGATGAGGGCCTCTTTCTAGTTTTCAGATAAAAGTCTTCTTGCTATATTCTTATATTAGAGAGAGAGAGAGAGAGAGAGATCATCTTTATCCTGTTTAGTCTTTTAAGGGCACTAATTCCATTTATTAGGGTTATACCTTCATGTCCCAATTACCTCCCAAAGGCTCCATCTCTAAATATCATCACATTGGAGATTAGAGCTTTTCATATGAACTTGTGGGTGTAAGGGGGTACAAACACATAGTCTATAACAGGAAATATAATGATATCTCATAGGATTGTTAGTTGGGTTAAATTAAGGGATTTTTAAACCTTAAAGACTACCACAAAATTAATGTAGTTTAAAAATTTTTTGCTTTGCATTTGCATAATGTTGAAAATGTTAAAGTGTCGTTACATTCATACATTGTTTTGATAAGTAAACTATAGATTTTATTATAGGTGACCATTGTATTTGTTCTCATAGTTTTATTAATTAACATAACATTATATTACTCTGTTCACAGACTAGGCTTAGCTGAGTAGTTTTCACCTGGGGTCTCTCAATGTCTGCAGTTAGATCTTGTTAGTGTCTTGAAGCATCTGAATATTTCACTGAGGCAGAGATTACTTCGCAATCATCTGTGGCACCTGGGATGAATTGGCTGGGATAGCTGGGAGTGGGCAGGCTTTCTCTTCATGCCACCTTTCCATGTAACTACCCTGTTTCCCCGAAAATAAGACAGTGTCTTATATTAATTTTTGCTCCCAAAGATGTGTTAGGTCTTATTTTCAGGGGATGTCTTATTTTTCCATTAAGAAGAATACAGTACACATTTATTGTTAAATGAAAATAAAGGAAATTTATTACCTGTATATGGTACGGTAGTACGGTAGTTGTCAACACAAACCAGACAAACTGAATCCTACAGTATCAAGAATTTACTCATGTATTCAATGACAATCATGTCATCATCTTCTAGAATATCATCATAACAATCCAATTCCTGAATTTCCTGGTGAATTTCTTGTGACTCCATTTCTTTCAGAATCAGTGGACCAAATCTCTCCTGTTTAGCAATAGCACTGTCTTTAAATAAGTACTTCTTGTCAAGGTAGCCTGCTCGCAGCGCATTTGCAATGCAACTGTCAGTGATTTTCTCCCATGAATTCTTCACCCAAGTCACAACTTCTTGCAGTTTAGGTTTCACAAAGTTTCCACGCTGATTTCTCTCCATTCACACAGCAGTGGCGTCAAGACTCCGTGTAACATCACTGGTTGCTAGATGCCAGTCGGGGTGGCCCTAGTGACCAGTTTTCGGTAAATTAACTTTCATTCTGAGACAGAGCCTGGGGGGTCTTATTTTTGGGGAGATGCCTTATATTTCACTCAGAAGGAAACCTGTAAGTAGGTCTTATTTTCGGAGGATATCTTATTTTCCGGGAAACACGGTAGCATGGGCTTCCTATCAGCAGGACAATCTCAGAGCAGTCAGGCTTCTGACATGGATGCTGGCTCCTGTCAGAATGAGTGCCCCAAGAGACCAGTGCAAGTCTTCTCTGCCCTGACCTTAGCATCGCTTTTACCGCTTTCTATTGGTTATATAGGGCCAGCAGAGATTCATGGAAAAAGGAGTACAAAAGAGCACGAATGGCAGGATGCATGGATCTTTGGGAAGCTGTTGTTAGAGAGTAAGCATTACAGGTGTGCAAATAACAGTCATATAGCATATGACTCCCAAGTTCAGGAGCTCATGCTATACAAGTAACGTTTTTATTTTATTTTAATTTGTTGATAAGACTAAAGAGCCTAGAAATCTTCAAAATAAAAAGAAACATGATAGAAATACTAAATGTCTTATCTCCTTCTATTTGCCCTTCATCAGATCCATTATATGCTCTGTAGCTCCAAGATGGACCAGATGTTCAAGGAAGTTTATTACACATAATTCTACATAGAAAAACCATTCTAGTGATTGTCACTGAATTGGCCTCAATTATGAACACCACTCAATTATTCATGTGCTCATTTCTTCTTATATTCAAATCAATATCTTTCATATCTCAGTCATTGACTTGGCATTATACAGCATTAGCCTGTGTTGTATTTGGCTGTGCATATATATATATATATATATATATATATATATATATATTCTAGATAGTAAATCTCTTAAGAATGATTTCAACAAGATCAGCTTTTTTAAAAAAATGTATTTTATTAATTTTTTACAGAGAGGAAGAGAGAGGGATAGAGAGTTAGAAACATTGATGAGAGAGAAGCATCAATCAGCTGCCTTCTGCACACCCTCTACTGGGGATGTGTTCACAACCCAAGGTGCATGCCCTTGACCGGAATCAAACCTGGAACCCTTCAATCCACAAGCCTATGCTCTATTCACTGAGCCAAACCAGTTTGGGCTTTTTTTTTTTTTAATCAGCTTATTAGGATGGTTAATTTTTAAACCTGCTAATGTTTGTACTGTGCAAATTTTACCACTATTCACATAATACTTTCTGCTCTCCAGCTTCTAAGTCATTGTGGATGCTTTATTTCAAAGTCAAGTTTAAGGTCTACTTCTCTACTGCAGTCTTTCCTTGACTACTGCAACCTGCAGTCATCCCGCCCTTCCTTCACCCGGGAGCATCATTTTTCTGTTCTTACTATCTGCTACATGTTGGCTCATGCCAAAGGCCATTTATCAAAATTTAACTCTATTAATACTTAGACACAACCACCATAAATCTTTAATTTATACTGTGTTGTTGTTTTTTTTACTGTATTTATTGTTATTCAATATTTATTGTCTATATTTGCTTATTTTGGTGTAAATATTTAACTTGATGATATAAGTACCTTAAAGGAAGAGATTTTGTGTGTTTTATTTACTGCTGTATCTTTGGCACTGGAAGAAAGTGTCCAACTCAGCAGATAATCAATCCTTGAATGAATGACTGTGGTTACTGAGGCTTTTAGGCCTATGCATGCTCTCAGCATTCATACCCAGTGATTTGCTGGTCCATAAATAGGCACATTGCTCATTGTCAGCTTTTCTCTGTTCCAGGTAGACAGTGTACCTCTTCCTTCATATCTTGCAGAGATGTTGTAAGAATGACAGAGTGGTATCCAAGTTCACTGATTAATAGTTCAAGTGTTCTCAGAGTGCAGTCAGTTTCAGTTTGTAAATTGTTCTGTTGTAGAAACAGCAGTTTGCGTCCCCACCACCATCCCAGATGGCTCAGCGAGGCTAAAGCCAGCAGGACAATCAAGCACCTGTAGTTGACACATGTGGGACCAGCTCCATGGAGGAAGGAAGTACAGCTCAGAACAAGGTCAACCAAGGCATAAGACTCAAGGCAGACCCAGCCTCTGGGCTAAGGAGACCCCTATCACTGGACAGCTGGCATAACAACATTGGTGTTGGACCTCACTGACAGAAAGTCAGAAGGGAGCTCCCTCCCACATCAACAATCAAATCCCAATTTCAACAGGAGTGCTCAAACAATGCACACAAGGGGCATTCCTAGAGCATCCAACTCAGCTGAACAAAGAGATCACACTGCTGGAATCCTTAAGACACCTTTATATAACTCCATTCCACAAATACTGGAAGACATAGAAATTCTATTTAATTCAAAAAAGAAAATATGAAGAGACAGATAAAATGGGGAGATAAAGTAACAATCCCAAAATGACAGAAAAGAAGTAATCTCCAGAAAAAGAAAATGAAATGAATTCAAGTAACCTATCAGAAATAGAGTTCAAAGCAAAGGTTATAAAGATGCTTAAGGAATTTAGTACAAATTACAGCAGCATGAGTAGGGAAAATCAGCCATTAATAAGAACCAGACAGAAATGAAGAATGACATATCTGACTGAAGAACACACTGGAAGGAATTAAAAGTAGATTAGATGAAGCAGAGAAATGAATCAGCAATTTGGAAGACAAGGTATAAATAAATAACCAATTAGAGTAGCAAATAGAAAAATAATTAAAAAGCAGGAAGATAGCTTAAGGGAGCTCTGGAACAACATAAAACATAACATCTGCATTATAGGAATACTAAAGAGGGCAGAGAATGAGTAAGTAACAGAGAAACTGTTTAAGTAAATAACGACAGAAAACTTTCCCAACCTGGTGAAGGAAAATGCCTCATAAGTTCAGAAGGCACAAGGAATCCCAATCAAGATGAAACGAGAGACCCACATCTAGACACATCACAATTAAAATAGCAAATATTAAAGATCAAGAAAAACTCTTAAGAGAGAAAGAGAAAATTAAATACAAAGAAGTTCCCATTAAAATGTAAACAGAATTCTCAAGAGAAACATTGCAGGCCAGAAGGGAATGGCCTGAAGTACTCAAAGTAATGAAAAGCAAAGGCCTAGATGCAAGACTACTGTATCCAGTGAGGCTATCATTTAAAAGTGAAGGTGAAATAAAAAGCTTTCCAGACAAAAAGAGGTTAAAGGAGTATATTACCACCAAACTAGCAATGCAAGAAATGTTAAAGGGACTGCATTAAGAAGAAGAAAATGAGATAGAGAGGATCATAAGCATGAAGAAAATAATAATGGCAATAAATAGATACCTATCAATAATAACCTTAAATTTAAATGGACTAACTTCTCCAGTCAAAAGACAGGCTGACTGAATGGAAAAGAAAACAGAACCTTTATATAAGCTGTCTACAAGAGACCCACCTCAGAACAACAGACTGAGAGTTAAGGGAAGAAAAAACATATTGCATGAAAATACAAAGGGAAAAAAAAGAAAAAACTGACATAGCAGTACTCATATCACACAAAATACACTTCAAAACAAAGGCCACACAAGAGACAAAAACAGCCACTTCATGATACTAAAGAGATTGATTCAATAAGAAAATATAACCCTTATAAAGATATATGAACCCACTATGGGGGAACCCAAGTACATTAAAAAACTCTTGATGGACCTTGAGGGAAAGATTGATAGCAACACAGTCATAGGGGGAGTCTTTAACACCCCACTGACATCACTGAATATATCTTCCAGACAAAAAATTAATAAATAAACAGAGGCCTTAAATGACACGATAGATCAGTTGGATCTAATGAATATATACAGAACATTTCACTCCAAAGCAACAGAATATACAGTCTTCTCAAGTATACATGGAACATTCTCAAAGATGGACAACACATTAGGGCACAAAGCAAGTATATGCAACTTTAAGAAGATTAAATACAAAGAGATATAAGAAGATAATACGAAGTATCTTCTCTGATCACAATAACATCAAGTTAGGAATCAAATACAATAATAAAAAAACACTCAAATACACAGAGACTAAATAGCATGTTATTAAGTGAAGAATGGGTTGCCAATGAGATCAAGCAAGAAATTAAAAATTTCATAGAATCAAATTAAAATCAACACACAACTACCACAAACCCATAAGACATGGAGAAAGCAGTCTTGAGAGGGAAGTTCATAGCACTACAAGCCTACCTCAAGAAATAAGAAAAAGGACTAATAAACTATCTAACCCTAAAACTAAATGAATTAGAAAGAGAACAGCAATAAAATCCCAGAGGAAGTCGAAGGAAGGAAAAAATAAAGATCAGAGTAGAAATAAATGACGTAGAAACTGGAAAAAAAACACCAAAAAACCAACAATGATAAATCCAAGAGGTGGTTTTCAAAAAGATAGACAAAATTGATGAACCCTGGTCAGATTTATCAAGAAACAAGAAACAAAAAGAGAGGAACCAAATAAATAAAATCAGAGATGAAAGAGGTGATATAACAATGGACACCACAGAAATACAAAATATTATAAGTAAATACTATGAACAACTATATGCCAAAGAAATTAGACAGCCTGGGTAAAATGGACAAATTCCTAGAAACACAATCTTCCTAACTCAATCAGGAAGAATCAGAAAACCTGATAAACTAACAAGTGAAAAAATTGAAGCAGTAATTTAAAAACTTCCAGCAAACTAAAGTCCTAGACCAGATTGATTTATAGGTGAATTTTTTTCCAAATATTCAATGAAAAACTAACATCTATCCTCTTCAAACTACTCCAAAAAATTCAAGAGGAAGGAATACTTCTAAGCTCTTTTAAGAAGCCAACATTATCTTAAGTCTAAAACCAGATAAAGACACACAAACAAATAAGTAAAATTATAGGCCAATATCCCTGATAAACATAGATACTAAAATCCTCAACAGAATATTAGCAAATCAGATCCAGCAATATATTAAAGAGATCATATACCATAATCAAGTTGAATTTATTCAAGGGATGCAAGGCTGGTACAATATTCTCAAATCAATAAATGTGACATGTCATATAAATAAATTAAAAGATAAAAACCACATGATCATATCAATAGGTACAGAAAAACATCCAACAAAATTCAGCACCCTTTTTGACAAAAACTCTCAGTACAGTGGGAATAGAGGATCATATCCTACCTAGTAATAGATCATTATGCAAATTAACCATCACTCCACTACAGCCACCAGCCAATCAGAGAAAGTATGCAAAATAACCCAACAAATATGGTGGTTAATTTACATAAGTGGAGGGAGGGAGGAGTGAAGACTGAAGACAGCATAGAAGGAAGAGGGAGGGAAAGTGGAAAGCAAGGCAGCTACTGCTGCTGGAGGGAAAGTACTGGCAGCATATGCAGGGTGTGACGGGGCAAGGTATGTAGCAGTGGTGCATGTGCGGCCCCAGAGGCAGCAGCAGCTGCAATCATGGTGGGTTGGGCATACGGGGTGAGGTGTGCAGTGATGGTGGTAGGACATGTATGGCTGCAGAGATGGTGGCAGCAGTGGCCACAATGGGAGAGGTGGGGTGGCGGGAGAAGTGGTGGTGGCAGGCCAGAAATCTCGCAGGAATATTCCTGCAACAGGTCATTAGTCTTAACATAATAAGGGCCATATATGACAAACCTACAGCTAACATAATACTCAATGTGCAAAAACTAAAAGTGTTTCCCTTAAAAACAGGTACAAGATAAGGATGCCTGCTTTCATCACTCTTATTCAACATAGTACTGGGAGTCCTAGCCATAGCAATTATGAAAGAAGAAGAGATAAAAGGCATTCAAATTGGAAAGGAGGAAGTGACATTGTCATTATTCACACATGGTCTATATTGTACATAGAAAACACTAAAGACTTCACCAGGAAACTACTAGACTTAATAAATGAATTTGGCAAGGTAGCAGGATATAAAAAGTCAACATTGATAATCTTATGGCATTTTTATACACAAATAATTAACTCTTATAAAGAGAAAGTAAAAAAGCAATCCCATTTACCACTGCAACAACAACAACAAAAGATACCCAGGAATAAACTTTACCAAGGAGGTAAGAAACCTGGACTTGGAAAACTATGGGACATTGAAAAAAGAAATAGAAGAAGATACAAACAAATGGGAGCTTATACCATGTTCATAGATTGGAAAAATTAACATCATTAAAATGTCTATACTTCCCAAAGCAATCTACAGATTCAATGTAATACCTACTAAAATACCAATGGAATACTTTACAGGGTTAAATAAATACTCCAAAAATTTATGCGGAACCATAAAAAACAAACAAATCCAAAACAGCAACAATCTTGAGAAAGAAGAATGAAGTACGAGGGATAACAATACTAGATATCAAACTATACTATAAAGCATCCTGGTACTAGCACGAGAATAGTCATATAGACCAAGCCACCATACTCAATATTTGACAAAGGAGGCAAGAATGTACAAAGAAGAAAAGAGAGTCTCTTCAACAAATGGTGCTGGGAAAACTAGATAGACACATGCAAAAAGATGAAACTAGACCACCAATTTACACCATACACAAGAATAAACGCAAGGTGGATAAAACACTTAAATGTAAGGCATGAAGCCACAAAAATCTTAGAAGAAAACATAGGCAGTAAAATCTCAGACATATTACACAACAATATGTTTATTGATACATCTCCCAGGACAAAGGAAATTAAGGAGAAAATAGACAAATGGGTCTGCATCAAAATAAAAGGCTTCTTCACAGCAAAAGAAACCACCATCAGTTTAAAAGAAAACCCACTGAATGGGAGAATATATTTTTCAATAATACATCTGATAAGGGGTTAATATCCAAAATATATAAAGTACTCATATAACTCAACAAAAAGTAGACAAACAATCCAATTAAAAATGGGCAAGGCAGAAGACTTGAATAGATATTTCTCTAAAGAAGACATACAAATGGCCAAGGGACATATGGAAAAATGTTCAAAGTCACTAATCATCAATGAAATGCAAATTAAAACTGCAATGAGATATCACCTCACACCTGTCAGAATGGCTACCATCAATAAATCAGCAAACAACAAGTGTTGGCGAGGATGTGGAGAAAAGAGAACACTAGTTCATTGCTGGTGAGAATGTAGATTAGTGCAGCCACTATGGAAAACAGTATAGAGTTTCCTCAAAAAAGTAAAAATGGAACTTCCATTTGAATTAGCCAGTGATCCCACTTCTGGGAATATATTCTAAAACCCCCAAAACACCAATCAGAAAGAATATATTCACCCCTATGTTCACAGCAGAATTATTTACACTAGCTAATATTTGAAAACAGCTCAAATGTCCATGAGTAGATGAGTGGATAAAAAAACTGTGGGATAGTTACATTATGGAATACTATGCAGCCATAAAAAGAGGGATCTCTTACCCTTTGGGGTAGCATGAATAAACCTGGAAACTATTATGCTAAGTGAAATTAACCAAACTGGGAAAGACAAATATCACCTCATCTTACTTATCTGTGGAATCTAATGAACAAAATGAATTGACCAACAAAATAAGACCTGAAGCAGGGAGGCATGGAATAGAATTACATACCTTAATATGGGGTTGGGCAACTAGAAGAGAGAAACCAAAGAACTTATGTACTTACATACATAACCCATGGACATGGGCAACAGGGTAATGAAGGCTTGGGGAGTGGGTAGGGCCTGGGAGGACTGAGAAAAGGGAGGCAAAACAGGAGATATCTATAATACTATCAACAATAAAAATATATTTAAAATGAAAAATAATTACTCTATGGTTATTTGGATTTAAGCAAAAATCATGTAATCAGAAGCTACATTCATATGTATCAATGTGAAATGTGCCCATTTAATTTCTCCCCACGTCAGACACAACAAATTAACCTTCCCCATTTTCATTCCCCAGTGATTCTATTCCTTCCCACTGAACATTGCTCCATTTAATTTTTTAAAAAGAAATTGGAAGCCTAGACATCATGAAGTGCCCCAAATTTAACCAGGATTACCAGTGTTGGCATTTGTTATCCTTCTGTCTCTGCTGTATGCCATTCTGCTCCTCAGCTCTGAACCTCAGCAGGGCAATAAGAGTGAGATGCTGAGCAGGGGCTCCCGCATGGGCCAGAGTACAGTTTGTAGCGTCTGTGGGATTCTAAACCCCAGGTATGGCTTTGGGATTTCACAGTGGGCTGACTGCACTGAAATCATTCCATCCAGTTACTTCTAGCCAGCAGGCTCCCTTTTCCAGATAGGCACTGGGCTTTCCCCCATCAGCTCTATGGGGAGTAGGGGGAGGGATGTAAGACAAACTGAGAGGACCACCCCACTTCCTTGGTCATCCCAAGTTCTCTTACTTTTTGGGCTCTCTTTTGATACCTCTCCACCTCTTATATTTACCATTCGTCTTTTTAAATAAATATTTTTATTGATTTTTAGAGAGAGAGGAAGGGAAAGGGAGAAAGAAAAACATAGATGTGAGAACACCAATCAGCTGCCTCCTGCACACCCCCTATCAGGGATCGAGCCTGCAACCTGGTCTTATGGCCTGACAGGGAACCAAACCAGGAACCTTTTGGTTCACAGGATGACACCCAACCATATGAGCCACACTGGCAGGGTTCACCTATTCAGCTTTTAGTCATTTATCATTCACTTGTTCATTTCTTCAGCATACATTGATTGTACATGTTAGCCACTGAAATAGACAGTAAGCATATAAGGGTAGATAAGTTAGATACAGCTTCTGCCCTTGAGTTCAGGACATAAAACTGAGGAGCTCTGTAGCGCTCCATTTTCTAAGAGCCTCTTTTCAACCAGCACTAAGTAATTCAGTTTGCTTCACGGTCTGATTTGTGCACTGGCTATGTAGAGAGCCGGGGCTATGGTGGTGGTTTAGGTCGGGGTGTGCATGCAGGAAGAAAACCACACATTTTATTTCTCAAGAAGCTCACAATATAAGGGAAAGGAGAGTGCGGTTAAGTTCAGAGATAGAAATAAAAACAATCTGAGGAAGGAGAGTTTCCTTTCAGAAACTGGGAATAAAGAAGGAAGGACCAGGGGAGGCTTTTTGAAGGAGTGGCTAATTCTGAGGGCTGAGAATGTTTGGAACCTCTTCTGGCTGACAAAGCAACGCCCAGTCCCAGGAGGGCAAAGCAAGGCAGAGAGAAAGCATGAAGCCTGTTTAGCTGTCTCACAGGGCGGAGCCCCTGGAGGTCTTTGAACTGATTGATGGCTGACTTCACTCAGCTCTTGTGGCTCTCTTTCATTTGTCTGTGTTCCCTCCGACTTCGGAGAGCTGCTCCTAAAGAGGCGTTTCAGTCCTGAGTGGGATGGGCTGGCTGCAGAGGAGTCTGGCAACCAGAGAGTGGATTTTTCTGGGAGTTTAGGAGAGAAGTAATGAGGTGATGGCTATGGGACCAGTATGAAGAGGCAGTACTCAAGCTATGATTTTAGATTTATCATTTTCAACTCAATGTATGTGAGGGATGGTGTGGGAAGGAGTGAGGAGTCAAAGACTGAGCTGCAAACCGATTTTCTGATAACAGCCAAAAGGTGCTTGTCCTCCTGCACCTTGAAAGGCATTTGTAGTTAAGAGTCCTCCTTTCATCAAAATGAAGCTGTTAATCATAGCTAAATTTGCACTTTGACTTTGGCCATTTTTAGTAGTTCTCATATCACAACACTTGAAAAATGACTAGGAAGTTTGGTTGTATTCACTGCTTGATCTCTACCAAAGCTCTCTTTTTTAATTTTAGACTTTTCCCTCCACTACTTGCATATTTGCAATTATGGTCTGTCCATGGCTGTGCAGACTAATTATGTGGTGCTGTCCCTCACTGACCCTCAACTACGTGAGAGCAATCCTCATTTTCATGCTCTGTTCTTGGACTCTACATCAGGGTACAAATGTCAAGTGGTTTTCAGCAGCAGTTGGATAACTAAGCATTGGTCCTTCTGTTCCTTCTCAGACCATCCTTCCTGTGATCATAAGTGGGCCTGTTAGGCCTGTCAGATAGGAAGGAACTGGTGGCCCCATGAATCCATAATGTGTAAAAATTCTTCTGGGTGGACCACCACATGATTTACAAGAATAGTAAGCAGCCCCTTTGCAATCAGCTAGTTATTAATAATACAAAAGGTGCAAAAGGAAGGCCAGACAAAGGCATGCCCTTTGGGTAGCTTCACCAGGAAGCTACAACTTTATAATCCCCACAGTACCACCTATCCATTCCCTGCCGAATAATGGGGTAAGGACTGGGCAAAGGGGGAGATGGGAACATGCACAGTGAAGTTGGTGACATAAGGAATGTGTTTGTCAGTCAAATCTGGGAACATAGGTCACTGGCCAGAGGGAGTGGGGCCACTGCAAGCCAACAGGAATTTGGGGTTACATAATCCCAAGACAAAGGAGGTCTCACTCTTGGCTCAGCTCTCTTTCATTTGCCTGTGTTCTCTCCACACCCAATGGACTGAATGACTACAACGAAGAACACAAAGTAAGCTAGCCTGATGTTGGATTGGACTATGCTCCAATTGGAATGAAAACTTCAGTTCTAGCTCCAGTGAAGTCACAGCTATTTCTGTGGATGGACAGAAGGAAATGGGAACTTTGAAAATCAGGGATTTAACTTCATGTCAATAAATGCTTGTTTGAGTCTCAGAAAATTCATTTTCTTGTGATATCACAAGAAGCCCACTCCCACCAGGGACCAGTGGGGACTAGAAGAGCTCTCCACTGACAACACCTTCATGATGCAATTTGAAGAACAGGATAGGTCTTCAAATCTAAGAGTACCTTCCTCAGTAACCTGTTTATGTGAGAAAATTCCATTATTCACTTATTCATTCGTTTTTTCTATTCATCCATTCAACAAATATGTATCTTCTTTCAGGCTGACACTGCCTCAGTCCACACAATACTCTCATACCAGCTGTTAGAACATAGAAATACTTCTTTATTTGCTTGTAAGCAGTATTTCCCCAGTCCCTCTGAGTGCTTCTCTTCTTCAGACAGCCCAGATACTCCTGAGGGTCCTTCTACCAAAACACACACACACACACACACACACACACACACACACACTCACACTTCCCGAATGTCCCAAAACTAAATGTCTTAACTCATGGCATAGTCCTGTAGCTAGCATTGATTGTAAATAGTTGGTGCCCACACTGTACCTGTTAAATACTTTGAATAACACTCCTGATTTCACTCCCTATCTGGTGCAAAGTGAGATGCTAAAACCCTTGGAAGAACTATGCTGTGGTTTTGCTTTTAGGTAGCTCCTACTCCCTGTAGGGTCTGAATGACTAGATATAGGTCATAGTAGAAATTATAGTAGATTCACCAATGACCCCTAAATATATGTCTGTGATGTAATCCCTGAAACCTGGGGATTAAATGGCAAAGACTTTGAGATGTGACTAAGATAAGAATCTTGAGAGCAAGATTTTATCCAGGTGGGCCTTAAGTGTAATAATCACATGTCTTTAGCCCATGGACACAGACAACAGTGTGGTGATAGCCAGAAATGAGGGGGATGCTAGACATAGTATCAATGATAAAGAAAAAAATTTTTAAAAAGGAGAAAAGCAGAGGGAGATAGAGGAAGGGGAGGCAGTGCAACCCACAAGGCATAAATTGAAATAATGTAGCTATAAACCAAAGAATGCTGGCAGCCACCAGAAGCTAGAAGAGGCAAGAAATGCATTACCCTCAGAGCTTCTGTAGTTAATATGGCCCTGCTGACATCTTAATTTCAGCCTAGTTTATTGATTTTGTATTTCTAGCCTAAAAAACAGAGATAATAAATTATCATTTAAATGTTATTTTAAGCTACCTGTTGTTGGCAATTTCTTACAACATCCATAGAAAATATTAGAGAAGTATTGACTGACTTCATATAAACACAGAACTGTTCTCCAGGGAGTGTCAAAAAGGCTTAAAAGAAATGGTGACAATGGAGTTGGGGAGGCAGCTGATGGACATTTCTCTCTCATCAATGTTTCTAACTCTCTATCCCTCTCCCTATCTGAGTAAGGGTTAGGCATGCAGAAATGTGACAGAAGGACAAGTGTGGAGGAACAAAAAGTCCTTCCATTTGTCTGGGATGCATTTTGCAAGGGTGGCAAAAATAAGCAGGACAGTGGAAGACAACAGGCAGTGGTAGAGCTATGTGGAAAAGAAGGATACATGCCTCATGTAGATAGGTTAAAAACCATAGTTCTATAATACTATGATGACCAGACACACATGTCGCTGGGCTGGGTTCAACCTTTTTTAATCTCTGGTTAAATAAAGGGGATAGTCAGGGACTAAGTTTACACAGGAAGTTTGGAAGCAGAACATAGACATTCATATAGATAGAACATAGGCATATAGATAGAACATAGGCTAAATAGTTTAGTTTGGTTGCAGACAATGGTGAAATTAATTATCCAGAGTGAAATGTAGGTGTGCTATTTTATAAGATCACTTTAAAAGTTGCATAAATGGGCAAAGGAAACAAAAGAAAAAATAAACAAATGAAATTATGTCAAACTAAAAATTCTTAGTACTGCAAAGGAAACCATCAACAAAGTGAAGATACAATTCACTGAGTAGGACAATATATTTACCATTGTTACATCTAATAAGGGATTAATATCCAAAATTTATAAGGCACATTTATACTTTAACACCAAAACAAAACAAAACAATCCATTGAGAAAATGGGCAAAGATCTGAATAGACACTTCTCCAAAGAGGACATACAGATGGCTAATAGACATCCTGAAAAGATGCCCAATGTCACTAATCAGAGAAATGCCAATTAAAAATCACAGTGATCTATCACTTCACACTATCAGAGTGACTATCATCAGTAAATCAATAAACAATGTCGGTGAGGATGTGGAGAAAGGGAACCTTCATGTACTATATCAGTGGGACTGCAGATTGGTACAGCCATTGTAACAAACAATATGTAAGTTACCTCAAACAATTAAAAATGGAACTGCCTTTTGACCCAGCAATTCTACATTTGGGAACATATCTGAAGAAATTCAACAATAATTCAAAAGAATATGTGCACCATTTGTTCATTGCAGCATTATTTATAATAGCCAAGGATTAAAGTAGCCCAAATGCCTACCAATAAATGATAGGATGAAAAGCTGTGGTATATTTACAAAGTTGAATATTACTTGGCCATAAAACTGAAGAACATCTTACCTTTTTTGTTGTTAATATATTTTATTGGTTTTTTTACAGAGAGGAAGGGAGAGAGATAGAGAGTTAGAAACATCGATGAGAGAGAATCATCGAGCAGCTGCCTCCTGCACACCCCCTACTGGGGATATGCTCGCAACCAAGGTACATGCCCTTGACTGGAATCGAACCCAGGACCCTTCGGTCCACAGGCTGACGCTCTATCCACTGAGCTAAACCAGTTTGGCTTAATATATATATATATATATATATATATATATATATATATATATATTTCATCATTTTTTTACAGAGAGGAAGAGAGAGGGATAGAGAGTTAGAAACATCGATGAGAGAGAATCATCGATCAGCTGCCTCTTGCACACCCCATACCGGGGATGTGCCTGCAACCAAGGTACATGCCCTAGACTGGAATCAAACCTGGGACCTTTCAGTCCATAGCCTGATGCTCTATCCATTGAGCCAAACGGGTTTCGGCAACATCTTACCTTTTGATACAGTGTAGATGGAGAGAGTATTATGTTAGATGAAACAAGCCAGTCAAGAAAAAAACATGTTTACACGCATATGGGAAATCTAAATGAATAAAATAAACAAACAAAATAGAAACAAACTCATTGATAGAGAGAACAGACTGACAGTTTCAGAGGGGAGGGGTGATGTGGGGCTGGATAAAGAAGATAAAAGGTTTAAGCAAAAAATAAAACTAGACCTCAGACCCTGACAACTCCATGTTGATCACCAGAGAGAAAGGGGGGTGGGAAGGTCAAAGAGGATAAAGGGGGGAAACATGCTGATGGAAGGAGGCTTGACTTTTGGTGGCGAACACAATGCAATATACAGATGATGTGCTATCGAATTTTGTGCCTGAAACCTACATAATTTTATTAACCAGTGCCACTCCAATAAATTCAATTAAAAATGCATATTATTTGAAAAGAAAGGAAAAGACTATGGGAAAGAAAATTCCTGTATAATAAAAGCCTAATATGCTGAGTGTCCAGTTGTCCAGTCATCAGTTCAACTAATCAAAGCTAATGATTTACTAAGGCAGCTCAACTGCTCACTATGATGTGCACTGACCACCAGGGGGAAGAGAGTTGACTGGTCGACCAGTTACCACCAGGGGGCAGACACTCTGACTAGTAGGTTAGCTTGCTGCTGGGGTCTGGCTGATTGGGACTAAGGGAGACAGGCCAGACACGCCATGGAGCCCTCCCTGGCTAGCCAACCTCCCAACTCTCTCCCTGGCCCTGATTGTACACCAGTGGGGTCTCTCAGCCTGGCCTGTGCCCTCTTGCATTCTGGGACCCCTCAAAAAATATTGGAGAGCTGGTTTTGGTCCAATCCCACAGGCCAGGTGGAGGGAACCCTCTGGTGCATGAATTTGTGCACTGGGCCTCTAGTTTCTAGATAAGCAAAGATTTATGATTGTTGAATAGTCACCTTGAAAATCCCAAAGGCTGGGCCTACTAGTAAGAGTGGGAGAGGCAGAATCTTAGTAGAGTCAGCTCTGTGTGATGATTTCATATGAACATTCAGAGAGAAAGGTGATGTTAAGTCATTAATGCTCAACTTGACCAACAACAGCTATGTCTGGGGAGGACAGTAGACCACTCAGAGCCATGGCTTTAGCTTCATGAGTAACTTGTCTTGCTCATCTGAACCAAGCCCCAGAGATCCTATCCTTGAAATTGATCCCACACTTTCCCAATGTTAGAAATAGTTTCTAAGTCATTTATAAAGTTGTACTGATATCTTTATTTTCCAAGATAGTAAGTTGGGGGTTGGGGCTGACCTCATATATCTAGGTAATTTTAAAAAAATGATTTTAGCATGCCATTTTAAAAATTGTATCTCACCCACACAATTAATCTCAACAGAATGCTTATAATGCCTTTCTTATGCTTCAGATTGCAATATTATTATTAGTTGGATTTGGATGCTCTAATTAAGTACCAAACTATTTCCAACTGTCATGCGAACCCTAATTTACTTTAAATGCCTTCCCAGCACATAAAGGTATGCAGAAAGGCACTTGACTAATAAGCTGCAAGGGGAAAAATTATGGTAGGATTTTTAACAAAGTTGTTAAAAACCCAAGGTGCTCTTTTTAAAAGAATTGTTAAGATATGTCCTGACCTGATATGTGTTATTTTCATAGCTAACAGGCAATTTGGAATCACGGCTCAGGGTTTGGTTCAAAAGTTTGTAGAATGAAATTTATGTGTAGACATCAATTACCCTTGTCATTCCTTGATATTTTCCTATATATTATATAATATATAATATATTAAGCTATATAGAATATGATCAACTGTCAATATGCAAAATATAATACTTTACCATATTTAGGATTAAAAGAAGGAAGATTGATAGCTAGCTGAGCAAGATACTCAAACTACGAAAATCATGTGTGAGATCTAAGGCAACTGAGAGAGCACAGATTAGCATCTTCATTTCTTCAGAGACAGCAAGCAGCCTCCCACCTCAGAGCCCTGAATGGAGGGGTCCTACCTGGAAGCTCTTTTCTCCTCTGCAGCACTCTCCCATTTAATTTCTCATATTTCTGTTCAAATGTCATCTTACTATGCCTTCTCTGGCTACCTATACAGAATCAGCTGCTTAATTTTTCTTCCTTTAGTTGAAATAATTGATAACTAGAAAATGAATAAATGATCTTTCCTAAGGGCATTCAATTAAAACTAACATGTGTCAGCAGAACTAATACTAAGCTCCAAGTATACTGAATACAAATTTACTATACTTTGATAATTTAGTATACTTTGATGTATTCACTCATTCTCCCATTCATTCAACCAAGGTTGATTGAACACTTACTCTGTTCCAGGCATTGTTCTAGCCATAGGGGATGCAATAAAAGCAAAAACAATGTTCCCTGTCCCCTGGATTTATTCCCCTGAGATTATGACATTTAATGGTGAAGAAAACCAAATAGACAAATAAATTATATATTGTCAAATAGTGGTGTTATTAAAAAAGAGTAAGGGGGTAGAGACAAGATGCTTGTCTATTGGGTACAAGCATCTCTCTGGGTATAGACAGCATCTGGTTGTCTGGGGGGTACATTGGAGCATAGTTCTGATAAAGTTAAAGATCCAGTCATGGAGATATCTTCAGGAAGAGTATTCCATGTAGAAGAAGCAGAAAACACAAAGCATTGTTTTATGACTAAAGAATCATGATTTGGGAGGTTTCACAATTAAATATGAGCTGGTGAGACAGAGTCCTCACCTTGCCATTTCCTACAAATCCCACCCCATCTGCTCTGGCCCTCTTCAACCTTATCTGCCATTTCTCTCACCTCACAAATCATGCTTCTCTAGTCATATTTACACCTATATATTCCTCCAATCATCTGGCAACCTTAAAATGACCTTCTCAATGGACTCAGTCTTTAAAAAATAGCTACTTTTCGTGGGATGTTTTCTATTCACCAAACACTATGCTGAATCTTTTATCTATATCATCTCTTTTAAAACCTCATGATTCTGTGTAACAAATATATTCATATTGCATGAGGATGTCCTGTAATAAAAGTGCTTTATTAATATAACAAAATTAGATTATTTCTTAGAATGAACCTCTCAGCAAAAGAATCATCTGAAGGCTGCAAACAGTGTTCATACGTAACTATGGAACTGTTTAGCTAACAGTTTTGTTATTTAGAGAAGTTATTAGGAAATAATAAAAAACTCAGTTTTATGTATTTTTCATTTACTCTCCTGGTTATATTTGACACTCATTGTATGGAAGGCCCAGTAAGGTTGATAATATTTGTGGGTTTTTAGTATGTAGCAGTTTAAAATTTAAGGCAGTTTGGTTGTACTTCTGCCATTATCCTATATAATAAATAGGTAATATGCAAATTAACCCTCACACCCTCACAAGATGGCTGCCTGTGATCAGGCCACCAGTGAGGGATGACGAAATGAATGAACAAGCAGGCAGCATGGGGTAACTAAATCTCCTCTCAAAGATGTTCAGAGATGTCAGGGTTTCTATTAAATTCACCATCAAGAGTGTCTCCTGGCTTGCTCCAAACCAGCCTGGTTGCCCTGGGCTTGGGGTTCACCTACCACTTTGTGTTTCTCTTTATAAGGACCCAGCAGATTCCCTGCCTTCTCCATGTTGTACTTTCTATAGGAAATGTCTCCCTTTTTATTGTTTTTTTTTCTTTCATTTTTGATGGAGAGTGTTCTCCACTCACCTTCTGAGAAAGGAAGCAGAAAGACAATTTTTTTATTTATTTGTTTAAAAATTTTTTGAGACATTGCCTTCCTTAATATCTGTATTTTACTCCAACTTGATTGAAAATTGGCTGGCTATAGAAATTATTTTCCTTCAAAACATAAGGATTGTTCTACTGTCTCTCATACCTGGAATTGCTGTTGAGCATTATGAGGTCAATCTGGTTCCTAATCTTTTGTAGGGGATCTGCCTTTTGCTCTTTAGTAGATGAGAGTCCTCTTCTCCTCCTGATATTTGGGAAATTCATAATGAAGACACTCAGTACAGGTTATGTTCATCCATTAAGCAGGGCAAACAATGGATTAGTGTAATGTGAAAACTCTTATCCTTTAGTTTGGGAAAATGTTCCATTTGTTTTTGAATTTTATGTAATAAGGTTTTAAGATTTCTTCTCCTCTGATAACACTTTTCTTTCTTAGTGAGGCTTTAGAGAGGAAAGGACATGCATTTAATCTGCTTTTTTATCCAGAGATTTCACTTCTGCTTATATAATTTATTCCTGTGGTGATAAATAGTTTTATGAATAAGTAATTCAAATGCAATCTGGCAAATGTCATGTCTACCTACAGTATGACTTTATGTTTGAATTTTCTGTAAAGAATAAAATTATAGGTGAAATCGTAAGTGATATGAAAATGTGGTATTTTGAGGTGATATTGGAAATACTACCCACACCTTGTCCTTCCTCTATAAAGTGTTCCTGAGGGAAATGCATGCATGGGGAAAAGGAAAGGGGAGATAATATTTTAGTTGATGATTTCATCCCAGATGTTAAAGTTGAACTTTAAAAAGAGTCTGGAATATAGGGCACACTCAATTTTCCTTATGGAACTTGGCTGAACAAGTCCATACCAAAGCAGGCCATGCTTTCCATCTCCATTAACTCAAGGGTCACACTCAAATCTGAGATTACAGCATTTACTGGTAGAAAGACAAATCTGAACCAGACACACCCTCAGCAGCAGAGGAAAGAAACAAGACAGATGAGCCCTGGGCAAGTTTTCCCCCGGGACCTTACTTGTGAATGAGAGTCATCCTATGAGAGGAGCATTGTGAAAGTATAATGAAGGATGAAATGGAAAGCTGGCAAAGCTGTTTCTGGTATCCCTAGCTACCACTTGCAGGACTTTGCCTTAAGTGGAAGGAAGAGACTGAAGATACATTTTTTTTGTATCTTGTTTGGTCCAAGTAAGAGTCCCTCAGAGAGGCCTATGCCACCCATAGCACCATCACCTAATTATGTCCTACAAGTAGCACAACCCTTATTCCTAATCGTGGCTTACAGGGGTTAGAAGGGTGACAGGAAGTACAGGTCTTTGGCTTTGCTTCTAGATGCCAATAATCTAAGCACATTATGATTTAATAAATTACATTTTGAGCTTTATTAAACCCCCTCCCCCTTTTCAACTTAGTTCTCTCTCTTTTCTATCTCTTCTGCCAAACCTAACATGGTCCACCTCTTTCTGCTTAGGGACAAATAACGAGTGTGAATGAGCTTAATGTGTATAGCTACCATGACAATATTTATATTTTAAAAGATGGCATCAAGAGGGATCAGGAATGTGGGGAAAGAAAGAATGGTGAGCCAGCAAACATTTACTGAGCACATAGTATATGCCAGACACTGTGCATCTTGGTTTTACAAACTTCTCAATATTGGTAGCATTTGTACAAAATAATCACCACTTTCAGTGAGACAATTTACCATTGGACATGCATCCAGTGACTTACATATGCTCTCATGGGGAGCCAGGAGTAAGAGTGGGAGATAGATACCCAGGCCTGTGAGACCCCACCCAATTCAGAGGTGGTAGCACTATGCTGGAGGGATCTCCTTCACATTCCATCACAGTGACTTCCTACTCTTGGTGAGACTGCACGTATTCTTTCTAAAATTACTAAACCACTAAGGACATCATTAAACCAATCTCAAAAGAAATCTCTACAGACATTTTGTGGTAAAACAAAAGTAATGACACAAATAAAAGTTTCCCATTCTCGAACATTTATAAATATCTTATTTAATAAAATGTTAATACGCTAATTAGACCGAACAGCCAATCGACTGTCCGGGCGACATTCTGGAAGGTATTCTGAATGAAGCTGGGGCTGAGAAGGCCAGCAGAGGCTGCAAGGGGCTGTGAGGGTGGACCAGGGCTGCAGGGGCTGTGAGGGGCTGCAAGGGTCAAGCCCCTTGCACAAATTTTGACAAACCAGTCCATTTCCTGAAGGTCTACACATAATTTTGATATTAAACTGAGGTGTGTTTTATTATTTGTTGTAGCTCCTGAGTAAAATGTTATGTTTCTTCTTTCACATTAATTTTTCCCTTAAGAATTCTTGAAATATATCTTAACATTTAAATTATGGATCCAGCAAATAAGTATTTAGTAGCTAGATCTACATGTTATCTCTCTTTTAAAAAATTCACATAGACATGTTACTGAACTTATAAAACCAAGTCCTTCAAACATTTTCAAAGTGAACATGAACCAAGGAAAATGTTCATGAACCAAGGAAAAAGTTCCTGGCTTGCTGTGCATGTGGGAATGTGAGAGGGGAGTTGAGCTGAGCTGACTGATTTTTGCTTTGTTATTGAATTTATTGGGGTGACATTGGTTAGTAAAATTATAAAGGTTTCAGATGCACAATTCTATAATACATCATTTATAAATTGTGTTGTGTGATTTATATATTATAATTAGCTGATTATTAATAATAGGAAAGGAGCCAGACATTGCAAGCATGGTCATTTGGTGAGCTTCACCAGAGAGCTACAACTTCACACCCCTCAGGGTGCCACCAGTCCATTTCCTGAAGGTCACTGGGGGAAGGGACTAGACAAAGGGGAGGATGGACATATGGGCAGTAAAGTTGGTGTGATATAGGTAAGGCACTTGCTTGCCAATCTAGCCCAGGGAACCATTGATTGGCTTGAGGGGGCAGAGCTACTGTAAATCCATGAATATTTTGTGGATACATAATCCCAAAACAAAGAAGTTCTCATTCTCTTGCTACCCTTGGCTCACTTATTCATCTATGTTCCCTCCATAGCCATGCACACTCCACACACAATGGATTGATGGATGCATCTGGAAACTCATGGTAAGCTAGCCTGAGGATGGAGAGGACTGTGCCCCATAATGGAACAAAAACTCTAGGCAACAGCTTTAATCCTAGCTCTACTGAAAGCAAAATGGGACTCCTCCCGTGGTTGGAGGAAGGGAAATGGTACCTTGGAAACTCATGGGTCTAATGCCACAAAAGCAAAGCTTTCTATAATATCTCACCCTCCCCTATGAGCATCAGAGAATTACTTTTCTCATGATATTGCAAGAAGCTCACATCCCTCAGGAACCAGTGGGGATGAGGAGAACATTCCACTGATAATATGTTTACCACCCCAAGTCAAGTTTCCGCCCATCACCATTTATCTTGCCTATACCCTCTTCTACCTCTCCCCATCCCGGCTTCTCTCTGGTTATCACCAGTTGTCTGTGTCTATGAGTTGTTGGGTGTTTATTTATTTTTTCTTTTTTCTTAATCCCTTCATTTTTTTTTTCTCCCCGTCCCACAATCTCCCTACCTTCTGATAGTCATCAGTCTGTTCTCTCTAGAAGTCTGTTTCTATTTTGTTTGTTAGCTTATTTTGTTCATTAGATTCCACATATGGGTGAAATTGTATAATATTTGTCTTTCTCTGACTGGCTTACAGCTCAACTGATTTGACTGTAGGCAGCAATTATCCCTTACTGCATCCCTTTAAAAATTACCCAATTTCCCCACTTTAAGAAAGACCTGCTCAGTTCACCTTGAAACAAAATAGCACAGCATTCTCAGAGACTTAGAAACCATGGAAGAAATACACATGCTGTGCTTTTATTTTCTTCACTTGGAATCATCAACTGCACCCAGCAGAGTGTCCGGCAAATAGCAGATCCTCAATTAGTGTTCATTTTCAACGTTCTTTCAAACTGCAATTTCACTACGAAGGTGAAGCAGCTGTATATATAATTTTTTCACTGCTATGGAACCAGACTTGGAAAAACCACCAATTATTAGGTTCAAGGCTGAGCTGCTGTTTTGGAAAAACTGTAAAATACAGTGGCTTCAAGCCTATAGCAATACATAAAATTATTTACACTGTCCTAGTTCTAAAAGGAGCAGTCCACTTTGGTGGGGAGATTTTCTAGCTTACCATCATTCTGGACCCAGGTTCCTTTCAACATATTGGTGATCAGATCTCTAGATCATTTTTGTAATGTTCCTCTAACCTCTATGGCATGATTAAAACTGGGTGCAGCCAGAGGACAGATGAAACAGCATGTGAAAGTCACATTAATGTCTTCCATCCTTTGACTCACAATCCTTTGGTGATAACTGAAATCCAACTGCATGGAGGGTTAAGAAATGCCACATGGATAAACAGTTATGTGCCTGGTCTCAATGGAAGACACAAAGGAAATTGTGTATACCACTAGCAATCTCACTCCGTTATCTTCATAAGATTTCCAATTCTACCAAATAACACATTCTTATGTGTTATTTAACACTGATGATGCTAACCTATGTATGATAGGGGCTGATTGCAAGGTTAACATAAGCCAGCCTCCTGCTTAGTGAAATAATTTCTTTTACCACATCCATCTTCTACTTTAATGGAGATAGCCATGCTAATGTTGCTATTTGGCTAAATCTAATTTCAACCACAGACTATTAGTATGTGCAAGTGCATAGAGGATAGCAAGAAAGCTTCTGGGGTAACCACTTAGATGTAGACAGGTACATTCCAGGATTTCCTAATTCTACGGCAGGCAGGATTTGACTGGGCAGGATGGACTGTGGTATGTGTAAGTTCCAGTGAGGACAGCTGGACCTCACTTATTTCTTTTACTCTGACAAAACCATCTTAGTAGAGGATTGCTCATGCTGCCGGGGGCACATTAATAAATTTATGAATCTTCTCCCCAGCAGCTGTTGCCAGCAGTATCACCTGAGACATGTCAGAAATCCATTATTTTATTGAGGTATAACTGACATATAACTTAGTCAGTTATGAGGTATAACTTAGTTTCAGGTGTACACATACCAAGTCCATATTTGTATGTATTGTGAAATGATCACCACAATAAGTCTAAATATCATCCATCACCATACATAATTTTGTCAGAGTTAAAGTACAAATGACAACTATAAAATAAATGAGAGGCCCAGTGCATGAAATTCATGCACAGGGGAGGAGGGGGGTCCCACCTCAGCCCAGCCTGCACCAATCTGGGACCCCTTGGGGGATGTCTGACTGCCGGTCTAGACCAACAGTCAAACATCCCTCTCACAATCTTGGACTGCTGGCACCTGACTGCCAGCCTGATCTCCCCTTAATTGCCACCCCCTTCCCCTGCCTGTCTGGTCACTCCTAACTGCTCCCCACTGCTGGCCAGGTCGCCCCCAACTGCCCCTTCCCTGCTGGCCTGGTCAATCCTAACCGCCTCCCTGCCATCCTGGTTGCCCCAAACTATTCCCCTCTGCTGGCCTTGTCACCCATAACTGCTCCATCCCACCAGCCTTGTTGCCCCAAACTGCCACCTGCCAGTCTAGTCACCCCTCGCTGCCCCCCCCCCCCGCAAGCCCAGTAGCCCTCAACTGGTTGCCCTAAACTACACACATACGCTGCCAGCCTGGTCACCTCCCCCCCCAACCAGTCTCCCCTGCTGGCCTGGTCACTCCCAACTTCCCTTCCACTGCCAGCCTGGTTGCCTCTCATACCCCACCAGCCTGGTCATCCCCCCAGCCTGGTCATCCTATGCATCCTGCTTGTTCAATCATTTGGCCATTCCTCAGGCCTGCCCTGGTTGGCTGGGGGGCTGAGGAGACTGGAGGACTCTGGAGGCAGGTGCAAGGAGTGGCTGGACCTGCCTGGGTGTGGGCCCGGCTGTGTCCCACACCTGTAGCCCTGGCAGGGCTGAGGGGACTGGGTGCTACCATCTTGTGGCTGTGGATGCTGCCATCTTTGAGGACATGGCAGTCAATTAGCATATTCCCATTGGTTGTGGGTGCCATCATCTTTGTGAGGGTGTGATGGTCAATTAGCATATTCCCTATTTATTAGATAGGATAAATCCTGTAAATGTAATCTACAGCATAGAGACTTTAGTTAATAATACTATATTACATATTTTAAAGTTGCTGGGAGAATAAGCCTTAAAAATTTACCTTTCTGACCTCCTTAACTCTTGCACACCCACCTCCTGCCTCTGGCGACCACTAGTCTTTTCTTTGTAACTATGATCTTGGTTATGTTTGTTTGTTTGTTTCTATATTCCACTTGTAAGTGGAATATATGGTATTTGTTTTTCTTTGTCTGATTTTTTTCACTTTGCATAATGCATTCAAGACCCATCCATGTTGCCTCAAAGGACAATATTTTATTCTTTTTTAATGACTAACATATTACATTTTTTTATCCATTCATTCATAGATGGACACAGATTGATTCTATCACTTGGCTATCTATAATAATAAAAACATAATATGCTAATTAGACTGGACAGCCAAAAGACCTTCTGGATGTCCTTACAGACAAAGCTGGGGCTATGAGGGGTGAGGCAAGCTGCTGTGATTGCGAGGGCTGAGCCCATTGCACGAATTTCATGCATAGGGCCTCTAGTTATGAATAATGCTGCAATGAACATAGGAGTACACATGTCTTTCAAATTAGTGTGGTGTTTTTCTTTGGAGAAATACACAGATGTGAAATTGCTGGGTCATGGTATTTTTATTTTTAATTTTTTGAATACTCTGCATACTCTTTCCCATAGTGGCTGCACAAATTTATATTTCCACCACATTCTCATCAACACCTGTTATTTCTTGTCTTCCTGATTATAGTCATTCTAACAGTTGTGAAGGGATAGCTCATTGTGATTTTGATTTGCCTGATGACTAGGGATGTTGAACATATATTTTGGAAATTAATCCCCTATTAGATATCTTATTTGAAAATGTTTTCTTTTCACTAGGTTGCCTTTTTGTTGATGTTTCCTTCGCTATGCAGAATTTTTAGCTTGATGTGGTCCCATTTGTTTACTTTTGATTTTGTTTCTATTGCCTCTAGGGTCAGATCCACAAAGGCATTGCTGAGACTGATGTCAAGGAGCTTACTGCCTATGTCTTCTCAGAATTTCATGGTTTCAGGTGTTACAGTCAAGTATTTAATGCATTTTGAGTTAATTTTTGTGTATAGTGTATGGTAATAGTCTACTTTCAATCTTTTGCATGTGGCTGTCTAGTTTATCCACCATTATTTATTGAAGGGACTGCTTTACTCCTTGTGTATTTTTGCTTCCTTTATCTAAACTAATTAACCATATATTTGTGGATTTATTGCTGGGCTCTAAATTCTATGTGTCTGTTTTATTCCAATACCACACAGTTTTTACTACTATAGCTTTTCTAGGATTGTTTGTTCCATTTTTGTAAAAAATGCCATTGGAATTTTAATAGGATTGCATTGAACATGTAGATTGTTTGGGGTAGTGTGAAAAATTTTAATAATATAATTTATTCCAATCCATGAGCATGGAATATCTTTTCATTTATTTATATCTTCATGAATTTCTTTCATTACTGTATTAGTTTTTAATGTACAGTTTTTTCATATCCTTGATTAACTCATTCCTAGGTATTTATATTTTTTGATGCAATTGTAAATGGGATTTTTAAAAAATTACCTTTCTGGTAGTTTGTTATTAGTGTATGGAGATGCAACAGATTTTTCGCATATTATTTTTGTATCTCGAAAATTTACTGATTTTGTTTATTAGTTCTAACAGTTTGTTGGATTTTTTTGTAAAGTATTTATGGGTTCCTATATGTCATATCATGCCATCTGCAACATCTGCAAATAGAAAAAGTTTTATTTCTTTCTTTCCAATTTGGATGCTTTTTTTCTTTTTTGACTGATTGTTCTGGTTATAACTTTTAATATTATGTTGCATGAAAAGGAGCAATAGTTTACTTTCTTATCCTGATCTTAAAAGCTTTCAGCTATTCATCATTGAATATGATGTTAACTGTAGGCTTTTCATATATGGCCTTTACTATGTTGTTGTATGTTCCTTCCATATCCTATCTAATAAAAGAGTAATATGAAAATTAACCATTACTCCCACATAAGATGGCTGCGCCCATGTGGACACAAGATGGCTGCTACAAGATGGCAGGCAGGAGAGGGCAGTTGTGGGTGATCAGGCCAGCAGGGGAGGGCAGTTTGGGGCAATCGGGCTGGCAGGAGAGCAGTTAGGTGTCGATCAGATTGGCAGGGGAGTGGTTATGGGGTGATCAGGCTGGCAGGCAGAAATGGATAGGGGCAATCACTCAGGTAGGCAGGTAGGTAGGCAGGCAGGCAAATGGTTGAAATTCAGCAGTCCTGGATTGTGAGAGGGGTGTCTGATTGCCCATTTAGGCCCAATCTCTGTGGGTGGGATTGGACCTAAACAGCAGTCGGACATCCCCTGAGTGGGTCCCGGATTGGAGAGGGTGCAGGCTGGGCTGAAGGAAACCACTCTCCGAGAACGAATTTCTTGCACCAGGCCTCTAGTCTACTTTAATAAAAGCTTTTGTCAAAAATAGATATTGAATGTTTTGAAATGCTTTTTATACATCTGCTGAGATAATAATATGATTTTATCCTTTACTTGTTAATATAATGTTTCACAGTGATGGATTTGTGATTGTTGAACCATGCTTGCATTCTTGGAATAAATCTAACTTGATTATGGTATGTGATCTTTTTAATGTTTTGTTGAATTTTGTTTGCTAATGTTTTTCTTTTTTGAGGATTTTTGCATCTATGTTCATCAAAGATATTGGCTTAAATATAAATGTTAGATGAAAATATTTGCAATGCAGTTAATTAAAGCAAGGTAAGAGGTATAGAGAATACTGAATGAAGGTTGTTGTTGTTATTATTTTTTAAATATCCTGAAAGATACTGACTGCTTAACCTCCCATCTTTTATTTGTCACAAGGTTGGTCTTGTTTTTATATCAGGCAAAAATCTATCATATTTAAGATTCTTAGAGAATGTTGTAATGTAAAACCAACCAGAGATGTATAAGTAAAAAAAAAAACTTTTGACTTGTAAGAGAAGCCTTGTTTTAAACTTTTGAGCAATTCTCAGTAGAGGATTTACTCTTTAATGTGAGAGGCTGGAGAAATTCATAGAGTCACTGTTTTAATAAATACTTTTCATATAAACAGCTATTATATGTCAGATGCTGTTCTATGTCTGAACATATAATAAACAAGGTTTCTGATAATTAATAACCTAGGTCAGGGGTCAGAAAATTACAGCTCACAGACCAAATCTAGCTTGCCTCCTGTGTTTTTTTTTTTTTATTGCATCTGAACTAAGAGTGTGTTTTTTAATTTCTAAATTCTTGAAATAATCAAAAGAGGAATAATATTTTATGATGAAAAAATTATAAAATTCACATTTCAATGTCCATAAATAGAGTTTTATTGGAACACAGCAATTTTCACTTGTTTACATATTATCTTTGTGTTGTTGTTTTTTCCCCAAAAGCAATGTCAGAGTTTACAGTTCTAACAGACTGTATTGCCTGCAAGTTCTAAAGTATTTGCCATCCAATTTTTCACAAAAAAAAAACTTTGTAGCTGTTATTCCAGGAGTAGAACAGATAATATACAGGTAATCAATTAAATAAGATAATTATGGTTGTTATTATTAGGGCTCAGTATGAAAGCTACTGGATGATAAAATCTCCTACATTATTATTATTTATAACCATCATCATTATTGTTTTTTAAAAGTACCCAGGAAGGTATTAACTGTTAAGATGACATTTCAACAAAGACTGAAAAGAAGAAAGATGAGGAATTTAGTAAATTAACTGTGTATATCTTGGGGTAAAAGTGTTCCAGACTAGGGTAGCAGCATGAGTCAAGTGTGTGCTTGAAATACAAGATCAGCAATGAGGGGATAGTTGTAGACAATGAGATGAGGGTGTAGAGAAAGCCCAATTTTGTAGAGCTTTGAGAACCCTTGGAAGACTATACTTTTACTCAAAGTAAGATGAGATGCCACTGAAGGATTTGAGTTGACAGGAACAATAGGAGCTGAAATATATGAAAAAGGATTGCACTGAAAGAATTCAGGGCAGCAAGAACAGGCAGTGAAGGACCCGGCAGAAAAACTTGAAGAGAAACACAAGAGGGAAATCAAGCAAGAACTCTATTTTGAACATATTAATTTTAAG